>CAUYUJ010017714.1:70000-72500 GCA_963575745.1 Prorocentrum cordatum | reverse complement strand
AAATTCGCAACAGCTTCTGGGATGGAGGGCGGGTTGCTTTCAAAATGTGGCTCTCGCGGTAGCGCCGCGCCCATCCATCGGAAGTGCAAGAGTTCACGGATGGAAGGCAGGTCGTTTTTCGTGTGCCCCTCGCCTCGGCGCCGCGCACATTCACTCTAACAGACTGTAGAATTGCATGAATGGAGGGCGGCTCACTTTAAAAATGTGGCTCTGGCCTTAGCGCCAAAACATGTCTGTCTTAAACCACTGCAAGAGCTTCAGGGATGGAGGGCGGGTCGTGTTCAAAATGTGGCTCTCGCGGTAGCGCCGAGCACGTCCGTCTTAGGAAACGAAAAGGGTTACACGGATGGAGGGCGGCTCCTCTTCAAAGTGCGGCTCTCGCCACAGCGCCGAGCACATTCGTTTTAAGAGTTTACACAACATTCAAGGGTCATCATGGGAAGGTCCCACAAATGGTGTTTTGGCACGATGTCGGACTGTAAGGGCGCAACAGTTCTATTGATCCGTGGTGCTAGAGTACCAGGACAGCATCGTCGAGACGTAACAATAACGGTGATTCGCGGCGTTGAGGTCCCAGGAATGGTTTTCTGGCACTTTTCTAAATTTTTGTACGGTTGTTTTCCAACAGGGCACTTCCTCCAATGAAAATGAATCCTCGCAGGAACATATGAAGCGGGAACTTGGAGGAAGGGTTTACTGCAATATGGTTGACACTTTTTTGGGCTTACAATGGTCATCCTCCTCCTCCCACGTCCAACTCCTCCCTCCAGCTCATCTGTCCTCATGGTCATCCTCCTTCGCCTCTTCCAATACTTCCTCCTCCCTCCTCCTCGTTCTTCGCCTCCTCCTACTCCGAGACGGGCCCGTAGGGCGGGCCGGGCGTTTCGCCCGAGACTTCCCCACCAGCGATGATCGTGCAGCCTGAAATCTGCAAAGTTTCACGGATGAGGAGCGGCTCGTTTTCAAAACGTTGGTCTCTCTTCAGCGCAGCGCACATTCGTGTCAAAAGCCTGCAGAGGGTTTCACGGATGGAAGGCGGGTCGTGTTCGAAATGTGGCTCCCGCCTTAGCGCCGCGCACAGTCGTCTTAAAGAATACGAGAGCTTCACGGATGGAGGGCGGGTAAAGTGTGGCGCTCGCCTTAGCGCCACGCACCTTCGTCTTGGAAGTTTGCGAGAGCTTCGCAGATGAATGGCCCGTTCCTTTTCAAAAGGTGGTTATCACATCAGCGCCGCGCATCTTCGACTTAACAATTCACAAAGAAACGGCGTTCTGGCGCGATTTCACGATTTAGAGTTGTCGGGTCACGGCAGTCAAATTGATTCGCCGTGTTGACGTCTCTGAACAAATATTTCGGCACGATTTAGGACCGTCAGGACGCGACAAGAACGTTGATTCACAGCGTTGAAATCCCAGGAATGTTGCTTTAGCACGGTGGAGGACTTCCACACAGTTCTCTTCCAATGAGGCCTTTCCCGCAGTGAAAGTGGAGCCTTATAGAAGCCTATTAAAATGGAACTTGGAGGGAGGGTGTATTGCAACATCGTTGATGGGTCCTGAGTTTACACTAATCCTACTCCCCATAATCATCCTAATCACAATCGTCATCAGCATCATCAGCATCGTCATCATCATGGTCATCATCGTCATCAGCATGATCCTCATCACAACCATCATCATCATCATCATCATCATCATCATCGTCATCAACCCTCCACCCCTTCCCCCGACGAAGACAACAACGACGACGACGACGACGACGACGACGAAGACGACGATGACGACGACGACAACGCCAACGGCGGCGGCGACGGGGACGGCGGCAGCGGCGACGCGGCGACGGCGACGACGATGACGACGTCGACGGCGACGGCAACGGCGACGGCGACGGCGACGACGACGGCAACGGCGACGACGACGACGACGACGACGACGACGACGACGACGACGACGACGACGACGGCGACGACGAAGACGGCGAAAGGGCGGCGCCTCGCGGCGCAGCGCCTCCAGCTCCGCCCGCGCGCTGCTGGTCGCCTCGCCCGCCTGCGGAGGGAGGCCCCTGGATCGGGGAGCGACAGCTGACCACCTCACGGATCCTGGTCGGGCTGACTCTGATGAAGGGGCCCTGGGACACACAAATAAATACACACAAATGACAGGATTCCCCATATTTTCCAACATGTTCTGGGTTGTTGTCTTCCCCCCCACTTCCCATACTTTCCTATATTTTCTGGGGAGTCGACGATTAATTGTGTCTGTGTGTTTCTTTCCCTCCTGATCTGGCCCCAGAACCAGCATATGGTAGACACGTACGAAAAGAAATCCCCCAATCCGTGCTTGCCCTTAGGGATTCTTGCTTGCGTTTCTGCGGGATTGGGTGGATCATGCGAGGTTTCGTCACGTTGCCGCCTCGTTGCCGCCTCGTTGCCGCCTCGTGCGCTGGGTGGGTCCGGCGAGGTTTCGCCACGTTGCCGCCTCGTTGCCGCCTCGCTGCCACC
>CAUYUJ010017714.1:52500-62500 GCA_963575745.1 Prorocentrum cordatum | reverse complement strand
TGTTGCCGAGCATGCCCGAAGAGCCCCCTGGACATCAGGAGGCATAGGCATCCTGCGCGGATCTGTTTTTCCCGCAGGAACGGGCGCCTGCTATTTTATCATAAGGTAATCAGCCTCGAACTTATCCCTATCCCTAAGATGGGCGAGCAAAGAGCGAGAACAATCTTAGGGATAGGCCCTCAGAAACTGATGGAATCCTTATGATCGGCATCGAGGAGAGGTGATGTCAAACATAGAGATGGGGATATGTTTCAAACTGGTAATAAAGTCTGGACGGTGGCGTAAGCGGTATACGCGCCGTCTGTCCCAGGCCCGTGTGGTCGGACCCTTTTCTGAGCGCGCGGGGCGCAGCCTGGACTGCTCACACGGCACGGAAGCCCAGACCCTGAAGCTGAGTCCGACCAGCCTCCTCCTTCCTCACTTCCTCCATCCTTCCCCCCCCCCCCACCATCCTCCCACCTCCTTTCAGCGATGCTGTCACACTCGGGAGGCTGCTCGAATTCGGGACGGGCTCTCGCCAGATGACAGCCTGGAAACGCAAAGGAAACGACGACGAAGACGAACAAAAGTAACTCGTTGACCCTTCCTGCAACTCGGGTCTCCTCGCACGCGTCGTTCGCCAAGTCCAGCGCCTCACTCACCTCGGCCAGGAGCTGACTGACGCACCCGAACTCCTGGCAACCGTGCTCCTAGGCCGCTACACAAATCAACGGCGTGATACTGACGTTCCTCATCATTATCGTCAACATCCTCCTCGATCATCCACGCTACTCATCATAATGATCAACAGCATCAACATCATCATCATCATCATCATCATCATCATCATCATCATCATCATCATCACCAGCATCAGAATCATCATCAGCAGTATCAGAATCATCATCGTCAACATCTTCTTCATCATCATCGTCGTCGTTGTCATCGTCATTGTCATCCCCATAATTACCATCGTAATCATCACATTCGTCATCGTTACCATCCCCATCATCGTCCTCGTCGTCGTCAGCAGCACCAACATCATTCTCATCATCATCAGCACCATCATCACCCTCATCCTCACCATCATTACCATCATCATCAGCAGCATCATCATCATCCCCCTCCTCCTCCTCTCCCTCCTCCTGCTCCTCCTCCTCCCCCTCCCCCTCATCATCATCACTCTCCTCCTCCAACTCCTCCAGCTCCGCGTCCTCCTCCCCCGCTTCCTTCTCGATCTACTCCTCCTCATCACCAACGACATCATCATCCCTGGCCAAGCGAGGCCAGAAGGGGGGGATCGCAACCGCAACCGCGCCACAGCCGGCTCCTCCATAGGCTCCTGCAAGTGGAACAGCCCAAGATTCCCAATGATATTCTAAGAAACATGGATGTGCGCGCCGGCGAAGCGAGCCTCTGCAGCGAACCTTATCGGGATTGCACAAAACCTGACGAAGATCAGCCACGTCTGGTACACACTCCTGTACAAATTCGCTTGGGACTGTGCAGGGTCCGATACAGATCCGCTACAGACTATATCAGATCTGACACACAATCGCTGCGGACTGCGCAGGATCCTAAAAACATTCACTACGGGCCGTAGAGCTGTGGTGCAAATCCACGGCGGACTGCCTGGGATCCTAGACAAATCCGCTAAGGACTGTCGAAACATCTATACCCATCGGCTACGGATTGCACAAAACCCCCATGCTGAGTCGCAGCCAACTGCGCATACTCCAACACACGTCAGTTACGATTGTGTACACTCCAACGTAGATTCGCTAATGCTTGTACACGCTCCTATGCAAATCCGCGAGCGACTTTACGGAACTCTCATACACATCCGCTACGGACTACATCTACTCCTATACAGACCTATGACGTACTGTATGGGACCCCGTACAAATCGGCCACGGACTGTAAAAATACCGCTACACATCCGCTACTCACTGCATAGAAGCCGGCACCGATCCGCTACGGACTGAGAAGGATCCGATACACACCCATTACGGATTGCATGAAATCCTATACACATCCGCTGTGGACGGTCGAGCTGTACAAGATCCTATACACATCCTCTACCTACTGTAATAACACCTACGCCTATCCACGATTGACAATATAGAACCCGATACCGATCCGCCACGGACAATGCGGGATCCGAAACAGATCCGTTACGGTTTCTATGGGCTCCTGTACAAACCCAACACGAACTGCATGGGAACCCACACAAATCCGCCACGCACATCAGAAACTCCGATACACACCCGCCACGGAAGAGCGCACAAAGATCCGCCACGGACTGAATATGATCCGATGAAAGATCCGCTGCTGCATGGGATCCTGTACGCAATGCGAATGCGAATGCAAATGCGTGTGCGCCCGGCCGGGGTCGGCCTACCCACGATAGGTGGAGCGCGTGGGCCGCAGCCCTCACCTGACCTTGTACTTCGTGGAAACCTCCTCCAAATCGCCCCAGTTTCCTGAACATCCAAGCACGTTTCTTGAATACATGCGTCCGTAAGGAAATTGTGACTATCGTCCGCCCAACTGCTGTTGGGTCTACCTCGCGATCGGATCCAACTCCGCTTTGCCGTGCGCTGCGGTTCTCACTCAACAACACGTGCCCACCGTTCCCTCCCCAATTATCGCAAACATGCTGCCCACTTCTATTTCGTCCTTCGCTGCGAGACCGTCCACCAATAGAACTGCAAATGCTCCACTGTCGCCTCGGCTGCTCGCGTTGCCCGCTTGATCAAATCAACCTGCAGTTCTAACGATCCATCTGCTGCGCGATCAGCCCAGGTTCGTCGCCCCCGGCGTCCAAGGATGAGCCGCAACATGCGTCTCTGACATTTCCGCGGTCTCTTCTCCATGTATGCTGTCATCGTCCGAATTGCTGCGCCGTACAATACTGTGGTTTTCACGACTGCGTCAACAAGCTTCAAACGGCCCCTCAGGGAGCTCAAACAACATCCATTATGCATTCGCTCTTGTACACCAGGAACTTCCTCCAGCCCATTGATATCCGGTTGTCGAACCCTGTGTCGTCGGGCTCGTCAAAGATGGGCTTGCGCCCGAGGTACTTGACATTGCCTGGATATGTCCTGTATGTCCTGGATAGGATATCTTTTCTTTTTGTCGGATCGCATTATACCTGCGTTTTGTCTGAATGCAGTTCCAACTCCCTGCCGCCAGAAACCGCAACGAGGTCGCCGAGCTTTTCCGTGAACTTGCATAAGACGACGCAACCAACAATACGTCCTCGGCAAAACGTAGTTGGATAGGAAGATGCACTCTGCGAAAACGACTGACTGATAATCCAAAACTCGACTGCGACTATTTCCCCCTTCACCTCCCGGAACGCGCCTACCAGGACGGCGTTGAGAATCGACCAACTCAGAGGATCACCTTGCTTGGTTCCCCGACGTAAAAAAAAGTGTGCTCCTCCTGTCTGCACGAAAACAACCACTTGGGTCTGCGTGTAGATGCGATAGCAGGTTCACGTCAGCGTCGGACACGCCCTTCCTTTAAAGCGCCTTCCATCTCCAATTGTGCTCCACACTGCAGAAAGTATTCTTAAAGTCGAGCGCCGCAAATCACACTCGGTGTTTCCGTTCCTTTGCTTGCTACTGTATCTGAGTTGCTGCCCAGGAAATGGTCTACCACCTTGTAATCCCTTCGAAAGCCGGCTTGGTCATTCGCTCGTTCCTGGTTTAGAATCTTCTCCAGTCGCTGGGCAAAGACTCGAGTTAGAAAGGATCGGTATGATTACCAGCGGCCTGTAATTTGACTGTACTTTTGCGTCGCCAGCTTTGAATATCGTTTTCACAAGATTGTCCTTCCACTTTGCTGGGGCCTTCTTCGGATCTTCCAGAATACTACTGTGCGCAACCAACAACACATGCTCCAAAAACCTTCCACCTGCTTTGACAACCTCTGAAATTAGGCACGGTCGAATTGTCGAACTGCCTCCTGGAGCTCGTCCTCTGTGAAAAGCTCGACCGCCGTCACGTCCCACGCAACAGGTATGTCTGTCTCGCCTCCGAATGCATGCCAGGACGCATATAAATACGAATAGAAATCAGAGAATACAATAGCTATGAGTTGTCTCTGTGTGCTTCATCCCAGCCGGATCCACCATTGATGCAAACGAGTTTGCCTCTTTGCTTGATGTTTGCGATTCTTCCCGATCCTCCCCCAGAACGTAATACTTCTGATACGCGTTCCTGGCATTCCAAGCGGTGCAACTTGCGGATGTCCCTCTTGATGGTTTTGCTTATTTGCGAACGTGTACACCAACGATGCGGAATGTTTGGCTGTAATGCACCTACACATCCGTGGCCGACTGGAAAGACTCCTTCCTATACACATCCGCTACGGATTGTGTGAAATCCGGTGCGGATCCACGGCGGACTGTATAGGATCCTTCACAAAGCAGGCGTGGACTGCATAGATTCGTACACACATCCGCTACGGTTTGACTTAAATCATACACAGCCCACTGCAGATTGTATAAGATCCGATTCAAATCCGCTGCGGATGGGATGGATTCCTTTACACAGCCGCAATCAAATGTAGAAGCTGCTATACATGTCAGCTGCGGTATATATGGGATCAGATACAAATCCGCTGCGGACTGGAAAAACTCCTATACATATTCGATGCGGCCTGTATACGGCCCGATACAGATCCGCTACGGACCGTGTGGGATCGTATACAAACCCGATACGGACTGTAGACTCCAGTACACATCCACTACGGACGACATAGTTCCTACAAACATCCGTTACGGACTGTATAGGGTATTATACAGACCAGCTGCGAACTACACAAAATTTACATACATATCCGCTACGGACTGTACGGGATCCGACTCATCCGCTACGGAGTAAGCAGAATCCTACACACACATCCGATACGGACTGTTCATAATATCATACAGATCCGCTGCGGAATGTATAGGATCCGATGCACACGCGCGACGGACTGTACAGACTCCTTCCAGACTGCCTCCAGATGACTCCAAGACGGCTCCAAGATCGCCCAATAGTGCCCCTAGCAGGGCCCAAGAGGGTTCCAGGACAGCCCAAAAACAGAGCCCAAGGCGGCCTTCTCAGTCTCCGACGACGGACGCAATCTGTGCCCCCCTAGTTCTTTGATCGACTGCATTTTGAGGTTGGGACTCCTCAGGAAACATCCGGAAAACTGACACGTCATCAAGTATCCTTAGGACCCCCCTGACTCCAGGTGGGTCCTCGGGAATCCGTAGGAATACTTGAACATCCCGAGACATCCCTGAACGTCCCCGGGAACCCCTGGGCACCCTCTGGAATCCTCGCACCCTGAGGCACCCTGGGGCACCCTGGGGCACCCTGAAGAACCCACATAATCCTCAAAAACAGTCAGGACTGTCGGGCGGGTGGGAATGGGGGGTGACCCAATTGGGGGGGGAAGAAAAGGACCCTGAAGGGCACCTTTAGGGCCCCTTGTGGAGCCAGCTGGTGCCCACAAGGGGCTCTAAAGGGCCCCTTTGTGGCCCCTCGCGGTGACCCTCTTGTGGTCTCCGCTCGCCTACTGGATCTGGCAGAGGCGCTGTTGCTCAGAGAGACGGGAGCGGACCACTGCAGATGGCGACCGCGGTGAGGAGGCGAGAAACCACAGAGCGATCCTCATAAGCCAAGAGATCCGCCAGGTAAAAGTGGGGTCCTGCGAACGTGGCCGAAATTCTGGCCGCGGACCAGGGCAGAGGAGGAGAGGCGAGAGGAGGGAGAGAGGGAGGACGGGGAGGAGGCAATTCAGCGAAGGACTCAAAATACTCGCACGTACGTAAACCGGTCGAGTGCACCGCCTTGGCTCGTTGTCGCTCCCTACGCTGCTCCTTCGAAGTCCTCCCGTTCATCATCCCTCATGCTACATCCTACTCTTCCCTCTCCCAAACCTTCCTTCTTCCTTTTGCCAGCGAGGAAAAAGATCGAAGAGGATCGAGGAAGAGCGAGAAGGACCAAGGAGAAGGATCGAAAATCGATGAGGAGGAGATGCGAGAAGGATCGAGGAGGAGGATCGAGGAGGGGTACGCAGAAGGATCCCAGACCACCAACATCGCGAACTCTTAGCATTGTGGACCCCTGAGGGTCTGGACGTGTTCCCCAGGGCCAGCTTTTCGAACCGATATTTGCCGGTCCTCGGGCCTGATCAGGGTCCCCAAAGGCCGAAAATTACCACCAAAAAAAACTTCAGTCGTGTTTTTTTCAGGCCGCGAGGGGTCGAGGAGGATCGACGACGAGATCTGCTGGTCGAGGAGAATCGACGAGGAGGATCGACGACGATCGAGGAGGATCGAGGAGGATCGACGACGATGATGGTCGAGGAGATCTGCTGGTCGAGGAGGATCGACGACGATCGAGGAGGATCGACGAGATCTGCTGGTCGAGGAGAATCGAGGAGGATCGAGGTGATCTCGGGGAGGATCCAGGAGGAGAAGGACCGAAGAAAGGCACGTAATCGAGGAGGATCGAGGAGGATCGAGGCGGATCGAGGCGGATCGAGGTGATATCGGGGAGAAGGACCGAAGAAAGGCACGTAATTAGAAGGATCGAGGATTAGGAGGATCGAGGAGGATCGAAGAAAGGCACGTGATTAGAAGGATCGAGGTGATATCGGGGAGAAGGACCGAAGAAAGGCACGTAATTAGGAGGATCGAGGAGGATCGAGGCGGATCTTGGCATGAAAAAAAAAAAGGTCCCGGCAGAAGCAGATCCTGGGCCCCGGAGCCTCTCCCGAAGACCACTTAGCAATCCCGAAAAATGTTTTGACTGTCCCGAGGCCCAACTGGCCATCGCTCGGACGTCCATTCCCTGTGTTTTTTTCGGCTTCGTGCGTGGTTTTTTCGCCGAATGATCAAGGATGCTCCTCGATGGTCCTCGCCGAAGGAAAAATGCACACGTCCGAGCGATGCCAAGCCAAGGAAAGCCCCCCAGAAGCCGGAAAACAGCCACAAACCTCAGGACCCGACCCCTTTCCTTCTCACGGCTCTACGATATCGCCACTCGTTCGACATCGGCCGGCTCCAGGCCGCTGGCGGCATTCAACCATGAACGCCCGCGCTGAGGCCGTCGCCGCGTCGACATGGAACGAAGCTACCGCACACAGGAAGATCAAGGAGGATCGGGGCGGATTCTGGCAGTGCGCACAACGGGGTGGCGCAAGGTGGGCGGCCTTCCTCAGAAGGCGGGGAAAGTTCGAAGAAGGCAGGGGCCTTCTTTGAAGCCCTTCCGGCTTCCAAGAAGTCTTTCTACACCCTGCGAAATGCTTAAGAAATCATGGGTTAAGAAACTCAGAGTCTCAGAACTTGAATAAAAACCCAGAACTTCTATCAAAATCTTAGGATTTACATTGAAAGATTAAGAGTAATCGAGACTCTCGCCGAAAACTTAAGTTTTCTTAAGCATCGCCTAGGGTGTAGAGGCCTCCCAGCCGCCCCCCTCGCGCCACCCCTTGCGCACGCCGCCGAAGATCGTCGAGCAGCTGAATCTGAAGCCAGCAGGTCTCCTCCGCGGCCCGCTCCGCCGCGCGCAGCAGCGACGCGGCTCCCGCGTCGCTGAGGCCGCGCGAGCGCTCCAAAGCCACGCGCGGTCTCGCCGCCGAGGGGTAGCCTCCGCCAATCGGACGACGACGACGACGGGGACGGCGACGGCGACGGCGACGGCGACGGCGACGATGACGACGGACTGTTCGATGTTGGTTGATTCCAGCCCTCTGGCGGCGCTTAACCCTGAACGCCCGCGCTGGGGCAGGACAAGTCTGCATCGAATCGGGAAATCGGATCGAATGGGAGTCGAATAGGGTCGAGCCGGCCAGGACCGATACCGAACCAGATCGGTCGGATCGGAAGGAGGAGGAGGAGGTTCCCGCCGTCGCACGTGGGCACCGCGGTACCTCGCACGCGGCTGCGGAGCCAAAGGAGAACGGTGAGGAGGATGAGCACGAGCAGGAGGAGGAGGAGGAGGAGGGAGACGAGGAGGAGGAGGAATGGCCACTGAGGGGGTCGCCGCCGCGTCACCGCGGCGCGCACCTACCGTACGCGCCTACACGCTGGTCGGCGCCGCGCGCGGACACCAGCAATCCTCGCAAGGCTCGGACGGCCCATGGACAGCCCCGCCACCCCCAGAGGTTGACTCCCGAACCACAGGAGTGACCCACAGGAAGCCCTACTGTCGGAAACGTTTGCTTAGCGTGTCGCGGCGGCGGCACTGGCGACACGCTTCGGCAGCCATTCGACGCGCAGGCACAGATATGCGCGAATTGCTCACTTCGGGGCTAAACTCGTACAGGACATACGGGGTCGAAGTGGCTGGACTGGACGGACGCGAGCTGCGGGACCTCCAGTCGGCATACCGGTCCATGGTCGGCTCTCGCGGGGACTCCCAGTCACTGCTCACGGTCCATTACCCTGGCGCTACATTTAAGTCGGGCGTGTCCCCCTACAGGGGGATTTTTAACGAAAATTAAAAAATACCCCCCAAGAAACCCAAAAAGGTCAAAAATACTCCAAAAATAATCCACAGACTATTTTTGGACTATTTTTTGATTATTTTTGGGGTATTTATTATTTTTCGTCGAAAATCCCCCTGTAGGGGACCAGGCCCGACTTAACGCTACATGACGACCCTACCTGGAGGCAAGGCCTCGCGCCCGCGCTGACGAGGGCCAAGACGGCGTGGCGCGCGCCCGCGGTTGCGGGCCCCGTCGAGCCACCCGACTATCCCCCTGTGATGGTGCAGCTCGCCGAGCCGATCCTCGGGGCCCCGCCGAGGCACTGCGGCCGCGTGCAAGGCCCGCTCGCCACAGCCGTGCCTCCTCTGCAGCGAGCCAGGTGGTCGTTCCAGGCGCCCCTCGTCCTTTTCGGGGCGAGTCGCGTGGAGGCGTTGGCCACCCACGGCCTGCTCCCCCGAGCTCATGGAACCGAAGATGCGGGAGGCGTGGCAGGAGGCACGCCTCACCACAGTGGCAGCGAATGACCACGAAAAAACACATCCCCAATCCCAAAGTCGCGGATTCGCCGAGGATTCGAAGATCGGCCAAAGATTTCGGGGTATGTTTTGCGTTCGCCGTCGTCACCCTGGTAAAACCCTACCCCAAAATCTCCCTCCCCGAAGTCTCGAGGTGTCTGCGTTTTGTCTTGGCCCCCGCGTTTTTGGGCTTGGGCGTCTGTTTTGAGTTAGTGAGCGAAGCTGGGCATAGACCAGGGCTCACGGGTCGACAAGACAGTGGCGAAGCAAACTGTCAAAAAAGAGGCCTGCAGTGCCAGAAAGCCGGCATACTCCGTTCCATATTGTGCCAAGCCATCTGGAAGGTCGAGAAGCTCAAAAGGGCTGGATATCTGGCCGACCCCCAGTGCGGCTGCGGACACAAGTCGGACAGCTTGTCCCGCGTCTACCGCTGCCCGCTGACGGAAGCGTTGCGCAAGCAATGGATGAAGCCTGACTCGGGAGCGGCCAAGAGGGGGGTGTCCAAGAGGAGGGGGTGCAAATCATGACCGGCGGCATGTGCGCGGCCCAGCGGGGGGGCCAGGGCGGCGCCATGAAATCTGGGGAAATATCATGGCCCACGCCATGATGTCCACCCCCCTGGTCGTCACCCCCCTCTCTGCCGCCCCCGAGCCTGACGACGCGTTCATCTTGAGCGATGCCCTCCAGAACTTCCCTTTGGTCTGCAGATTCTCCATGAACACGCCGGGCACTCGTGAAGGGGCCTTGGGACACACAAATAGATACACACAAATAACAGGATTCCCCACATTTTCCCATACTTTCTGGGCTTCTGTCTTCCCCCCCCCACCTTCCATATTTTCCCGTATTCTCCTGGGGATCGGCGACTAATTGTGTCTGTGTGTTCTTTTTTCCTCCTGAACTCGGTGAACCCCCCCTTCTGGATCGGGCGCGCGCGCGCCTGCCACTGCTGGTGCGGCGGCCCCCGGGCCGGGCGCCTGCCGATGTGCTGGAGGGGAAGTTGCTCACAG
>CAUYUJ010017714.1:15000-45000 GCA_963575745.1 Prorocentrum cordatum | reverse complement strand
ATCTCACCTCAGGTTTCGGAAGGCCTTGGAATATCCCGCAGGTTGGGCATGTTTGTTTTGGGCCCTGTGGAGCATGCGTGTCGTACGTCTAGCTCGAACTATACGATTGGTTTTTCTGATGGTCCCAAATCTGGCTAGGCTGATCACGGGTTTTTGTTTTCTGCGGTGGTGTCTTGAGAATTCAGACCTCATTGGCATGTTCCGCTCAAGTGCGGGCCGATGCTCTTTCACTTCTGCGACTTGTGCATCGTATATTGATTTCAGAGTATACCAGTTTATGTTCCGTTTGGCCCTAGACAGCTTCCTCCTTGCCAGCAGGGAAGTATTTCGCATAATTACCCCTCAGGCTGCAACTCGAGCCGTGCATGCTACGGCGCGTGCGGCCTGGCAGGCACCCAACAAAGCGTGAACACATTGTGATGATGTTGCTGAGCTGGAGCTTGCTACCACGTTTGGAATCAACAAATTGCCGATTCATCATGGATTTGTGTATCAGTTTGATCCGGTTGACCACCTCTTGTTCCATGTGCTTAAGTTGACATTATTCCAACGACGGTCTCAGGTTGCGCTTCGGTGATGTAGCATTTGACGCCAAGGCTCTGGCGTCCGTTAAGCAAACGTGCTACTGCAATAGGTGCATGCGCGCATACGAGAGCGCCAGACCTGGGGCGAGGGGAGGGCGCGCGCGTTTTCTCACCTAAAAGCACAAGTGGCTGCGAACGAATAACGTCAACAATGGCTCCGCCAACCCTCATTTGGAGGGGAAGGACGGGGCAGGAAACTACAGCGAGGGGAGCGTTAGTAATTACTCCCCCCGCGGCCGTCCCGGCGCGGCATTGCCGCGAACGGGTGGACACCAGCCTTTCGCTAACGCCCCGAGCTACGGTGGGACGCACAGGGAGAAAACGAGGGAAGAGTAGTGGTATAGGTACCTTTTCCCTCCTCTGAGTCTTCCTGGGCGACGCGGGCGGCCCTTGGTCCCCGTCGCAGCGAGCCCACCGCACGCACAAAAATGGCCCCGAGACGCCCGCGAGTCCTGCCCCCGCCGCCTCTGCCGCAGCGCGCGTGGCCCGCTCGAGGCTCGCCAGAGCGGCTGGGCCACGACGGCGCAGGGAGGCGGACAGCCGACGCTCGCCGAGAGCGCGAGGTGGACTGCTCTGCCCGCCAGATCGACACCTCCCCCTCACAGGTGCCCCTGGCTTAGGGTGCCCCCAGCTTGTCGCTCAATTCTGAGCCCCTGGGGCCCTCTGGGCCTCGTGAGGGGTGGTCTGGGCGCTGCCAACTGGGCCCCGCGCAGGGGCGCTGGAGCAGCGCCCCTGCGCGGAGGGCAGATGGGGAGACGATCGACGTTCTGTCCGTCGGCGGCGAGCCGAGGGGGGGGGGAGAGCAGCAGTGAGCGGGGGATTAGGAAAAGGATCGCACGCCACTGAGGGGGGGAGGAAAGGGGAAGGAAGTCCAAAATCCGCCGCCGCCCCAGGGGGGCCCATCGGAGTGGACCTTTGGGATGAGGACAAGGAAGAGGCGCAGGAGGAGGAGGAGGAGGAGGAGGAGGAGGAGGAGGAGGAGCAGCAGAAGCGGGGGAGAAGGGGAAGAGGAGGAGGAAGCGAAGGCTGGAGGACGAGTTCGGCGGCGAGCCCGGGGCGGGCCTGCTCAGAGGGCTCAGAAGTCCCCCCGCCTTCTGAGAGGTGCTCCGAGCCTCCCCGTGAAGGTACAGAAGAGGCTTCTCAGAAGGCCGGAAAGGTCTTCTGAGAAGTCCCGCCGCCTTCTGA
This sequence comes from Prorocentrum cordatum, assembly GCA_963575745.1. Taxonomy (NCBI): domain Eukaryota; class Dinophyceae; order Prorocentrales; family Prorocentraceae; genus Prorocentrum; species Prorocentrum cordatum. The sequence goes on along the minus strand of CAUYUJ010017714.1, from coordinate 43,231 downwards.
GGAGGCCTTCTCCTTCTCCTTTCCCCCCCTCGCTCGCCGCCGAGTCCATGTCCCTGCCCATGGGGCGCAGAAGGACACACTTGTACCGTGCGTCCCCCTCGGAGGCGCCCGTCCGACCGGAACATACAGTACAACCATCTTGTAGTACATCGCTTCCCGAGCGGCTTGGCCGGGAAGCGCCCACCACGGAGCTTGCACTGGAAGGTGTCTCGGCGCGCGCGTCACCCCCCTGTGGGGTCGACGCGTCACCAATACCAGTACGCTTGGGTGACGCCGATCTCCGTGCCCCTGCCCGCGCTCCGACCCCACGAGGGGCGAGCGCGGCAGCATGAGCAGCATGTCTGGCCTCCGGGGCCGCGCGTCTCGTCCATGCCCTGCTCCCCCTGGCGCTCAGACGTGGGGGGGGCAGCAGCATGGGCACAGCCAGGCCTAGGACATAAAAAATCCTCCAAGAACAAGAGGCCCTCCGCCGGCCAAAACGCCTCAAACCATAAGAGTACTCGAGGGTGCCCTCCCCCAGGATGCAGAAGAAGAGCCAACAAACACGAAGAACAGTAGGTTACACTCGACCCGTATCGTAAGGATGCGCGGTAGGGGTGCCAGGGCCTTGGAGGCCCACACGAACGTTTCTCGAACGAGGCTGGCCAGCGAAAATCGCTAAGGATGGGCCGAAGGGGCAAGGATGCAAGGGTACACTTGGAAAGGGAGCCCATCCTTCCTATGCGGGCTGACTGTACCCTGCCCGAACCGACCTCAATCTAATAACCTCGGTCCGACTGTACGGATCAAGCGGACGAAACCACGGACGGGCTGCATGGGCACAGGCGCCCGGGGGGCCCCAGGCCGGCAGCTCTGGCACCATCGTGACCCCCACGCGGGCGAAAGCTGCTGACACGGACCAGGAGGCCGCCGAGGAGGAGGCCGAGGACCCAGTTGCACAACGTGGACCGGTGGAGGTCTCGACCCATCCTGACTACCTACCAGACCACCCCAACCCAACCCGAAGACGCGAATTTCGGGTTGGGGGGGTAAGGGTTCCACGCGTGTTTTTTCTATGTTTCCCGACCCCCCCCACTGGAAATCGAGGGTAAATCTGAGCCTTCGGGTTGGGTTGGGGTGGTTTGGTGGGTGGTGACATCCCCCGGGACGGGCTCTCCATCCTGAGCCGTCCTGCGGACGGCCACGGGGCCCCGCAGGGCCCCCCAGGGGCTGCCAGCGGCCAGACGTCTGAGGTCCCGGCTTTGGTCGCGCGGGAGCGAGGAGGAGGAGGAGGAGCGAGGAGTAGGAGGAGCGAGGAGGAGCGAGGAGGAGGAGGAGGAGGAGGAGGAGGAGGAGGAGGAGGAGGAGGAGGAGGAGGAGGGGGCTCTGAGGAGGAGGAGCGAGGAGGAGCGAGGGAGAACGCCGGGGGAGGCCAGAGGGGCGAGGCGCCCGCCTGCTCGACCCGAGGCTGCAGGTCCACCTCCAGGCTCAGGAGCCCGGCGCCGCCCGCGGAGGCCCGCACCGCGTCCTCGCCGTAGATGGCCCGCACGACCTCCGCCTCCTCCTCGGTGCGGAGGGGGCGTTGGATTGCAAAACAAAAAAAAAAAAAAAAAAAACCTAGGATTGCAAAAAAAAAAAAAGCCTGCAATCCTGGGTTTTTTTGCAATCCTGGGTTTTTTTGCAATCCTTCGTTCAAGTGAGGGGGGGGGGGGTGCAATCCTGCAATCCTGGGTTTTTTTGAAATCCTCGGTGAGGGGGGGGCGTCGGGGCTCGCCGAGCGCTGCGCGAGCCACCAGCTCGAACCTGCCAGCGACCCCACTTGTGGTTTGCGACTCTGGCCGCCGAGGGCCGCCGAGGGCCGCCGAGGGCCGCCGAGGGCCGCCGAGGGCCTCCAGCTCGGGCGGCACGTCGGCCATCTGCGGGCGCGCCGCCAGCTGGCTGGCCGGCCATGCGCTGGCTGCGGGGCGGGCGGCGCGGGCGGCGACCGCGCTGCTCGGGCAGGGGCCGGCGGGCGGCGGCGGCGGCGCTCGAGAGATCGTCGTCGTCGTCGTCGTCGTCGTCGTCGTCGTCGTCGTCGTCGTCGTCGTCGTCGTCGTCGTCGTCGGCGGCGGCGGCGGCGGCGGCGGCGGCGGCGGCGGCGGCGGCGGCGGCGGCGGCGGCGGCGGCGGCGGCGGCGGGCACGGCGGGAACGGCGGGAATGGCGACGGCGCCAGGGGCTGGCAGCTAGGGGAAATACGGTCAGGAACTTTGACAGCAGCGTGTCGCGCCGCCGGTTCTGGCCCACCACGCTTCGGCGCGACACGCTGTTCATCTCCTGGTCTGCAGGCGTCGACATCCCGAGCTTGTCCAACCTTCCCGTCCTGCGCGGCGGAGCGACACACTATCCGCTTGCAGAGCATAGCGTGTCGCCGCGACCGCTGCAGCGACACGCTGGGCAAAAGCTCGTAACCGAGGGCGCGGGCCGCGGGCGCTTGCTGCGGGCGGCGGGCGGCGGGCGGCGGCGGGGGCACGATTCGGCTCGGTGACGCTCTTTGTTTCCCAGTTCCCAAACCTCCGACACCGCGGTTGTCTCACAGCGTGGACTCCTCGAGGTTTCGGCTCGGCCCGTTCCTCTGGACACCGGGTCTTCCCCCACATCGTGCTGTTGCTGGCCAGGCCACGCCAGTGCGAAGATTCCATCCTCGCTGCCCAGGCGGCAGCCGCCACCCCACCCCCACCCCCGCGCTCCCCCGGCCCATGGGGCGGGCCCTGCCTGCGGCAGAGCGCCCTCCACGGGCCTGGCCAGTTCCCCGCGCAGCCCAACCGCTCCAGCGCCTCGTCTGGATCGCGGCGTCGGGAGCCCAGCTCCCGCACGCGCCTGCCGCCCATCTCCCGGGCCTCGGGGGGCCGCTCCGCCCAGGCCCGCCGCCGGCCCCTGCGGCGCCCACGGCACGGCCGCGGCCTGCTTCTTGGCACTGGCGCCGAAGCTCAGGCTCGAGAGCACGCTGGCCGCCTGCTCCCGGGCCGCGGGCGTGTCCGCGCCCAAGAGCCACACCAGCTCCTGCGGCGCCCCCAGCAAAGCCGCGATCCTCCTCTCGCAGCCGTGGAAGACGGGAATGTTCCCGAGCGCGTTGGCCGCCTGCTCATGGGCCCCTGGCGTGCCCGCGCCCAGACGCCCCACCAGAGCCTAAAACGCCCCCCGCACGACCGCGATCTTCTGGTGGTCGTCGTCGCAGGCCACGTTCCAGAGCGCGTTGGCCGCGCACTGCCGAGCCCAGACGTGCCCGCGCCCAGGTGCCCCACCAGCCCCCGCAGCGCCCCCGTCCACGGTCTTCTTCCGCTGGTCGTCGGCCACGGCAAGGTTCCCGAGCGCGGCGGCGGCCGCCTGCTCCTGGGCCGCGGGCGTGCCCGCGCCCAGGATCCCCACCAGCCCCGGCAGCGCACCTGGCATGGCCGCCGCCACATCCCGCTGCCGCGGCCCGCCGCTGCCACAACACGCAGCCGCAGCACGCAGCCTGCCACCCGCAACCCGCAGCGCACAAGCGCAACCCATACCCGCAACCCGCAACCGCAGACGCAGCTGCAGCAAGCCGCCACAATTCGCAGCCGCCACAGCCTAAACTGGCGTTCGCAGCACGTGCCAACGAGCTCGCCCACCCGCCACCCCCTCCCAGGAAAGGGGCCGCCTGGGCGAGCTGATGCCAGCTGACCAAGCATCAGTGGCCACGCAGGGACCACTCGCCCTCAGGAGAGGCAATGCGGTTGTCCCTCGCACTCTTGGCCCTCCACATTGAGCTCGAGCATTGGCGCGCAAGCGTACCCGTCAAACTCGCACGCGGAACCGAAGTCGTCGTCCCCGTGGGCCCCCGCCGCCACCTGGGCGCAGAGGTGGGCGACACTGGATGGCCAGATGGCAGAGCACCGCGCTGGTACGCGCCACCACGTAATGGCAACAGAGCCCAAGCCAACTCACAGCACCAGGGCGCCCCTGGCAGCCAATGTTGGCTTGATCTTGAGCAGCTGCGCCCACATATCCCAGCCGAACACGTAAGTAGAGCCTAAGTCGACGTCCCAGCCACCTGAGCGCAGTAGTGGGTGACACGGAACAACCAAATGTCAGAGCACCGCTCTGGCAACCGCCACCACGCAGTGACAATCCAACCCTATCGGAGCTCACGGCCACCGAGCCGCCGATCAGGGCCCCGTAAACCCGGACACGCTAGACCCAGACACGCAACGTCCCTCGAAACCAATTTTTCCAGACGGCGGCACGAACAAAATACTGCACTGCAACCTTTCCAGAATAAACCCAGACACAAACCTTACAAGCCTGCAAGACCCACCCACACCCAGACACAATCCCGAATCTTGCAGTGCAGCAAACAACAAATGCACGGGCGCTGAAAAATGCGATTTTGCAGGAAAGGATGTCGTTTCCTTGGTTTTCTGGTCCTGGCTTATCTTTGTCCCGGTCTCCGGGGATCTGAGCCGAACTTCTGAGCCGAACTTGTCCCTGGCTGGCAGGATAGTTCACCGTGAACTTGAGCGCTGCGCGCAGGTGTCCCCGTCGAGCACGTACGCGAAGCCGAAGTCATCGTCCCCGTATTCCCCCCCTGCCGCTAGGGGCAATGCTGGGTGACACAGAATTCGCCGGCCCGACGGGCCAGAGGCGTGCTAAGATCTCCGGTAACTGCTCAACAATATTTCTAATTCGCGCGCGCGGGGCGGGCCCTGGGGGTCCCCGGACGAAAAGTACCCCGGCAAGGTCCCGGCAAGGTCCTGGCAAGGTCCCCGGCAGACTCCCGGCAGACTCCCGGCAGACTCCCGGCAAGGTCCTTTTTCGGAGCCCAGGAGGGCTCCAAATCGGTCCAAGACCAAGAGAGCCGGGAGACGCCGAAATATCACTCCCAAACGCCTGCGCTGGCCTGAAGACGGCCCAACAGGCCTTCAAGACGCCCCAAGAGGTCCCTAAGCGGCGCCCCAAGAGGGCTCCCACAAGCAAAAATCGTCCCATTCCCTTAGGAAAGCGTGCATTTTTAACATATCCGCCTCTTCGTCTTTCACACCTTTCAAGGCGGTCCAAGAGGCCCCCAAGATCACCCCAAGACGGCCCGAGAGACCCTCTAGACCGCTCAAAGACGGCCCAAGAGCGCTCCAAGAAGGCCCAAGAAACCCTCAAGAACTCTTTTTCGGAGCCCAGGAGGACTCCAAATCGGTCCAAGAGGGGCCCGAGAAGCCCTCCAGACGGTCCAAGAGAGCCGGGAGACGCCGAAACATCACTCCCAAACGCCTACGATGGCCTCAAGACGGCCCAACAGGCCTTCAAGACGCCCCAAGAGGTCCCTAACCGCATGCCGACGATAATAAAGGGACCCCCCCCCTTCAGTGTTTAGAGTTGATTATCGTCGCCCTATACAAAATTCAAATTGGGCGGCGAGCGCTGAGGCCGAACTTCATTATCACCTCGAAACGCTATGTTGAGATAGCAACATCAAGCGATGTTGATATAGCAACATCAAGCGAAGCGATCACACTTTTTCAGGATGTGTCAAGCGAAACCAATAATTTTGGGAGGCAGACTCAAACGAAACGAGCAATGTTCTTATTATTATTCTACTTTCCTCTTCTTCTTTTATATTTCTATCTGTCCTCACGCTCGCCTGAACTTTTTTATCCCTGGGGTTGATTATCCATGGAAAATGAAGCACATGAGCTACCCTACACGAGCACTTAAAAAAATCAATTATCATAAAGCGTTTGTAAATTAAAAGTGATAGATTTGGAACTTTGGATTTTTCCTTTCTTCATCCTCTTCTTATTATCCTCTTCTTCTTCTTTCTTTTTATTATTCTACTGTTTTCTTCTTCTTTTATATTTCTCTCTGTCCCCACGCTCGCCTGAACTTTTTTTATCTCTGGGGTTGATTATCCATGGAAATTGAGGCACATGAGCTACCCTACACGAGCACTTACAAAAAACAATTTTCATGAGAGATAAGCCATTGTTGAGGATATTTCTATGAAAACTAAACGCCAAGGATGTCTCAAAACGTGCTCGGCTTGGTCTCCTCTTGATCATCTCTTACTTCGAGATTATGCTGAGGTCTGCTGGGCTACTTTTATTATCTCTCCCTGAACCCCGAACTTTATTATCCCCTAGTGTTTATTCTCACGGGCATGAGGTTAAGAGGTCCCTAAGCGGCGTCCCAAGAGGGCTTCCACTAGCAAAAATCGTCCCATTCCCTTAGGAAAGCGTGCATTTTTTACATATCCGCCTCTTCGTCTGTCACACCTTTCAAGGCGGTCCAAGAGGCCCCCAAGATCACCCCAAGACGGCCCGAGAGACCCTCAAGACCGCTCAAAGACGGCCCAAGAGCGCTCCAAGAAGGCCCAAGAAACCCTCAAGAACTCTTTTTCGGAGCCCAGGAGGGCTCCAAATCGGTCCAAGAGGGGCCCGAGAAGCCCTCCAGACGGTCCAAGAGAGCCGGGAGACGCCGAAATATCACCCCCAAGCGCCTACGATGGCCTCAAGACGGCCCAACAGGCCTTCAAGACGCCCCAAGAGGTCCCTAAGCGGCGTCCCAAGAGGGCTCCCACAAGCAAAAATCGTCTCATTCCCTTAGGAAAGCGTGCATTTTTAACATATCCGCCTCTTCGTCTTTCACACCTTTCAAGGCGGTCCAAGAGGCCCCCAAGATCACCCCAAGACGGCCCGAGAGACCCTCAAGACCGCTCAAAGACGGCCCAAGAGCGCTCCAAGAAGGCCCAAGAAACCCTCAAGACGGTCCAAGAGGCCCCAAGACGGCCCCATGATTGAGGTCCACAGGGGCAACCTGAACGGAAATTTTGAGCCTCCCGCCCAAACACGCCCCCGAAATGCCCCTACAAGCCCCCAAGTAGCCCCACGAAGCCCCCAAGAGAGCCCCAAGAGGCCCCCAACAGGCCGCAAGAAAGCCCCAAGAGGCCCCCAAGAGACCCCCAGGAAGCTCCCAGGAGGCCCCCAAGAGGCCAGGCAGACCCCCCCAAGAGACCACCAAGAGGGCCCACCCAGAGCCATCCACGAGGCCTCCCAAAGTTCCCAAGAAGCTCCCACGAAGCTTCCAAGGGCTCCCAAGACCCCCCAAGACCCCGCGATGGCACAATACGGGCCGGCGGAATGAGCGAAGCGATTCAATAATCAAATATAAGAGCACCGCTCTGTCACCCGCCACCACACGTTGGCAACTCAGCCCCATCGCAGCTCACGACCACTGGGATGCCGAACTTGTCTCTGGCTGGCCTGAATCTTTAACATTGAGCTTGAGCAACTGCAAGCGTGTCCCCATCGAACGCGCAAGCGGAGCCGAAGTCGTCGTCTCCACACGCCCTCGTCGCCGTCTGGGCGCAGTGGTGGATGACACTGGATGGGCGGATGGAAAGGCACCGATCTGGCACCCGCCACCGCGCAGCGGCAACCCAGCCCAACGGTAACTCACAGCCACTGGGACGCCGAACCCTGGAAACCCTGGTCCTTGCAACCCTGGTCCAGACCACTGGGCTTGTCCTTGGCAACCCTGGTCCTCCACCTTGATCTTGAGCAGCTCCGCACAGGTGTACACTGCGAGTGCGGCCGCAAGAAACCCAAGAAGCCCAACCCTGAAAACCCGCGCACGAGGTGCACCTGAGAGGAAACTCGGGCTGCGGGAAGTCACCGCGCAGCGCGAGGAGCGATGAAGTTCAGGATAGCCTGACGAAAAAAACATACGGTTTCTTGGTGCGCGCCGCCTCTGTGCCTGTCGACCAGCGCGCGCGGAGCCGGAGTCCCCTGAGGGCTCCCTCGGAGCTCCCCCGGCCACTCCACAGCGACGAGCTCATCCCCGGCAGCCCCGTCCTCAGCCCGAGAAGCCTGCGCGCGCGAGCCGCGCCCGCTCTGCCGCTTACATCGTCTCCGGCGCCAGCAGCAGACGGCGGGTGAAGTCGCCGCCCGCCGCCCAAATCAGGGCTCGACCTCAACAGCGTTTTTTTCTCGTGTTTCGTTCGTTTTCGTTTTCCCTCGTTTCGTCTTCGCTCCGCCCTTGCTGCAAAACGAAATCCAAACGAAGACGGCCCACGAGATCGCCAAACCACCGTTTAAGTCGAACCCTCTCCCAAAATCCCCTCAGTCTCGTCGCCCCCCATGAGCGGACAGCTGAGCGCAGGCGCCCCCGTCGGGGGCGTCGCCTATGGCCCGCGCCCAGGCGCCCCCACCCCAAAGCAACTCCCCCGCTTCTCGTCTTCAGAATCCGAGCTCGTTCTCTCATGCTCCGATGCGTGCTGCCTCTCTGCCTGTCTCCCTCTTGTCCTCGGTCTGTCTTGCGCTCCGACAGGCCCAGAAGGAAGGACGGAGGAGGGCGGAGGGGGGGGCTCCTCTACCTTTCTGCTTCCACCCTCCCCCCCCCCACCGCATCCCCTCCTCCACTTCCCTCCCCCGCCTCGATCGGCGGGCGCGATCCTACCCTGCCCCCGCGAAAATACTTAGCACAAGCAGGCAGACCATGCCGCCGCAAACGTCGTTTCCCTGGGCCACGCTTCGCCTCCGCAGTGGCCGCCGTCGCCGTCGTCATCGTCGTCGTCATCGTCGCCGCCGTCGTCGTCGTCGTCGGCAGCGCTTCGCCACTGCGGTAGCCGCTGTCGTCGTCATCTCCATCGTCGTCGCTTTCGTCGTCGTCGGCGTCGGCGTCGGCGTCGGCGTCGGCGTCGGCGTCGGCGACGGCGTCGGCGTCGGCGACGGCGTCGGCGTCGTCGGCGTCGGCGTCGGCGTCGGCGGCGGCGGCGGCGGCGTCGGCGTCGGCGTCGGCGGCGGCGGCGGCGGCGGCGGCGTCGGCGGCGGCGGCGGCGGAGGCGGCGTCGTCGTCGTCGGGGACACCCCAGGCGAGTGAGCACTCAAACACCCCCGCCGTTTCATGCCGCCCTTGCCGTGCGAGGCGCTCCAGCGAGGGCCTCCAGGACCAGCGCGTGTCCCGTCGGGCGCAGCAGAGGCTAGGTTCGTCCAGCGGAGTTGGCGCTCGATCCTTTTTTTGGGGGGGGTCGCGGCCGCAGGCGAGAGCGCAAGCGGCGAGTCGTAAGTCCAGGGCGCGGGCCTACTAATTGACAACGGGAGCAAGCTAGAGCCGCTCACCGAAACTGCCTAAGCTGCCTAAGCGGCGCCTAGAGCCGCTCACCTCGATCCACGAGAATCGGCAGGGACGATGCCGGGGAGTCCTCCTCGATCTCACGGTGGAGCCTGTCAGCCACCGTGCTCCAGGAGGGTAACCAGTGCTTGGTGCCTGGTCCCCATGGGCACTGGCTCCCACAAGCCCACCGACTTCGAACAAGTCCTCATTTCCTCCTCCTCCTCCTCCTCCTCCTCCTCCTCCTCCTCTTCCTCCTCCTCCTCCTCCTCCTCCTCCTCCTCCTCCTCCTCCTCCTCCTCCTCCTCCTCCCTCCTCCTCCGTCTCCTCCTCCTCCTCCTCCCATCCCATCCCATCCCATCACATCCCGCCCCCGTCCCCCTTCCCCCTTCCCCCATCCCCCGTCCTCCATGCGCCCCCCTCTCCTGCCTCCCCCGTCCCTGCCTTCCCTTTTCCCCTGCCGAAGGGCAGTGGTCAGAGTCGGGCAGTCCGCGCGGGCGTGCTCCCTCGGGGAGCCGCATGGGCACGAAAGACGGAGAGCTCCACGCTCGCTAGGAGAGCTGCCAAAACAAGGAGGCCCTCGTCGGGTCGCCAGCGCGCCCGTCCCCACTCCCACCGCGCTCGTCGATCCGTCCTCGCCCTCACCACCGCTCCCCCTCCGTCCTCCCTCCTACTCCTCCTCCTCCTCCTCCCTCCTCCTCCTCCTCCTCCTCCTCCTCCTCCTCCTCCTTCTGTCAGATCATCATCATCATCAATCATCATCATCATCACATCATCATCCATCACCATCATCATCATCATCATCATCATCATCGTCATCATCCCTGTCCTCGTCCTCCTGCTCCTCCTCCTCCACCCTCCTCCTCCTCCTCCGTCCATCCCTCCTCCTGGTAACTAACCTTCCCTGTCGCGCCACCAGGCGCATCACTAGGGCGGGCTGGGCGCTTCGCCTGAGAAGCCCTCACCGCTTACGACGTTGAAGCTTGAAACTTCCAACAGGTACACTGATGGAGAGCGGGTCGTTGTCAAAATGGAGTTCTCATCCCGGCGCCACGCACATGTGTTGAAACCTGTGCCAGCAGCTACACCGATAAGAGGGCGGGACGTTTTCAAGACGGGCCAACATCGAGCTCTCCCATTGACGACGCGCATTCTCGCCTGAACACATTTCAAACAGCTACACGGATGGAGGGTACATCGTTGTCATCGCTCTGGCCTTGGCGCCGCACACTGTATGATCAAGAGCTCCAAACAATTCCACGGATAGAGAGCAGTCCTTCGTGGAAGCGGGGCTGTCGTGTGAGACGTCATCTAATTTCTAACCACACGCCTGAACTTGTGCAACAGCTACACGGATGGAGAGCGGATTATCATTAACATAGGGGCTCCCGCTTGAGACCTCGTTAGACTGCATTGCAAGACACGGCTTACCTGTTCATATCAAATATACACACTACACACGCCCGCGCGTCGCGCGCGCTTTGCATTATCCTGGGGCTGGTCAACGTCTGTACAGAAACCCGAGGTGAACACTGAATAAGGACTGTCAGCATGTCAGCATTGACTTGTTGCGTGGCGCGTTTCGGCTCCGTGCTGCTAAAACACCTGCTTCCATCCATACATCCGAAAGTTCGCACAAGTGTACAATTCAAGTTTGACGCGGATCCAGGGCAATGACTTGTTGCACTCTGGATGGTGCAAGCTGTGCTGTAAGCTACGCGGTGCGAGCAATGTTGTGTGAGCTGTGTGGTAGAATGTGTGTGGTGTAAGTCGTGTGGCGGAAGCTATGTCGTACAGTTTATGCCAAGCACGCGAAGCACTACATTTGCAGCACGTCCAAACGCCACTCAAACCTGGTGCACCGCACCACTTCCCGGGAGCATCATAGAAGAAATGTCTGGAATTCTCCAGCCAAGGTTGGACGATCTGGAACCTGCTGTACGCATGTTGGACGGGCCGCGTCTGGGGGGGGGCTTTTGGAACCGTCGTGGGGCCAACGAGTACTCAAGCGCGTGCTGCATGCTTGTATGGCTGGGCGTCTCGTTGGGCGCCTTGGAAGCTCGTGGGGCCTCCGTGCCCGCGGGGGGGGGGGGGGCTGCAGCGCGAGGAGAGGAGGAGGGAGGAGAGAAGCGGATGACGAGGGGGGGGAAGGCGGAAGAGGGGCAGGAGAAGGAGAGGGGCGAGTAGGTCTCTTAGGGGCCTCCTGGAAGCCTCCTCCTGGAAGGCTATTGGGGGTCCTCGGGAGCCTCCTGGGAGCTTTGGGGGTCGTCTCGGGGTCTATGGTGGGCCTCTTGGGAGCAAGTTGGGAGTCTTGGAGGCCATCTTGGGGGGGTGCGGTTCCGAGGTGCAAGTCGAATTCCTCCTCTGGGGCCTCTCTGGATGCCCTCCTGAAGGCCTCTTCGGCCACCCTGAGAGCTTCTCGTGCCGTATCGATGTCTCCTGGGCAGCCCTTTTGGTCTTCTGGGGCGATCTCGGGGGCCTTGGGGGCCCCCAAGGCGGCCTCCAAGGACAAGCAGCGCCTTAGAGGTCCTCAAGAGGCCCCCGAGGCCTCAAAGAAGCAATCATGCGCCCCCAAGAGCCCAGGTCCCCGGAGAGCCCCCAGGAGGCCCCGAGAGGCCCCCAAGCAGCATCCTCTTCCTCGTCCTCCTCCTTCTCCTCTCTCTCTCTCCGTCCTCTCTCTTCCTCCCACGTGTGACCACCAAGGGTTTCCACAACGGCTGGAGGAACACATAACGCAATAGCTTGGCAAGACTTCGGCCCAACGTTTGCCCATACAGGCGCTTCCAAACGGCAGGGGGCGCCGGTGGTTCGCAGTAGGCGTAGTCGATGGATAACCCTTCCCTGTCGCGACACCAGACGTGTCGCTAGAGCGGGCAAGGCGGTTCGCCTGAGGCTTCCCCACCGTGTACGACCTTGACGATCGAAATCCCAAACACAAAACGGTCACACAGATGCAGCGCCAAAGGTGCTCAGACTAGGGCTCTCGCGCTGGCGCCGCAAAAAAAAACGTCTTACAAGCTCCCAGCAGCTACACGGATTGAGAGAGGCGCCGTTGGTGCTCTCTCGCCTGCGACTTCCACGACAAAATCTACCAGGTGTATAGACACTGGCAATACTTACGAGGGTGAAGGGTGGCCCCTATCCAAAACGTGGCTCTCGCCTGAGGCCTCATTGGGTCTATGGCCTGAGATTGAAAACGGCGCAACACCTACACGGATACCAGGAAATTCCTTTTCGATATTGTTTTATTCATGTTTGTTTTGTTCGATATTGGGCTCTGGCTTGAGATTGGGCTCTGGCCTGAGACCAGGAAGTTCCCTCTCGATATTGGGCTCTGGCTTGGGATGTTCCTGGGCTGTACGAGCCCACCTCGTCGCGTCCCCTGCGGTTCGAAGGATGGAAGGCAGCTCCTCGCAGAACGGAGCTCCCGCCTCGCCTGCGTGCCCGCGGGGCACGAGTCGTTCGAGGAGACGTCCTGCGCCGTGCGCAAGGACGCTCGCACGAACTTCTGAGCAGGGACCTCGGGCGGGAGGGTGTTTTGCAGCACCGTTACTACAGATTGGACTCCATATGGTCCTCCGCCTCCTGCTCCCCCTCCCGTCCCCATCATCATGGTCGTCACCATCATCCTCCCATCATGATTACCATCAGCATCAACATCAGCATCAGCAGCAGCATCGTCATCATCATCATCATCATCATCATCATCATCATCATCATCATCATCATCATCATCATCATCATCCTCATCCTCATCCTCATCCTCATCCTCATCCTCATCCTCATCCTCATCCTCGTCAGCAGCATCATCATCATCAACATCATCGCCATCACCATCACCATCACCATCACTATTATCATCATCAGGCATCATCATCATCATCACCATCATCATCGTCATCATCGCCATCGTCATCATCAGAATCATCATCGTCATCGTCAGCGGCATTAGCATAACCGTCAACATCAGCTCAGCATCAGTATCATCGCCACCCTCACCATCACCAACGCCACCAGAATCACCAGTTTCATCAGAAGCATGATCGTCATGGTCCTCCTCCTCCTCCTCCTCGTTCTCCTCCTCCTCCTCCTCCTCCTCCTCATCATCATCATCATCATCATCATCCTCATCAACACCACCAGCACCAGTATTACCATCAACGTGCTCACGATACCTTCCTGTTTCCTTAAGCCAAAGAACGAGGTGAGGCCTAAGAAGTCTGCCGTCGTCCTCCTCTCCCTTCAAAAGTATCCCTACTCCTCCTCCTCCTCCTCCTACTCCTACTCATCATCATCGGCATCAACATCAGCATCAGCATCATCATCAGCATCATCAGCATCATCAACATCAGAATCATCAGCATCATCATCCTCAGCAGCATCTTCGTCAGCATCATCATCATCATCAGCATCATCATCAGCAGCATCAGCATCAGCATCAGCATCAGCATCAGCATCAGCATCAGCATCATCATCATCAGTATCATCATCATCGCCATCATCATCATCATTATCATCATCAACAACACCATCACGATCACCATCACCATCACCATCACCATCACGATCATCATCATCACCAGGCATCATCATCAGCATCATCATCGTCATCATCGTCATCGTCATCATCGTCAACGGCATCGTCATCGTCAGCGGCATTTGCATAATCGTCAACATCAGCTCAGCATCAGTATCATCGCCACCCTCACCATCACCAACGCCACCAGAATCACCAGTTTAATCAGAAGCATGATCGTCATGGTTCTCTTGCTCCTCCTCGTCTTCCTCCTCCTCCTCCTCCTCTTCATCATGATCCTCATCACCACCACCACCATCACCACCACAAGAATCACCATCAACGTGCTCACGATACCTTCCTGTTTCCTTAAGCCAAAGCACGAGGTAAGGCCTTAGAAGTCTGTCGTCGTCCTCGTCAGCACGAGGTGAGGCCTAAAAGCATCAGCATCATCATCATCATCATCAGCAGGATCATCATCATCATAATCATCATCAGAATCATCATCATCATCATCATCATCATCAGCATCATCATCATTTTTCATCATCCTTCGCCTCCTCTTCCTCCTGTGATTCCTCCTCCTCGTCCTCCTCCACCTCTTCCACCTCCTCCTCCTCCTTATCATCATCAGCGGCATCATGATCGTCATCATCACCATCATCATCATAATCAACATCATCGTCGTCATCAGCATCCTCATCACCATCATCACCGTCATCACCATCATCACCACCATCATCATCATCATCGTTCCTGCTGATCCTCCCCATCCTTGCCCTCCTTGTCCTCATCCTCTTCCTCCTCCTCCTCCTCCTCCTCCTCCTCCTCTTCCGCCTCCTTGTCATCATCATACTCGTCCTCCTCGTCCTCCTCCCTCCTCCTCCCCCTTCTTCGTCATCCTCCTCCTTACCTCCCGACCTCTCTCGTCCGTCCCCCCTTCTCCCTCAGCCATTCATCATCTTCCTCCTCCTCCTCATCCTCCTCGTCCTCCTCATCTTCCTCCTCCTCCTCCTCCGACCTACTATTCCCCAAGCCTCCTCCCACTTCCCCGCCCGCCCTCCTCCCTCTGCTCCCTAATCATTTCCACCCCAGCGCCCACCTGCCCAGCCTCCCACCAACCGCTCCGCCTCAGTCTTCCCCATCTCCAGCTCCCCCCTCTCAAACCCCTGATCTCGACCCCATTCCCTGGGACCGGGCCTTTCACCTCACCGCAGGTCCCGCACTCCAAGCGCCACCGGTCGAGAGGTGCGACCTGTCCATGGCGCCGTTCGCGAAGCACGAGGTGACACCGAAGCCCATGTTGGGGGTGTCCAGCGGCGGCAGCCGGCCATAAGACTGCGAGCTCCTCAACTTGCTTGCTACTCCTCCTCTCTTTGCTCTTGCTCTCTCTCTCTCTCTCTATCTCTCTCTGTCTCTCTCTCTCTCTCTCTCTCTCTCTCTCTCTCTCTCTCTCTCTCTCTCTCTCTCTCTCTCTCTCTCTCTATATATATATCCAACCTTATATACATATATATATATCCCTCTGTTTCTCTTTCTGTTTCTCGTATTGGCTCTCTCTCCTTTTCTCTCTCTCTCTCTCTCTCTCTCTCTCCCTCTCTCTCTCTCTCTCTCTATCTCCCTCTCTCTCTCATTCTCTCTCTCTCTCTCTCTCTCTCTCTCGCTCTCTCTCACTCTCTCTCTCTCGCTCTCTCTCTCCTTATCTCTTCCTCTCCATATACATGCACAACGTAAACCAAATATGCGCACAGCGGTATAGTACAAATGTACGTGTATATGTATAGACATGCAGACGCAAATACGTGTATACGTACATATTTACATACATACAGACAGACAGGCAGACCTACCTATATACATACAGATGCACACTCGTACACCATACATCTGTTATATATGAATATGTATATATGTGTGTGTGAATGTACACGCAGCCATGAACATATATGTCAGAGCACATCGTTTCTGGTTTTTACTGTATACAGATATATACACACGCATGCGCATGCATTGCACGTCACGTATGTAGAAGTGTATGTCTGCTTGCACCCTAGACAGTATCGCGCGCGCTTCTCGCGCGCTCATGCTCGAGCAGAAGACTCTGAAGGCATCACGATACATTTGATCAATCCCGCGATCTGTTTGGGGATTGCCGCACACGCTGGTTGCGTTTATGTCGGGGCACCTCGTCGGGCTCCCCGCCTTGAAATGTCCTCCAGGCTTTGTACTTACACCGTTTTGCTTCACATCATCCGCCCTCTGTCTTCCGCACTCGCTTCTCCTTCCACGCTCCTCGCACCTGCTCGCTCACGCTAAGGGACGCGCGCATAAGCTGTGCACCCAATTGTCCCACGTGCACTCTGACTCACATGTCACATGTACTCTAACTCTTGCACCAAATTGTCCCACATGCACTCTGACTCTTGCGCCCAACAGTTTGGAGTGTGGTGTGGCCTTCTCTCCTCCCAATTGTCCTCCTCCCCCGCGTGTTCCTGACTCTCGTCACGCGGCTCCACGCGCTGACTAAAAAGAAGCGTCCTTCTCATCATCCCCCCCAACTGCCTGCAAAGGTGAAAGGCCGCTGTGATCAAGAGCCCCGAGGCTCTCGCGCTCGCGTTGCATCCAGAACGGCGTTTCATCGTCCTACGGCCCGACTTGGTTTCGAGAAACCGAGGGCGAAGAAAAATCCCACCTGGTCTCGAAAGAACGCGATCGAGGATAAATCCGACCTGGTCTCGCGAAACCGAAATCGAGGAAAAATCCGACCTGGCCCCGAGAAACCGAGATCGAGGGAAAATCCGACCTGGTCTCGGTAGAACGATATCTAGGAAAAATCCAGCCTGGTCTCGGTAGAAAGAGGAAAAAAAGGGAGGAAAAAAAAAACAACAACAAAAAAAAGGGATCTCGAGGGACAATCCGCGGGCACAGAGAATAACATCACGACCAACGGCCGTACGTCCAAGTCCAGAGATCCTCCGCGAGTCTGCATGGGCTCCGGAAGTCCCGAAGGGACGTTTTCGGGGACGTTTTGCGAAGCACAGCGTGCGCGGGAGCGAGGTGGGGAAGAGAGGGGAGAAAGGCCACCCCGAGGTTCACGTCCGGGGCCCCCCCAGCCACCTCGGCCCACGAAAGGGCAGAGAGGGGCGCCACCAAAAGCGGGGAGGGTGGCGGGCTTCGCTCCCTGTGGGCAATGAATGATAGCAGCCGGGGGGAATCCCCTCAGGGTCCAAAGGCCCCATGGGAGCCCTTTCCGAGGCCCATCCAAAGCCAAGAAACCCAAAAAACCTTGATTCGAGACGCCCGAGCCGGAAGCCTCGATCCTCGACCCCAGGCCTCAACCAGGGGCGACGGCTGCCCCGCCCAACCACGAGTAGACGAACCCTTGGCTATGTGCGGGGCAAATCCACCTCCGATTCTTCCTCTTCCATCTTTTCTCCCTATGAATAATTTTCCCCTGTCGCACCCCGAGACGGGTCGGCAGGGCGGGCTAGGCGTTTCGCCCGAGACTCCCTCGCCACTTATGATCCTGAAGCTCGAAACGTGCCATGGTTTCACGGATGGAGGGCGGGCGGTTTCCAAAACGCAGCCCTCGCCTTAGCGCCGCACGCATTCGCCGCAGAAGTTTGCAGGGACTTCACGGATGGTGGGCACATGGTTTTCAACACGCCGCCCTCGCCTTCGCGCTGCGCACACTCATCTTAGTTAGCCCCGCGAAAGACCCAACCACGCGCAGCCGCGAGCACCGCAACCGCGACGGCGGAGCTCCTCACGGGGGCACGAAACGCGCAAGGGGCGCGCCCAAGCGAGACGGCGGCGGCACGCAGGCGCAGCCACTGGGGCCTTCCGCGGAGCGACCCATAGGGCATTCGGCGCGGCCCCCTGCGTCCGCGATCTGTCTGCTGGGGGGCGCGAAGAAAACTGGACCGCCCAAGATGGCCCTTCCCGTTTTTCTCCCCCTCTTTGCCCGCGCGCCCCAAAATCCAAGGCTGCGGGCGCCGCGCAACGCGGGGCCCCCGCGACGCGCGACGCGCGCGGGTCGCCCGCTGCGCGGAGCAAAGACAGCGAGCCGGCTGGCCGATAGCGGGCAAGGCTCCGGCCGCTGGGCAGAGCGACGACGGGCGAGCGAGGCGCTGGGCAGAGCGCAGGACGGAGTTCCCGCGACGCGCGCCGGTCGCCCCGAGAGGCTCCCAGCGAAGGGCGCGCGCCCCCGCGGCGCGAGGCCAAACTGCTGGACAATCGCGAAAGGCTGCTCGGGCGGGCCAGCTCCCCAGGTCAGGCCTCACGGAAAAACTCGGCGAAGCCTTGCCCCCTGGCAAGAGCGGTCGCCCCCCTCCTGCGCCGCTTCGCGCGCGCCGCAAACTGCCCCAGCCGCGTCCACATGCCCCCCAGCGGCCCCGCCAGGAAGAGCTCGACGCGCGGCGCCCGCATGAGCGGGAGGTCCTCTTGGCGCGAGGCGCGCGAGAGCTTGCCGCCTGTCGTCGCCCTCCTTGGCATTCCAGACCTCGCGGCGGCCACAGTCCAGGTCCACGCCCACGCGGCGTCGGCCGAGGGGGCAGCGCGTCGGGCAGCCGACGGCCAGGGCGAGAGCCCATAGACAAGCGGTGGCCGGGGAGGGCGCATGTGAACTTCGCCTTCGGGGCCTTCGGCCCAGCTCCCTATGGGGCCACGCGAAGCGTGAGGGGTGCGCCGAAATGGACGCGCGGCGGGCGTGGAGCCGAATGCGGACGCTGCCACTGAGGCCCGCGGCGAAGCCCCCAATGGGGCACGAACCGCGCGAGGGGCGCACCGACATGGACATGCGGCGGTCGGGGCGGGCGCATGTGAGCTCGGTATCCGGGGCCTTCGGCCCAGCTCCATGGGACCACGAACCGCGCGAGGGGCGCGCCGACGTGACCGCGCGGAGGGCGGGGTGAGTGCACGTGGATTATGCCTCTGGGGTCTTCGGCAGGGCCCCCAGAGACCGCTCGAGGGGTGCGCCAAAATAAGCACGCGGTGGGCGGGGCGGGCGCACGTGGAGCTTGCCTCTGGGACCTTCGGCCCGACTCCATGGGACCACGAGCAGCGCGAGGGGTGCGCCGAAATAAACATGCGGAGGGCGAGGCGGGCGCACGTGGACTATGCCCCTGGGGTCTTCAGCAGAGCCCTCTACGGGGCCACGAACCGCGTGAGGGGCGCGCCAAGAAGATATGCGGAGGGCGGGCGCATGCGGACCTTGCCTCCGGGGCCTTCGGCCCAGCCCCTATGGGGCCACCCGCCGCGCGAGGGGTGTGCCGAAATAAACATGCGGAGGGCGGGGTGGGCGCATGTGGACTTTGCCTCGGGAGCCTTCGGCCCAGCTGCCTACGGGGCCACGATCCGCGCGAGGGGTGCGCCGAAATTGGCGGGCGGCGGGCGGGGCGGGCGCATGTGGATTTTGCCTCGGGGGCCCTCGGCCCCGCTGCCTACGGGGCCACGAACCGCGCGAGGGGTGCGCCGACATGGAGATGCGGCGGCCGGGGCGGGCGCACGTGGACTTTGCCTCTGGGGCCTTCGGCCCAGCTCCCTGTGGGGCCACGAACCGCGCGAGGGGCGCGCCGACATAGACATGCGGAGAGCGGGGTGGGCGCATGTGGACTTCGCCTCTGGAACCTTCGGCGCAGCTCCCTGCGGGGCCACGAACCGCGCGAGGGGTGCGCCGACATGGATATGCGGCGGGCGGGGCGGGCGCACGTGGACTCTACCTCTGGGGCCTTCGGCGGGGCCCCCCACGGGGCCACGAACCGCGCGCGGCGAGGCGAGGCGAGCGCGCGGCCCCGCCGAACGCGGGGCCCTTCCGGGCCTGCGCGGGGGGGCCGGAACCCTCCGTTTACGTTGTCCGCGTGGACCGTTCTGCCTGAAGATCTGACCCGCAATGAGAGTGGACGCCACTAGGGAACCGAACTCAAAACACCGACGCGTTTCCGGCCCTGCACTGCAACTTCCAAACAGGAACACGGATCCTGGTGCATACGGGGTCCCGGTGCATACACGTTTCGTCGTTTCCCCGGGAAACGGACAGACAAATGCACACCGCGCCACCCCGACGTCGCCCCCGACCCTCGCCAAGACCTGGGACTGGAAAAACAGCCCGCCACTGGCAATGCATACGTTCCACTTTCCGAGTCACCCACGCGAAGCGGAAGATCGAGGTGGAAGCCGAAATCTTGAAGTGGAAGACTTGCCATAGCTGGCGGTTGGCGCCGGGCGTCGCAGACTGCAAGTCAAGAGTCTGTCCGGCGAGGCGGGGGCCGATAGGCGAAGGTCGAAAGTCGGAGGTGGAAGTTCGCCTGTCGCCAGCTGTCGGTGGACGGCGGGAACAAGGTTGGAGATGTGGGTCGGTCCGGCGAAGTGGGCGGTCGAGCCGCGGAGTTCGAAAGCTGGAGGGGGAAGGCTGGCAGCTGAAGTCGGTCAGGCGGGGTGGCAGGTCGACCGGCGGAGGTCGAGAGCTGGAGGCGATGGTCTACAGCGCACTGCGCAAACTTGTCCTTTAACCTCTGCCGAGCGCAAGTGTCGCACGCCATCGCAAACCACCACTCGCATCCAGCATCATCGAATGGTCTCATGCCCTGGTCAATCATACCCATGACTTCCAAGAATTCCGCGACCTCGCGGCCCCGGCGCTTCCGCTGCCCACCGTGCTCTCGCTGGGCGGGTCGTCTGTCACGTAGCGGGCGCTTTCAAGCGGCGGCGCGCCAGGCCCATCAATATACGGGTAAGTTCGCAACCCGGCTAGCCCATCTCCGCTTTGTTCGGAAGTAGTGCGAAGCCCAACCGACGACGCGCGCGCGTCTGGCATGGGCGTCGGCTGCGCGCGTCGCTCGTCGGACTAATTGCGCCCATGGCTCCAATCCGTCGTTGCTCTCGGCGCTTTCGTCGTTGCTGCTGGCACTGCCGTCGCCGTCGCTGTCGCCGTTTTTGGTGCTTCCGTTTTTGTCGGAGTTGTCCTTGCTAGTGCTGCCGTTGTCTGGATTGCTTTCGGCGGAGTCGTCGTCGGCCCTGAGCGCTCTGTTCTGTCCTCCTCCCCCCGCTGGGTTCGCTAGGCTGGAATGAATGTTCGTCGTCGCGCCGGCGGTTCGCTCGCGCGCGTCTTCTGCCAAGGCCCAGAATGATTCGGATCATCTTCCGCTGCGTTCGCTGCAGTACTGCAGTCATGTCTCCAGCAAGGGTCCAAGAGCTGCATCCACAGATGGCAGCGGGCTTCACAGCCCCACTGAAGAGGCGCAAGCGACTTGCGAGAAAACATCGTCCGCATGTTAGTTCGTGCCCCAGCTGATTGAACTGGCGCCAACCTGACGCGATTATGTTGCTCAGTTCCGCGATGTGGAAATCGCGGCACGTAAGCTTCCTGCCCCAATACTTCGCGCTCTGCGTTACGTCTAAACTTTCGATGCTCTCGCCTTCAACGTTTGTGGCCTCGATGGTTATTCCTTGTCGCCGGGTGGCGTCGGTCCGCATGTTTGCCTGGTCTGGGTGCAATTCCAGGCCGCGCCGTGCCGATTGGAGCATGGGGTCGCGCAGTAAACGTCTCAGTTGACGTAAGTTCGGCGCACACATTAAAACGTCGTTTGCAGAACGTAAGCGGGCGAGGAGGGTGTCTGGGGTGAAGCCCATCTGCACGCGATACTGTTTTTTTGCGCCACGTGTCCTTCATGCGCCGGAAGATGCCTTTCAAGTAGTGTGTTGAAGAGAAGGGAGCCCAATGGGTCTCCTTGTTTCACACATCGTTGGATGTTGAACTTTCGGCTAGCGCTGTCCGTCCGCACTGTGGCGGTTTGGTCTGCGTAGAAGCGTAGAATTGCTGGAGTAGGTGGATGTAGGGCTTCGGCACCTGTTGCTCGTAGAGTGAGCGCCACAGTGCGTCGTGGCTGACACAGTCGAACGCTTTCTTGAAGTCAACCGCAGCCACCCAGAATGGTAATTGCCATTATGCTGATTGGTTGTGCAAGAGTGCCGTCGTGGTCCTCGGCGCCGTAGCCGCGTCTGAAGCCCGCTTGGCCCACGCTGTGCTGCTTCTCTAACAGTGGCCCCAGTCGGTTCCAAAGGGGACGAGACATAAGCCTGCACAGGAGAGGGATGATTTCAATTGGCCGATGGTTATGTAATAATTCTGGGTCTCCTGATTTGAAGATCACAGCGATGGCGGCGCGCTTCCACTGTTCTGGCAGTACTTGTTCTGGGCGAATGATGTCGTTGAACAAACACTGCAGGTGCTATTCTATGCACGCACAGCCTGCTTTCAACATCCCTGCCGTGATCCCCGCTGTGTCCCTGCACTTTCCTTTGCTTTGCTCTTTGATTGCTTGGTGTACCTCTTCCTGCGTGAAAAGTGGCATATGGTTTCCTTTCTCTTCGGCTCTCGGCCCCACGCAGCAGGGGGCAGGGGCGCGGCAACCGTGCGTCAAACGTCCACTGTTGGAGCCGCTTTGTCGGTGAAGCTGTTCGTAGAACGCGGCGAAGATGTCAACGATGCTTTGTCGGTGGGTCTCGTCGTTGCCGTCTTGTCCGGCCACTGCTGGGATCATGTCTTTATGCGTCGTTGTTCTGATGCCTGCCAATTTCTTGAGGCCTTCGAATTTGACGATAATGTCCTTGATTGTATATTGCCGCCAAGCCCGCCTTAAAAGTCGCAACGATTTGAAAATATTATTGGTGATAGCTTTGCGGGTCGCCGTGTGTTCGCGTGGTGTATTGCGCCGTCGTGCGATTAGGTCGTGTAGCTGCTTGGTTTGCTCGTGGTCGCGCGCTTGGTGGGAGTCGCTGAGGTGGGTATTTTGGGTCTCGTAAGCTTCGGTTGCAATCGTCAGTGCTCGTTCCGTGTCTGTGCACCCTTCGCTGACCGTCGACGCGCGCGGGTGCGTTTGCAATGCCTCTGCGAAATGTCGTTGGAAAGCTGGGTCGTTTGCTGGTGGTCGCCCGGCTGTGGTTGTTCGTGCTTTCTTATGTCTTCGTCGTCGCCTTCTCGCTGTGGTGGAAAAGTCGAATCGCATATGAACAGCTTGGTGGTCGGATCCGAGGTTGGACATGTGAACGCATGAGCGTCTAGAACAATATTGCGGTACGCCCGGTCGATGAGGATGTAGTAAATCTGTGAGCGTGTCTTGTCCGCGCCATTGCTGGTGTACGTGAACACGCGTTGTGGATGCTTGTAGAAGTGCGTGTTCGCGATCAGAAGTTCCTCCTTGATTGCCCAAGCTCGTAACCAAGTTCCTCTGGTGTTGCACTTTCCCATCCCGAACTTATCAATGATGCTGTGATATCTGTCGCGATCACCATCATCACATACATCGTCGTCATTGTGCTCCTGAACCCCAACCAGCGCATTGAAGTCGCGGGTCAATATTGTCAGCCTTCCCAGTTGCGTTGCGTCTTGATGCAGTGTAGTAAAAATGACGTAAATCTGCTGCAAATGATTGTCGCTGTATCCTCCGTGCGGGAAGTATGACGTTATAATCCGCAGAGGCTTTTCGGGTAGGTCCAAGTCGATCTAAGCAATCGTCTCGTTGATCGGCGAGAAACGCGTCATGTACTGAGCGTGGCGGTTACAAATCTAAAGTGCAACTCCTAGTGAATGTCCAGCAGCTGAAACCACATGATTGCCGTCTTTGGTTGTCCACATTTCTTCTTTCATTGTCCTCCACGTCTCGTTGATGGCAATTGCGTCCCAGTGTATGTTGGCAAGTTCGTGTAAGAGCGCATCGATGCTGTCGTCTGTTGTCAGGCTCCTGGCGTTTTTATGTATGGTCGTGAGTGGATTCTCTCTGTCTGTCGGGAGGTGTGATGGGGCTGGAGCGGTCTCAGGGTGTGTAGCACAGACGGCTGCTGACTCATTACTGTTGGTCTGTGTTGCTCCTTGGTCGTCAAGCTGGGCCCGATTCGTGAAGATGCTCACCGGCACGTCGCCACTTACGCACCTGAGTGGCCCTCGGCCCCCTCCAGTGTCGACAGCTTGGAAGGGACGCCGGGAATCGGAAACTGGAGGCTGGGGGTTGAAAAGATGATGCTTATGTGAAGGGGCCCCAGGACACACAAATAAATACACACAAATAAAAAGATTTCCCATATTTTCCCATATTTTCTGGGTATTTGTCTTCCCCTCCACTTCCCATATTTTCCCATCTTTTCCTGGGAATCGACGATTCATAGTGTCTGTGTGTTCTTTTTCCCCTCCTGAGTATGGTCGCCAGGTGGAGGTCGAAAGCTGGAGAAGAATGGTGGGTCGATAGCTGGCAGTGGGCGCCGGGTGTCGTAGGCCGGGAGCTTGAGGTCGGGTGGTCGAAAATTGGAGGTCGAATTTTAAGACTCGATAGTTGGTAATTTACCAGCCTGGAACATATCCCTATCCCTATGCTGGGCACCTCCTCATCACGATGCCAATCTTAGGGATTCCCTTATTTTTTGAGGGCGAATCCCTAAGATTGTCATCGCCTTTTGGCGTGTCAATCTTAGGGATAGGGATACGTTCGAGGCTGGCAAGTAATGGCTGCTCTGAGCCGGAACGTCGAATGTGGAGGTCGGTCAGGTGTGGTTGGAGGTCGATGGGTGGAGGTCGAAAGCTGGAGGTGGAAGGATGGAAGTCGATAGCTGGCAATGGAGGCTGGAAGTCCGAACCTGGAAGCTGGATGTCGGTTGGGTGAGGGTGAGAGTCGATAGGTGGAGGTCGAAAGCTGGAGGTGGGAGGGTGGAGGTCGATAGCTGGTGATGGACACTGCAAGTCGTAGTCTGGAAGCTGGAGGTCGGTTGGGTGAGGTGGAGGGTCGATAAGCGGACGTCGAAAGCTGGAGCTCGAACATTTGGAATCGATAGCTGGTGGTGGACGCTCTGAGCCAGGAGGTCGAATGTGGAGGTCGGTCAGGTGGGATTGAAGGTCAGTGAGTGGAGGTCGAAAGCTGGAGGTGGAGGGGTGGAAGTCGATAGCTGGCAATGGACGTTGAAAGTCCAAATCTGGTTGCTGCACGTCGGTTGGGTGAGGTTGGGAGTCGATAGGTGGAGGTCGGAAGGCGGAGGTTGGAGGGTGGGGGGCGATAACTGGTAATGTACGCTGAAAATCAAAACATGGAATATGTAGGACGGTTGGCTGAGATTGAGAGTCGATAGGTGGGGGTCGGAAGCTGGAGGTGGAGGGTTGGAGGTATTGGTGTGCAAGTTGTCGTACATATTCCGTAAACGCGCACATGTCGGTAACTTTGTCCGTGCTGTCCATGCCCCAAAATCCAGAATATGTCGTGGCGATGGTATATTTGCCCATCTCGTCACACACGAAGATACTACGACCACTCAGCGCCATTGGACACTTAATATCAGAGAAGACTGTCATGTCTGGGTGACTTGCTCTTGTTCCCAGCGTTTCGACAGGTGGAGGCGCAGGTCGAAAGCTGGAGGTCGGAGAGCGGGAGTCGACAGCTGGTGGTGGATGCTCGGAGCCGGAAGGTCGAAGCTGGAGGTCGGGCAGGTGGGGTCGAAGGTCGGTAGGTGGAGGTCGAAAGTTGGACGTCAAGGATTGTAGTGAAACTGGCGGTGGTCGACAGTGGGAGCTGGGGTCGGAGCCAGGGCTGAGAGCAGGAGTCGGTGTGATGATCATATCCCTGTTGCGGTAGTCGGGCGTAGTCCTCTGGCGACGGATTTCCTGAAAATGAGGTGCGCCGCGTCGTAAACTTATTGGAACATATCCAAGTTCAAGTCGTTGCCCATGCCACCCCCTGCAGACCCGTGGTTGGGAAGGGTTGGGAAGGTATGGGAAGGATTGGGAAGGGTTGCGGAGTCGGGATTGAAAAGGGTTGCCCTGGTGCTCCTCGAGGTGCAAGTTGGCGCGGCTGGACGGTAACTTTGTCCGTTCCTGCCGAATCCAAAACATACGCACTCGATGGTGCCAATGCAGGTGTCGCTGTAATAGTAGGCACGTCGGTAGTTTCGCACGGAATTCCCACACCCAAAATTCAATATACGTAGTAGTTGGCTGTACGGCTCCGGCACTGGTGTTAAAGATGCACGTAAAGGTAGAGTAGGTCCAAGTGCCCGCCGAGTGTCCTATTTGGACGACTTGCCTTTAGATGCACCCTTGCTTCCACCCTTCATACCAGTTGATGCCCTTTGTCGGAGTGTGTCGCACTTAGTGCTTAGTTCAATGAGTTTGGGATGCTGCTGAAGGCCGTCCCAGTATTCCCCAGTATCTTCCCAACGTTTTTCACTGCATGTGTCCCCAACTATCACTGTAAGATCTAACTGCCCTCCGATGTGTACTTCGTATGGGGATTCCTCCGATACTCTGATCATGTATGGACTCTGCATGTCATTTATGAGGATGCACTTTAAGCCGAAGACAAAGTTGCGAGCGGCGCGCTCTGCTGGTTCCCTGTCCTGTGTGGACCAGACGGCTTTTTCCCCCCACGCTGTAGGGTTCCACTGCGTCATAGAGCCACCGCCGTGTCCCAGTCCAGCATAGTGCCAAACTCAGCAAGCAGGATGTTCTGAAAGTCGCCTTTTGAGTAAATGTTCGTCGGCATTGGTCATTGCATCGCGGATAGCTGTTCTCGGATATATGCGCATGCGGCCTCCTTCTTCTCGAAATTCTCTAAACTCCCAATGACCGCCGTCACCGCTCGTTTGCCATGATAATGGTAAGAGTTTGTCGTGGCTTGTGAAGTACTGGAATAGGATCTCGGAGTATAGTTCGTCAAATCGGCGAATGCTTTTTCCATGTTTCCTATACGCTCGTTGGCGTCGTGTTCCATGTTGGTCATTCGGATCTGCATGTCCTCCATCTGTGTCGTGAGGTCGTCGATGCTGGTCTGTAATGGCTTCGTGGCGTCGTCAAAGTCCCTGCGTGTGACACCACGAAGTTTGACTGCGCTGATGTCTTGTTGAAGTGGTCGCAGTTCTTTGATGAGTTTCCGGATTTCCTCGAGGGTCGCTGCCTACCTACTTGCACTTGCAACAGCAGCGCTGCCTGGAGCCAACGTCAATACCGGAGCAGGACCAAACGGGGCACCCGCAGGAGCGGCAGGAGGGTTTGCAACTTCCATGCCATCCATTGACGAACCAACAACACACACCCATACCCATAGGGGGATCGGAGAGGGCTATGGGTGCGTGTTGTCGGATGGGGGTCCCCGCTCGAACGGGAGCGTTCCCCAGGGTCCGACAACCCGCACCCATACCCATAGCCAGTCCTCCTCCTAACGACCCCCCTATGGGTACGGGTGTGTGTTGTTCGTTCGTCAATACATGGTCTTCAATGGGCTTGTGACACGAGCTTGCTTCCCAGCTGGTGTCCGCGGAGACCTCGAAGGTGTGGGAGGAGAGATGTTGTGCCGCTCTGCCGTGGTCGCAGCCCACAGGGGTGGAGGTAGAGTAGCGGGAAGCGTGGAGTTGTGCCTTGAGGCTCCGACTTGAGCCCCAGGTGGGGCCACGAACCGTGCGAGGGGTGCGCCGAACTGGGCATGCTGGGAGGCCTGGAGATGGGCACCAACACCAAGACAGAGGGCTGCCTCCACAGGGGGGAGGTGATCCTAGATTTCGGTGTTGGTGGAAATATTTCGGCCACCTTGGAAGCCAGAATATGACCACCATCACCGAGATCGGGATCTTCCTCCCTCGGTGGAGGAACACCGCCGATCTTGGTGTTGGTGTCGACCTCTAGGCCTGCGACATGCGGTGGGCGGGGTGGGCACATCTGGACTCTGCTTTTGGGGGGGCCTTCGGTGGAGCTCCCGATGGGGCCTCGAACCATGCGAGGGGTGTGCCAAAGTGGTGGACACGCGGAGGGCAGAGGCCGGGATGGGAGGAGGGAGGAGGGAGGAGGGAGGAGAACACGGGCGCTCTCTCTCTCTCTCTGCAGAAGGGAGGGAGGAGGGAGGAGGGAGGAGGGAGGAGGGAGGAGGGAGGAGGGATGGGATGGAGGAGGGAGGAGGGCGGGAGGAGGCGGGAGGCGGGAGAACGCCCAGCACCACGGGAGGGTCTCGAAAAGCTCGCAGAACGAGGGCTCGCGAAAAGCTCGCGAGAGCTCCACGGATGGAGGACGGGATCGTCTTCAGAACGTGGCTCTCGCCTTTGAGGAGGAGGAGGAGGGAGAGGAGGAGGAGGAGGAGGAGGAGGAGGAGGAGGAGGAGGAGGAGGAAAGGGAGGGTGAGGAGGAGGAGGGGGGGGGAGGGCGGGGGGGGGGTATGACGTGACGCCCCCCCCCCCGCCGTGTGGCTCCCGCACCACAGCCGCGCCCGCGCGCACGACGCGACGGGCGACGAGCGACGGGCGACGACGACGACGCGAGCAGCATGACGACGAAGGTCGGCGGCGCTAATAGCGCCGCCGACACTCGTTTCGAAGTCTGCAAGAGTTTGGAATCCGGCTCTCGCCTTCGTGCCGCGAATATTCGTCTTGAAAGATCGCAAGAGCTTCACGGATGGAGGGCAGCTCCTTTTCAAACTGTGGCTCTCGCCTGAGCACCGCGCACGTCCGTCTGAACATCTTACATCAGTCTTAAGGATTATGATGGCTGTCGTCCCACAAATGGCGTTCTGGCACGATTTAGGACTGTCAGGGCGCGACAGTCACTTGGATTCGCGGTGTTGACGTCCCAGAAATTGTGCCCTGCCAAGACTTAGGATCGTCAGGTCGCA
>CAUYUJ010017714.1:0-10000 GCA_963575745.1 Prorocentrum cordatum | reverse complement strand
CGTGCACAGACGTGAGTGTTGTATTGGCGTGTCTCCTCGCCCCTCCTGCTCTCTGTTTTAATGCTCACTCTTGCTTTCTCTCTCTCTCTCTCTCTCTATATATATATATATATATATATATCCATCTCTCGCTCTCTCTCTATCCCTCTCTCTTTCTCTCTCTCTCTCTCTCTCTCTCTCTCTCTCTTTCTCTTTGTATATATACATATATAACTGAGTATATGTATAGATGTGTGTTGTTGTCTCCCTTGACATGTGTATACATGTCCCTTTCTCTTTCTCTATCTCTCTCTCTCTCTCTCTTCCTCTATCGCTCTCTCTCTCTCTCTCTCTATCTATGTTCCTGTCTCTCTTTCTCTCTATCTCTAACTCTTTCTCTCTCTCTCTCTATCCCTCTCCCTCTCCCTCTCTCTCTCTCTCTCTCTCCCTTCGCGTGTACTCGACAAGGAAACACGAGGTCGTCCTGGTATCCCTTCCTGCCCTTCTCCGCCCGATTCTGTCTCATACGTTCTGCCACGCGCCCTGCGAGGTCCTCATGGAGTTGCCCGCCGTCAGGTGCACCTGGCAGCGCTTGCGAGCGGCTGCGGTGAGGTGCGGGTGGTTCGTGTCCTTCGGAGTCCTCGGGTCGAAGACGGTGTCGTCACGGATCCTGTCGTAGGTGAAAATTCGCTCGTGCTGCGTCTTGCCCCCCTTCTCGAGCACGTTGAACACCGTCCGCTGGTCGTTCATGATGCGATCCTCGCCCGCGGTCTCGATGAGCAGGTTCGCCTCCTTGTGCACGGACCGCATCTCCTTCTTCGTCACCTGCTGGTGGGCCAAGACCTGGGCGACATCATATTCGAAATCACTCAGAATGACAAACCCGTAATCAGACACCCAGGCTCAGACTCACGCACACTAAGACTCATACTCAGGCCCACGCATGCTCAACGACGTACACTCAGCCACTCACATCGTTTCTGCTCACTGCTGCTATGCATGTTCCCCATGAGCAGATCTCTTCTCTCCCCCTCTTCGATCGATCTTGCTCTCTCTCTCTCTCTCTCTCTTCCTATATATATGTGTATAAATATACATATATATCGACCTCTCTGTATCATCCGCTCCCCTCTCCCCTCGCATCACTGTAGTCATCGTCATCACAAGCAACGCTTTCACCACACACCTCAGCATATTCATCATCACCACCCTCATCAGCATCATCATCAGAAGCAGCAGCAGCAGCAGCAGCAACATCATCATCATCATCATCATCATCATCATCATCATCATCATCATCATTATCATCATTATCAATATCATCGTCGATCTTCGTCGTCAACTTCGGCTTCGCCATCATCACCACCACCACAATCCGCCGGCCCCCTTGTGGGGCCACCAGGCTGTAGGGCTAAGGTTCGCAGTTTCCTGTACCAGTTGCAGCTTCCAGTTTCCACTGTTACAGTTCTGCTTCTTGCTGCTTACTGTTCCTTGTTGACTTCTTGCTGCGTACTGTTCCTTGTTGATGGACCGCGCGAGGAGGCAAGGCCCAAAACTGGCATTTTCACCACGCCCAAAACCTATGGTCTGAATTGCTGGGGTGGGTAAAAATCAACACCCCTCACGCAGATCCTCGGGGTCAGGGTCCAAAAACACAAGGGATTTGCCGCATTTCTGAAATTCGGTGGCACCCCTCACGCAGATCGGCGGGGTCAGGGTCCAAAAACAAAAAGGATTCGCAACATTTTTGAAATTCGGTGGCACCCCTCACGCAGATGGGCGGGGTCCGGGTCCAAAAACACAAAAGGTTTGCCACATTTCTGAAATTTGGCGGCACCCCTCACGCAGATCGGCGGGGTCAGGGTCCAAAAACACAAAAGGTTTGCCACATTTTTGAAATTTGGCGGCACCCCTCACGCAGATCGGCGGGGTCAGGGTCCAAAAACATAAAGGGGATTTGCCACATTTTTGAAATTTGGCGGCACCCCTCACGCAGATCGGCGGGGTCAGGGTCCAAAAACATAAAGGGGATTTGCCACATTTCTGAAATTTGGCGGCACCCCTCACGCAGATCGGCGGGGTCAGGGTCCAAAAACACAAAGGGGATTTGCCACATTTCTGAAGTTCGGCGGCACCCCTCACGCAGATCCGCCGGTCAGGGTCCAAAACCAAAGGGATTTGCCACATTTCTGAAATTCAGCGGCACCCCTCACGCAGATCCGTAGGGTCAGGGTCGAAAAACAAAAAGGTCCCGACACTGCTTCACGGCGGCGCCCAGACCTCATGATTTAGCTTGTGCATCTCCCATTATCCAAGAGAAGGGGCCGGCGGCAGGGGGCGAAGCCCTTACGGATAATCATCATCATCACCACTCCCAACACTATCAGCATCAGCATAATCATCTTCATCATCATCATCATCATCACCACCATCATCATCAGCAGCAGCATCATCATCATCATCATGAACAGCATCCTCATCAGCAGCATCATCAGCAGCATCAGCATAACGATCATCACCGTTATTATCAGCATCATCATCATCATCAGCAGCAGCATCAGCATCATCAGAATCACTAGCGTCATCATCAGCATCATCATCAGCATCATCATTGTCATCCATACCGGCACCGCTACCACCATCCTCAGTATCATCATCAGCATCATCAGCAGCAGCATCATCAGAATCTTGATCAGCAGCATCATTACCACCACCATCCCCAACACCCTCACCACCATCATCACCATCAGCATCAGCAGCAGCATCGTCATCGTCATCGTCATCATCATCAGCATCGTCGTCATCATCATCAGCATCATCACCATCATCCATTATCATGATCAGCATTATCGTCACCATCATCATCATCATCATCACCATCAGCATCATCAGCATCATCAACATCGTCACCACCATCATCATCATCATCATCATCATCATGATCACTGTCGTCGTCATCATCATCATCATCAGCATCACCATCGTCATCGTCATCGTCATCATCACCATCATCGTCATCACCATCATCATGAGTATCACCATTCATCGTCGTCATCATCATCAACATCATCATCGTCATCGTCATCGTCATCCACATCATCATCGTCGTGCTCTTCCCCTCCCTCCATGTCTATCTCGTCCTCATCATCATCCTCATCACAATTCTCATCATCCTCACCAACATCACCACTATCGTCGTAAACATAGCCATCCTCACAATCATTGCTACGTACCTTGTTTCACATGTCTCCTCATTCTCCTCCTCCTCCTCCTCCTCCTGCTGCGCTTCCTGCTCCTCCTCATCATCATCCTCCTCGTCATCATCATGATGATGATCATCATTACAGCATCATCATCATCAGCAGCAGCAGCATCATCAGTATCATCATCACCATCATTACCATCACCATCATCAGCAGCATCAGCATCGTCATCGTCGTCGTCATCGTCGTCCTCGTCGTCCTCGTCATCGTCATCGTCGTCCTCCTGCTCCTCCTTCTCCTCCTCGTCGTCGTCACCCTCCTCAGTCCCCTCCTCGTACTCCTAGCCCTCCTCCCCCTGCCCTGATCCTCCTCTCCATCTCCAAGTCAGAAGCATATCAAAAAAAAGATCCCCGAAGCTGCTTGGAGCGCCATCCAGACCCGTTTCCGAGACCGCACCCGGCCATCAAGACGAGGTGGCCCTCGAAGGCCTAGAAAAGGAGGAGGAGGAGGAGGAGGAGGAGGAGGAGGAGGAGGAGAGGGAGGAGTTCCTCCACTCCCTCCACGTCATCATCGTCTTCGCCCTCGTCCTTGGCCTCGTCGTCATCCTCCTTTTCTCCGCGTCGTCCTTCTCAACCTCGTCCACGCCCCTGATCACTCGTCATTACTCCTCGCTTCTCTGTCTTCCTCCTCCTCCTCCTCATCATCCTCCTCCTCATTCACCACAGCCACCATCATCATGCTCATCCTCATCCCCATTCCCCATTATCGTCCTCCTGCCTCCACAAATCCTGGCTAAAACCACACCTCGTTCGGGGTCTCTGGTCTCTGGCTCTTCGCTCCTCCTTATCCTCCTGCTCTTCCTCGTTCACCACAACAACCATAATCAGCATCATCGTCGTCATCAGATGCGGAAGCAGCAGCAGCAGCAGCAGCAGCAGCAGCAGCATCAGCATCATCATCAGTAGCAGCATGCCCATTAACAACAATGACGGCCATCTTGCGAACATGTGATTTAACATGTTGTTTGACCTTCATATGTTTATCCCCTTCCCTTTTACCCGCCCTCTACATCCACGAACCAGCCCCATGTTGGGGCGGGCGTCTTGTCATACCACTCCTGAGCTCTCAGCACAGAAAACGGCTTCGGAACTGAACTGAACTACCTGAACCGAACCGGGCCGAACCGAACCGGTGCACACTGTTGTTTTCTCAACGCGAACCGAACCGAACCGAACTGGCCTGTTTCGACACTCGAACCGAACCGAACTGGGTTCGAACTTGATCCCTAACAGGGCCCGACCTCCTTCCGAACCGGACTGAACCGGACCGAAACGAACCGAATCGGACCACGACGAACAAGACGAGCGCGACGAGTACGACGAGCACGACGAGTGCGACGACGCGCACGACGAGTGCGACGACGAATGCGACGAGTACGACGGACACGACGAGTGCGACGAGTGCGACGAGCACCACGAAACACGACGAGCGCGACCTGGGCCCTCCCCCTGCGGCCCTCCCCCTGCGGCCCCCCTCGAGAGGCCCTCCCTCGAGAGGCCCTCCCTCGAGAGGCCCCCCTCGGGGGCCCCTCCTCGGGCGCCCCCCCTCTGCAGCCCCCCTCGGCGGCCTCCCCTATCGGGTGCCCCCCCTCGGGCGCCCCCTCTAGGGGCTCCCCCCTCGGAGGCCTTCCCGTCGGGAGCCCCCCCCCATCGGGAGCCCCCCCTCGCACGGCCCCCTCGCACGGCCCCTTCCTCGGGTGCTCCCCATCGGCGGAGCCACCCTCGGGAGCCCCCCCTCGGCGCCTCCCCCTCCCCTCGAGAGGCCCCCCCCTCGGCGGCCCGCCTCGGGTGCCCCCCCCCTCGACGGCCTCCCTCGGGAGGCCCCCCTCGACGGCCCCCTCTCGGGCGGCCCCCCTCGGGCCCCGCACCGAAGCGGAGCACGGAGGACGATAGCGACGACGGTGAGGACGACGACGATGGCGGTGATGACGACGGCGGCGCCGACGCTGACGACGAGAGCCACGAAGATGCTGCTGAGGAGGGCCCCAGGTCGAGGATTTCAAGCCCTCCGACGACTGACGACGGACGGCGAGGGCGGAGACGGCGGCGGCGGCGAGGGCGGTGGCGGCCAGGGCGAGGACGAGGCAGCGAGGCCGAGGACGGCGACGGCGGCGGCGGCGGCAACGACGAAGACGAGGACGATGCGGCGAAGCGCCTGCAAGTCGGCGGCGTGGCCGCCACCGCGGCCAGACTGACCCACAACCCAGGCACGGTGGCGGGATGGGTCGAAGGCCAGTAGAGTGCTAGTCTCTCGAACTGGCTACAACAATGGCAGCAACCATGACAGAAGAGTCGCCACCAGTATTACCACCATCATAACTAATACCATCATCCGCATCAGGATCACAATTAACATCACAATCGTCATCAGCATCACCCCCGCCGCCGTAATTTCTGGCGTCATCCCAATCATCATCCTGCTCCTCCTCCTCCTCCTCCTCCTCCTCCTCCTCCTCCTCCTCCTCCTCCTCCTCCTCCTCCTCCCCACCATCGTCATCGTTATCACCACAAGCAGCATCATCACCATTACCATTACCATTACCATCACCATCACCATCATCACCACCAGCATCATCATCATCATCATCATCATCATCACCATCATCATCATCATCATCAGCAGCACCATCAGCAACAGCATCATCATCATCAGCATCATCATCAGCAGCAGCAGTATCATCATCATCATCATCATCATCAGAAGCAGCAGCAGCACCGACAAAATCTTCATCAGCACCTGCAGCATCATCATTAGCATCACCACCACCATCGTTTCTGTCAACATCATCCTCATCAGCAGCATCATCATCGTCATTGTCATCGTCATCAACATCACCACCACCACCACCCTCATCATCTTCATCATCAGCATCATCATCGTGATCATTATCATCAGCATCATCAGCATCATCAGCATCATCATCAGCAGCGTCATCAGAATCAGCATCACTGTAATAATCATCATCAGCAGCAGCATCACCATCACCATCACCATCACCATCACCATCACCATCACCATCACCATCAGCAGCAGCATCATCATATCGTCGCCATCCTGGTCCTAATCCCCTTCCTCCTCCATCCTTTGACTCACCCCTGTCACACCACCAGACGCATCGCTCGTGCGAACAGGGCGGTTCATACAAGACTTCCTCAAGGTTTGCGATCTCGAAGCCTAGAAATCCCAATACTTACACGAATAGAAGGCGGGCCGCTTCCAAAATCGAGCTCTCGCCCCAGCGCCGCGCACGCCCGCCTTCAAATATCGAAGACTGTCGTCTGCGGGCCCCTGACCTCCAGGGTCGTCAGCGACCGCATCGCAGGAGGCGACCGGCACGCGACGTCTCCGCCCATCTCTCGACCCAGCGGGCGAGCAACTCCTGGGTTGGCCCTCCTGCTGCTGCAGGCGCAGGCTGGAGATAGTTGGGAAGTGCGGAACGCGCCGTGATTGATTGGAGCCACTCGTACCACAGCGGCGTCGGAGACTTCCGGGCCTAGGAGGAAGGAAGAGCGCGTGGACGGCGGCATTGCCACTCCTAGTCCAACATGCCTGTCTTGCTAAAGATGATCCCGAACCACGTGGCGAACACCATGAGGCTCGATGTTGTCGTCTCCGGTCCCGCATCCGAGTAAGCACTGCAACAGATCGGCGGTCGCGCCTTCCTCTGCGTGCCGCACCCGGCGACGAGTGACCCAACCACTGAACAGTGTGCGGGGGCGGGCAGGCGCCACCCTGGGTGGGCAGCGCCAAGGCAACACATCGATATACTGCCGGACCCGCGCAGCCAGGGCCACCTCAATGCCTGTAAGCTTCCCCCGGGCAAGCCTGCGTGCAACCCGCTGCTCGTGGGGAGCTTGGCGTTGCTACTCTCCCACGGCAACGGTGCATGCACAAAACCGCGGGGCCCCTCAAACGCGACCCGAGGGGGTAACGCTCCCCAAACCCTCGGCGATGGCCGAGCGTCTGAAGCACACTGTGGCACCAGTCCAGCGACTAAACAGTATGCTGAGGTGCGCTGCTTGCCAAAGTTTCTCAGGTCTCACTGCTTCTCGAACATACTCTCTGCAGCAGACTGGAAGGTGGACGAACCATTGCCAGCGGGGATGTTCTGCGAACTGCGGACCCGACTGCGACTCCATCCCGTACTTTGCCAATTGCTCCTCTGTTCGGCGCAGAACGGTGAACAAAGATTGTCGTG
Source organism: Prorocentrum cordatum (assembly GCA_963575745.1). Classification (NCBI taxonomy): domain Eukaryota; class Dinophyceae; order Prorocentrales; family Prorocentraceae; genus Prorocentrum; species Prorocentrum cordatum. Next base: position 2,560 of record CAUYUJ010017714.1, on the reverse strand, counting down.
CTAACTCTCGAGCGGTCCTGGCAACACCCGGTCATCCAGCATGTACAATTCTTGGACGCGGTCTTTGCATCATCTGGAGGAACAGCCTCAATCACTCGCAACTTCGCTGCTTGCGCGACGCGGCACGGGCATGCAAACGAAAACTGGAACCCAGAGACAAGTCTCAAGTTGCACGAATCATCCTGAAGTATCCAACTCCCAGGTTCTGGAGCACGGCGACGCAGGGACCAGGAAAACAGATGGTCCACGTACTCGGACAATCCCTCGAGCTGCACTACACAGCTCGATACCGAAAGTATGAACCTGGTAAAATCAATGCGATGAAACAACAAGCCGAGGTGGCTTTGTGCCCACCTCTGAACCCACTTCGTACATTCCTCGACCGCCTCATCCCAAGACAGATTGACGTCGCCGGGCCCAAGCTGATGATGATGATGATGATGATGATGATGATGATGATGATGATGATGATGATGATGATGATGATGATGATGATGATGATGATGATGATGTCGCTGGGCCCAAGCCAGATCCCGATGTTCTCACCGCGAAGAGAGATCAGAACATCCACCCGTCGCGGGCAAGAATATGGCGGGCGGCGACTCGCTCTCAGAACGGGGCTCTCGCCTCGGCGTCGCGCGCGCTCGTCCCAGGAGCATCCAGCGCGTACACGGATACAGTCAGCTCGTACCTTGTGAGGATGCGCGGTCAGGATGCAGGGACCCTGGACGGCCATGTGGACGACTTTCGAACGAGGCTGGCCAACGAAAGCGGCCAAGGATAGACCGAGTACTCCAGATTTCGTAATAAAGGGAGGGGGGTCTCATTTCGGGGGGGGGGTCTCTTCCAGGCTATCTTGGAGGGCCTGGGGGGTCTGGGGACGATGTTTTGGAGGGTTCTCCCACGGGGGAGGTCTGAAATGGCTTGTCTTGGAGGGTCCAGACCCCCTCCCTTTTATTACGAAATCTGGGGTACTCTTGGGATGGGTGCCAACCCTTTCCGTGCGGGTTGACTGCACAGGGTGCCTCGCCTTCGAACTGGGGGCGCCCGGCTCCCGGCCGAGCCGTCCTCACGAGACGGCACCGCCCGAGCACAGAAAAAGCTGTGCGCAGAGGGGCGGCACGGGTGGAGGGCGGCCGCTGCCCGGAGGACGCAGGACCATCGCCGGAGGCTCCCGCTGGCTCTTCGACCAGGAGCCCAGGACTTGTTCCACCGCGTGACCCCATTCCTCCTCCTCCTCCTCCTCCTCCTCCTCCTCCTCCTCCTCCTCCTCCTCCTCCTCCTCCTCCTCCTCCTCCTCCTCCTCTCCCTCTCCTCCTCCTCATCCTCCTCCTCCTCCTCCTCCTCCTCCTCCTCCTCCTCCCTCCTCCACCTCCTCCTCCTCCTCCTCCTCCTCCGCCTCCTCCGCCTCCTCCTCCTCCTCCTCCTCCTCCCCCCCTCCTCCTCCTCCTTCTCCTCCACCGCAGTGCCCTTTATTCAAAGATGGGGCCGTCGCTGGGCACCTCTCTGAGTTTGGTGAGCTTCCTCTGCCACATGCCTCAAGAGCCGGAAGGACCTGCCGTCGCTCGGGCCTCCTTTCCCCGTGCAGTGCTCGGTTTCGTGCGCGTGTGCTTCGCAAGATGTTGGAGGCCTGGTAATGGGCACCAGCACCAAGACGGGGGGCTGCCTCCAGAGGGGGGAGATGATCCTAGATTCCGGTGTTGGTGGTAACAGTTCGGTCACCTTGGAAGCCAGAATATTGCCACCATCACCGAGATCGGGATCTTCTTCCCTCGGTGGAGGCACACCGCCGATATTGGTGTTGGTGTCAACATTTAGGCCTGCGACAGTGTTCGGTTTCGTGCGCGTATGCTTCGCAAGATGGTCCAGGATGCTCCTCGATGGTCCTCGCCGAGAACAGTGCACACGCCCGAGCGATGCCAGGTGTGCCGCATGCCTTAGGGGTGGAGGGCTGCTGATGTCAAGACGAAGCTCCCACCTGAAGTTGTGGACCCGTGGGTCGCGCGTCGTATTGAAGTGGGCGCTCCGCGCAGCTCAAAAGAGTGCCTGCAGGGGTTTCGAGAAAGGCAACTTGCGACGGGGGGGGTACAGCATCGCTGATGCACCGTGGTGCTCCTCCTCCTCCTCCTGCGTTGTGCTGTCCTGCGCAGCAGCTCCAGAAACACAAGTTCAAGAAAATAAAAAGGCATGGACTTCCCGCGAAGCACCGTCTAGGGCAATCGACTCCGCTCCTGCTCCTCCTCCGCCTCATCCTCCTCATCATCATCAGCATCATCAGCAGCACCATCATCATCCTCATCATCATCCTGCACCTCCTCTTCTTCATCATCCTCATCCCCCTCTTCCCACTACTACTACTACTACTACTACTGCTGCTGCTGCTGCTGCTGCTGCTGCTGCTACTACTACTACTACTACTACTACTACCACTACTACCACTACTACCACTACTACCACTACTACTACTACTACTACTACTACCACTACCACCACTACTACTACTACTACTACTACTACTACTACTACTACTACTACTACTACTATTACTACACTATTACTA
>CAUYUJ010017713.1:198925-227016 GCA_963575745.1 Prorocentrum cordatum | reverse complement strand
CATCATCATCATCATCATCATCATCAGCATCATGATCATCATCATCATCATCATCATCATCATCATCATCATCATAATCATCATCATCATCATCATCATCATCATCATCACCAGCATCATCAGCATCGTCATCATGAGCATCATCATCATCATCAGCATCAGCATCATCATCATCAGCAGCATCAGCATCAGCGTCAGCAGCGGCATCATCAGCATCATCAGCAGCATCACCATCACCATTTGCACCGTCACCAGCATCATCATCATCAGAATCGTCATCCTCCTCATCATCAGCGTCTGCAGCATCAGCATCATCAGCAGCATCGTCATTATCATCAGCATCAGCACCACCATCAGCATCATCACCAGCATCATCATGAGCATCATCAGCGGCAGCATCATCAGCATCATTATCATACGCATCGTCATCCCCATCATCATCAGCAGCATCATCAGCATCATCGTCGTGATCGTAATCATCATCAGCAGCAGCATCATCATAGTCAGCAGTATCAACATCAGCATCAGCAGCAAAAGCAGCATCATCACCATCAGCAGCAGCAGCAGCATCGTCAGCATCAGCATCGTCAGCATCACCATCATCAGAATCCCCATCAGCAGTATCATCGTCAGCATCAGCAGCTGCATCGGCAGTATCATCATCAGCAGCATCACCATTATCAGCAGCATCATCAGCGGCATCAGCATCGCCATCACCGTCAGCATCAGCATCATCATCATCATCATCATCATCATCATCATCATCATCATCGTCATCATCATCATCATCAGCATCATCATCATCACCATCATCATCATCATCATCATCATCATAATCGGCATCATGAGCATCATCATCATCATCGTCGTCATCATCAGCATCAGCATCATTAGCATCAGCATCATCAGCAGCAGCATCATCAGCATCAGCATCAGCGACAGCTGCATCATCCTCATCATCATCGTCGTCATCATAAGCAGCAGCATCAGAATCGTCAACATCAGCATCATCGTCAGCAGCAGCATAATGGTTGACAGCATCATCCTCATCAGCATAATCAGCATCACCATCATCAGCAGCATCAGCATCATCGTCAGCGTCGTCATCATCACAAGCCTCAGCATGAGCATCATCAGCAGCACCACCGTCCTCATCCGCATCAACATCAGCATCGTCATCAGCATCAGCATCAGCATCAGCAGCATCATCAGCATCATCAGCATCATCATCAGCAGCAGCATCATCAGCATCATCACCATCAGCATCAGTATCAGCATCATCATCACCCTCACCAGCATCCTCGCAATCATCATCGACAGCATCCTCAACTACAACAGCAACAACAACAACAACAACAGCATTAGCATCATCAACAACAGCATCATCATCTGCATCGTCATCACCATCAGCAACATCAGCATCAGCATCATCATCAGCATCACCATCATCAGCATCATCATCAGCAGCATCATCCTCTTACTCCTCCTCCTCCTCCTCCTCCTCCTCCTCCGCATCAGCATCGTCGTCATCATCAGCAGCATCATCAGCAGCAGCATCGTCAGCCGTTCCCTCTTCCTCCTGATCGTCGTATTCCTTCTCCCCAGCCTCCTCCTCGTCGTCCTCCTCCGCCTCAGCATCATCATCATCAGCATCATCATCAGCAGCAGCATCATCACAAGCATCAGCAGTATCAGTAACACCACCATCATCAGTACCATGAGCATCATCATCATCATCATCAGCATCAGCATCATCATCATCACCATCATCACCATCATCAGCAGCATCATCAGTACCATCGCAAGCATCGCCATCATCATAAGCATCAGCATCATTAGAATGGTCATCATCAGCAGCAGAAGCATCATCATCATCACCGTTCTTCAACATCAGCATCATCATTGTATTCCTCCCCGCCCTCACGTCGACCCCCCCGTCCTCCTCCCTCCCTACCTTCATCCCTCCCCACCTCCTTACCTGCCAACACTCCTGCCCCCAAACCTCCATATCCATCCCCATACCTCCCGATCGACCTACCTCCCGACCTCTGTACGTACCTCCCGCGGGTGCAACAACGAAAAGAAACTGACCCTGACGATGCACCCAGCAGCCAATATAGCTGGGTATGCTTGGTGAGGGGGTGATGACGTGGCAATGCGTACATGTTATGCGAACGTTATTTGGGAGGCTCGCGAGCTGCGCGACTCGCAAGACACCTGCTGCTAGACAACGGTCTGATGGAGATGAATATGGATTCCACTGGTTAGAACGAAAGGATGGGGCGAAGACTAAAAGAAGGCGGACGAGGATGTTGGAAAATCCGCGGGGCAGCAGCAAGACGAAATGGCAACAATAAAGAAGGAAGTGACAACGAGAGAAAGGCAGGAAAAGGAGAACTAGTATGTTCGAAACACGCCACCAATCAGATATAGCCAATGCACAAAATGGGCGAGGTCAAACTGCTCTGCCAGCTGGCGGGCCGCTTCCCGTCATGTTCCAACGCGGGATGGAAAGGCGCGCAGGCGCGCCGCGAGGTCTCATATGTGTCTGCGTGGGACGTCGCTATGCTGGACCCCCCAGCAGCCCTCGAAAGTAGCAACAATTTCGCAGATCGCAGCCCCCCTGGGATGAGCTCCCAGCAGCCCTCGAAAGCGGCGACAATTTCACGGATCGCAACCCCTCAGGGATGGCGAGGTCGAATCTGAGTCCGCGTAGGACGTTACTGTGCTGTTCCCCCCTCCCCCCAGCAGCCCTCGAAAGAGGCGACAGTTTGGCAGATCGCAGCCCCCTGGAGATGGAAAGGTCCAATCTGGATCCTCGCATGGCGTCACTGAAGATGGGGAGGGGAAGAGGAGGAGGAGGCAGAGGAGGGAGAAGGAGGAGGAAGAGGACAACGAAGGGAGGAGGAGAAGGAGGAGGAGGAAGAGGAGGAGGAGGAGGAGGAGGAAGAGGTGGAGGAGGAGGCAGGAGGGGGAGGAGGAGGTGGCAGGAGGCGAGTAAGAGGAGGAGGAGGAGAGGAATCCTGCAGGGGCCTATAAAGAGGAAAGCTTGGAGGGAGGGTTCCTTTCAGCGTCGCCGATGAGTCTTGGTTTGCTCTGGCCCTCCTCTTCGTCCTCCTCCACCCCTCCCCCCCCCGCCCTCCTCGCCCTCCCCTCCTGCCCCCCCCCTCCTCCTCCTCCTCCTCCTCCTCCTCCTCCTCCTCCTCCTCCTCCTCCTCCTCCTCCTCCTCCTCCTCCTCCTCCGCCTCCTCCTCCTCCTCCTCCTCCTCCTCGTCCGACCCCCTTCCCTCCTTCCTGGCCTGGCCGGGGGCCCCCGTCGCCGTGCCTCCTCGCTCACGGCTCGGGCCCCGACCCTCGACCAGCCTTCCCCCTCTGGGCATCGGCCCCTCCGCCCCGGAGCCGCCTCCCCGATGGCCCCCGGGGAGGCCCCGCGAGGGCCCTCGGTGAGGGCGCCCGCGCGGCCAGGGCCCCCCCGCCGTTAGCTGCTGCGGCGCAGCGAGGGAGGGGGGGGGGGCGGAGGGGACGCCCGCACCTCCAGGACGGGGCAGGTCGGCGAGGCGAGCGTGGAGTCGCAGCAACTTCCGTCAGGGAGGAGGAGGAGGAGGAGGAGGAGGAGGAGGAGGAGGAGGAGGAGGATTAAGTCGGGCATGTCCCTCCACAGGAGGCAACCTTCAAGAATAGTCAAAAAAATCTGGGGACGATTGTGTACTAGCATTTTGGATATTTTGGGGGCATTTGGGGGGCATCTCTACTTTTCGTCCACAATCCGCCTGTGGGGGGACACGCCCGACCTCAACGTAAGACTCGGGTACGGGGGGCTCGGGTTGGCTTGACGGGGCCATCATGAAAACGACGAGGCCCAATCTGAAATTCGACGCGAGCTCTCTCTGCAGACACATCCCACGAAAACCGAATCGTCAAAATCCGGGACGCGCTCGTCAAAAAACGTCGGCAAACCCGAGTTCCAGTTTACTCGAGTTGGACGGTTTCCCCCGGGGCCGTAGGCGACGCAAGGGGAGGGCGAGGAGGGGGACGAGGGGGAGGAGGGGGGGGGGAGGAGGAGGAGGAGGAGGAGGAGGAGGAGGAGGAGGAGGAGGAGGAGGAGGAGGAGGAGGAGGAGGAGGAGGAGGGAAGGAGGAGGAGGAGGGAGGTCGAGGAGGACGAGGAGGAGGAGGGAGGAGGAGGAGGAGGAGGGGGAGGAGGAGGCGGAGGAGCGAGGAGCGAGGAGCGAGGAGCGAGAAGCGAGGAGCGAGGAGGAGGAGGAGGAGGAGGAGGAGGAGGAGGAGGAGGAGGAGGACGGGTCGCCTAAGCCCTTCGGCGAAACCCTCCAACTCGAGCTTTACGTTTCTCCGATTCCGCTGCGACCTCGCCCGCGACGACAGGGGCGCGGAGGGGCGCCCCCCCACCCGAGGCGCCAGGCCGTCCGCGACGGCGGCGCAGCCGCACACCGCCCGAACCGATCACGACACCGCAACTGGCTGCCTGCAAGACCAGCCCAACCCGACTCGAAGGCCTGAATTTTGGGGTTGGGGTCCGAGGCGGGGATTTATCCATAACCACCGTCTGGGGATCAATTTTTGGAGACCTCGGCTGGCGGTGGATATGGGTACATTCTGGCCCCTGGGGACCCAAATATATCCATATCCACCGCCCGCTGGGGAACCAGGACGTCGGTTCCCAGGGGGTGGATATGGATAAATCCCCGCCTGGGTAATGTGAGCGTTTTTTGAATTCGGCGTTTCGACACTGGGAGGAAGGGAGGGGGGGGCGGGGAGGGCTGGCTCTGGACCTCTGCTCAGTGCCACTGTCTGCAGCAGTGCGTCCATCATGGGGGGAGGCTCCGCCTGCTCGAAACAGGCGCCAATAACAGCCAAGATCTGCTCCACGGGGGGGGGAAGGGGGGGGGCGAGGGCCCGCACCGATCGGCAGAACAACGAATCAAAAACCGACCACCAACCCAACCCGAAGACCCGACTTTCGGGTTGGGGGGGGTAATGACGGACGGGTTCCACATGTGTCTCTTCAGTGCTGCCCGACCACCCCCCGCTGGAAGTGGAGGGCAAATCGAGGCCTTCGGGTGAGGTCGGGGTGGTCCAGTGGGCTGCGAGCAACGGACCGCGAGGAGACACCGAGGCCCTCGGAGACCGCGCCTGCCGGCAGCGGCCGCGGAGGATCGGGGGTCTGCTGGCCCAGGTCGGTCCAGACCAGGGTCAGTCGGGCCTTGCTCCCGCAGGCTCCTGCAGGATCCTGCGCCCCAGCCCGGGCCAAGGCGCCCCTGGCCCTGCAGAATCCCGCAAGATCTGGCGCTCTGGCCGACCCCCGTCTGCGCTGGCCCCCGTCTCTTGAGCCCCGAGAGCCCGGAGGTCGGAACGGGGTGCGGCAGAAAGGGCTGTGGTGCCAACCGTGGAAGTGGCGATGCCATCTACGATAAATCACTTCGCCAGGTCCAGCATGGGCACCACACCCCTTAACACCACACCCCATTTAGAGGCCTCCTGGATGGGGTCCGAGCAGATGGGGTCGGAGGTTCGCGCCGCATTGTCGATGCATCGGCGATACATCGTCGATGTATTGGCGATGCATCGGCGACGCCAGTGATGCATCGGCGACGTCGACGCGCAGCAAATCGGGCTCCACATCGAGCCGCACCGGCGATGCATCGGCGACGCGGCGCGAACCTCCGACCCCACCTACTCCGACCACATCTGGGAGGCCTAGACCTTTCCTACCCCTAGAGAGGGGACCTGAGCGGTCGGGGGTCTTCTGACCCGGGTCAACCCAGACCCAGGTCAGTCAGGCCTTCAGAATCCTGCAAGCTCCTGCGAGGTCCTGCACCCAAACCCGGGTCAATGCGAAGGATCCTGCAAGATCCTGCAGGATCCTGCACCCAAACCTGGGTCAATGCGACCCTGGCCCTGCAGGATCCTGCAAGATCTGGCGCTCTGGCTGACCCCCGTCTGCATTGGCCCCCGTCTCCATTAGGGAGCCCACAAAAGGACGTACGCGCCCAGCTATGTACATGAACACGGCCCCTCGATCCGCGAGACCAGCCGCGTTGTACGAACCTTTGCGCAATGCGTACTCTCGAAACCAGCGTGGATTCATGTGCGTGTACGTTTAAGTCGGGCATGTCCCCCTACAGGGGGATTTGCGACAAAAAATAACAAATACTCAAAAAAACCAATGATGCTCGAAAATAATCAAAAAGTAGTCCCCAGACCATGTTTTACTATCTTCGAATATTCCCCATGTAAGAGGGACAGGCCCGACTTAAGCGTACTCTCGAAACCAGCGCGGACTCATGTACGCGTACGTCCTCCTCTCGCTCCTGACATCAATGCTCCCGAAGCGGCGCTGCCCCGCCGCGAGCCCGGGCCGACCGAGCCCGAGCCCGGCCGAGAGCGCAGGCGCCCGCGGCCGCGGCCGAGGAGCACCGAGCGCACCGCACCGCGGGGAGCACCCCCGCGGGGGCCGGGCGGGGCGCGGGGCCAAGAACGACTACCTACCATGGGGCGCACAGAGACGTACCAGTGCTAGATGTTCTCCTGGGAGGCGCGCGTCCGACCCGAACATACAGTATACCCATCTTACAGTATATCGTTCCCCGAGCGGCGTGGCCAGAAAGCGCCCGCCACGACACATGTACAATAAGATTTCTCGTCGCGCGCGTCTCCCCTGGGGGGGGCGACGCACATATAGTATTAAGTATGTTGGGGTGACGCCGATACCAGACCACCCCAACCCAACCCGAAAACCCGAAGTTCGGGTTGGGGGGGGGGGGACACGGCTTTCATATGTGTTTCTCAACGTTCCCCCCCCACTGGAAATGGAGGGCGCTTTGAGGCCTTCGGGTTGGGTTGGGGGTGGCTTGGCGGGTGGTGAAAGAAGCAGAGCGGGAGGGCCTCGAGCAGTGCAGACTCCGCAGGAGCGACGATCAGACACGGGTCTTACAGTCGACCCGTATCATGAGGACGCGTGATGGGGATGCAGCGGCCCTGGAAGGTCCTGTCGAGGCTTTTCGAGCGGGGCGCGGCCAACGAAATTGACCAAGGATGGGCCGCGGAGGCACGGATGCAAGGGAGCCTTTGGGAGCGCCGCTCGTCCTTACCATGCGGGTTGACTGTACGCGGGACGACATGTTGTTAGGTCGGGCATGTCCTCCTTCAGGCGGATCTTGGACGAAAAATAAAAAAAACAAAAAACAAAAAAAGGCACAAAAATAGTCAAAGTAGTCGAAAATCGTCCCCAGACTACTTGTTTACCATTTTTGAATATTCCTCCTGTAGAGGGACATGCCCGACTTAAACATATCAGGATCCACCAAAGGGGGGGTGACCCTGAGGGGGGGCATGAGTTCGATCCGCTGGTGCACCGAACTGCCGCAGACAGATGCCCCCCGCATGCCCCACCTATCAGCAACTGTCGGGAGCTGCCTGCGGCTGTGGGGCATCTGTTTTGGGCTGTTTGGTACGAAAACCGATCGAACTCTCTCTCTCTCTCTCTCTCACACACACACACTCTCTGGAGCATACACACCCTTTGCGGGATCCCGAACACAGCGACCTTACTCGGTGACTTTCGCGGGCCGCCGGCGCGGCGCGCCACAATGGAGACGAGGGCGCTCACGCGCGACGACCTTACGCGGGCAGCTCACGCGCCAATGTCGGCACAGACGTCCTCCTTCTTTGGCGTCGCTAACATGGAAGCCCTCTCCTGTCCTCAGCAAGGGAAAGATAAGGCACCGACCTCGCTGCCCCCTGGACCTCTTCTTGGGTGTGCTCTGACCAAGATTTCGAAGCAAATGCATGCGCGGTGACAAAAACAGGACAACTAGCGGGATCTAGACAAACAGAACACGGTATAAACATCATTTCCGTGAAGTCGGCGCGGATTTGTTGGATCGGCGCTGGATCGCGCCACAGGGGCACAGCAGCGATACAAGGAATCAGCGCGGACCTCCGAAAATGTACGGCATGGTGTTGTTTGTTCCTCTAGTATCGGTATCTCCTCCCTCTCCGACCTGGGACCCCATCCCTCCTGCGCACGAAGTCGGATTCGAATGAACTCCAACCCCCGGCGAACTCGCACCATATTCCCTGGATTCCTCTTGATGATAAGAACTTTCGCCGTGGTGGCGAGGAGGAGGGGGAGGAGCAGCAGGAGGAGGAGGAGGAGGGAGGAGGGAGGAGGGAGGGAGGAGGGAGGAGGGAGGGGGAGGAGGGAGGGAGGAGGGAGGAGGGAGGAGGGAGGAGGGAGGAGGGAGGAGGGAGGAGGGAGGAGGGAGAGGGAGGAGGGAGGAGGGAGGAGGGAGAGGGAGGGAGGGAGGAGGGAGGAGGGGGAGGGAGGGAGGGAGGGAGGAGGGAGGAGGAGGGAGGGAGGGAGGAGGGAGGAGGAGGGAGGAGGAGGAGGAGGAGGAGGAGGAAGAGGAGAGTGACTAGCGGGATCGGCATTCGCCCTCTGACTCCGGGCCCGAGGCCGTGCACACGGCGCCTGCAGATCCCGAAGGGGTCGGCCGCACCGACAGCGGAAGCCGAAACCGCAAGCCCCAGGGCGACAAGCAGCTCAGAAGGGCGCGGCGATGCGGCAATGACACATCGGCGGCGAGCGAGGGCCTCCTCCTCCTCCTCCTCCTCCTCCGCCCCTCCCTCCCTCCCTCCTCCCTCCTTCCAGCTCTCCCTCCTCTCCTCCTCCTCCTCCTCCTCCTCCTCCTGCTCCTCCTCTCCTCCTCCTCCTCCCCTCCTCGCCTCTCCTCCTCCCTCCTCCTCCTCCTCCTCCTCCTCCTCCTCCTTTCCTCCATCCTCTCCTCCTCCTCCTCCTCCTCCTCCTCCTCCTCCCCCTCCCCCGCGGCGGCGGAAGTGAGAAGGGGCGAGCCTTCTCAGAAGGCTCGGAAGTCCCCCAGCCTTCTGAGAAGTTTTCTGAGCCTTCCCCGAAGACGCAGAGAACCTCTCAGAAGGCGCGAGGGCCTCAAGCCCTTCTCCTTCTCGCTTCCCCCCCTCGCTCGTCGCCGAACACAACCTCCAGGTACCGATACCACTAGTCCCCGGACCTCTCCCGGGGTGCGTTCTGAACAGGATTTAGAGGCGGATCCAGCGGTGGCGACGAGGGCCGCCCAGGAGGCCCAAAAAGCGGAGAAGCGGGCGTTTATTCTCCTCTGAGCAGCGACGCGGCAGCGACACGACCAACGACCGACCGAAGCGAAGCGACCCGACGCCATCGACCGCGACGCGGCCGCACCAACCGAACCGCGAGCACCCTTCCAGTTAGGAGGCAACTACTGGGAGGTCTTCGTCGGAAGGATTACTGTAAGGAGGATTAATGCAGGAGTGGGCCTCGGATCAAGCGGGCTCGAGCCAGACTAAGCGGGATTGGGCGGGATCAAACCGGATTCAGCGGGATCAAGCTGGCTTAAGCCGGACTTCGGACCAGGGCAAAAGCAGAATTTTGACCTCCCAGGAGTTGCATCCGAACTCCAGGGCCCCTAACCTTCGACCAGGGCTGAACCTAGACGGTGTTTTTCGTTCTCGTTCTGCTCTCGTGTTCCTTCGCTTCCTTGTCCCGAAGCCGCCCTCTTACCGCGGAACGACGCCGACACGAAAGCTGCCCACGAGATCACCGAAAACACCGCTCGGGTCCAGCCCCGAACCTTCCACCCCGCCGCGGTGGGGCGCGAGCGGGCGGAGGGCGCGCCTCGCGCGGGCCGGCCCGGCGGCCGGCGCAGCGCGCCCCCGGGGCGCTGGCTGGGCACCCTCTCGGCGATGGCGCGGATGCCTCGGCGGCCGGGGCGGGCGGCGCGCGCTCCGCTCGGGGGGGGGCGGAAGGGGGGGGGGCAGCAGAGGCTATAAGGGTAGAGAAGCAGCTCACGCGGCGGATGTTCCCAGCGCCTCCCTGCGCCGAGTGGCGCCCCTGTTAGGGGGCCACACGCGAGCCCGACCCCGACCCCGCACGATTTCTGAGTCCCCCTCAGAAATCGTGGGGGGTCGGGGTAGGGCTCGCGTGTGGCCACCTGCATGTATGGAGGAATGGGCCTGACGGCGGGGCCGAAACCAGCTGCAGGCAGCAGATGTCATAGCCCCCCCTTTCCCTACCCCCCCTTTTTAAAGGGGCCCTGGGACACACAAATAAATACACACAAGTTATTCACTGCGTAAAGCTCCCCATATGTGTATCGATTTGCATGGACTGGGTGTGGGTGAGTCTGAGTATGAGTATGATGAGTACGAGTCTGAGCACAACTGAGTCTGGAACATTCTCGCAATCTGCCCCCCCTGGGGTGCGAAAGCCAGTGAGTCAGAGTATGAGTATAGTGAGTACGAGTCTAAGTCTGAATGGGTCTGAGTACGAGTGAGTTTGACGACGAGTGAATATGAGGGTGGGTGGGTCTGAGTGTGAGTGAGTCTGAGCGTGAGTAAATCTGAATGTGAGTGCGTCTGAGTATAAGTATGATGGGTACGAAACTGGCCCTGAGCGGGTCTGAGTACGAGTGAGTCTGACTACGAATGAGTCTGAGGGTGGGTGGGTCTAAGTGTGAGTGAGTCTGCGTGTGCGTAAGTCTGGGTGTGAGTGAGTCTGAGTATGAGTATGATGAGTGCGAATCTGAGTATGAATGAGCCTGAGCCCGAGTGAGTTTGAGCATAAGTGAGTCCAGGACACCCTCGCAAGCTGGGCCCTCTGGGAGTGCGGAAATCGGCGCCTCGCCATAGACATCCTCAGAGTCTGCTTCGACAGCAGACGAGTCTGACAACCAAAACACGCAAACCGCTTGAGACATCCTCGAAATCTGGCCCCCCTGGGGTGCGAAAACCAGCGCCTCGCCTGAAACGTCCTCAGAATCTGCTCCGAAAGCGGAGGATGTTGAGGACCAAAACAGGCAAAACCGCCTGAGACATCCCCACCATTTGGGCGCGAACGGATGCCGTGCAATACCCCTGGCGGCCCCCCCTCAGGAGTGCAAGCCGCCTGAGACATCCTCAGAAACTGCTCCGAAAGCGGAGGATGTTGAGGACCGAAACAGGTAAACCGCCTGAGACATCCCCACCATTTGGGCGCGAACGGAGGCCGTGCAATACCCCTGGCGGCCCCCCTTAGGAGTGCTAAAACCAGCAAGTCGCTCGAGACATCCTCATCATCTGCTCATCGTCATCATCATCATCATCATCATCATCATCATCATCATCATCATCATCATCATCATCATCATCATCATCATCAGCATCAGCATCAGCAGCAGCAGCAGCATCATCATTATCATCAGAATCATCATCATCATCCTCATCATCACCATCATCATCATACTCATCATACTCATCATACTTATCCATCATTCACCATCACCATCATTCTCACATCATACTCTCACCATACCATGGTCATCATCATGACAATCATCACCATTGTCTGGCGCGGAGAGGGAGGGGAAGGGAGGGGTGGTCCGGCGCGGTCGGAGAATAACAATAACCCCATCCATTGGATATGGGGAATAACCAAATTCTTCATATTTCCCCATATTTCTTGTGGTTTTTGCCTTCCCCCCCACTTCCCATTTTCCTGCAGTTTCCTGGGGATCGACGATGAATTGCGTCTGTGTGGCTTTCCCCCCGCGACTTCCCCTTCGGCCCGAGCCGCGGCGGGCGCGGCGCCGCTGCGGCGGCTCGCAATGAAGGCGCAGCAGGCACCACCGGGGGGAGCAGCCGGCAGCGGAGCGGAAAGGCGGGCCGAAGCGGCGAGCAACTCTGAGGGCGGGCCTGTCCCCCTGCAGGCGAATCTTGGGCGAAAAATCAATGACTCACTGCGTGGAGCTCCCCTTATGTGCATCCTTTTTGAAAAGGCAATCTTGTATTTGGGATACTGAAATGAGCGTCTAGCCATAGGAGCCGTATGAGCCACAAGCGGGAAAGTGAACCTTTTTAATGTCCCTCGCCCGCAGCTAGAGAACCTTGTCAAGTTCCCTCCCCAGCCATAAACGCACGCGGGAGAATGAACCTTCTCAAGTTCTCTCCCCCGCTGACGACGACAAGATTGGAAAGCACCACGGAGAGAGAAAGCAACATCCCACGGTGACACAAGCTCTGCGCCAGCAACACATGGTCACTCTTCCTTGACCACCGTACGCAACGGGGAGAGCCACTCGGGACACAACGCAAAAGCAGAAAACAGGCAAACCGCTAGAGACATCCCCACTGAACGGCGACAAACAGAGCCATGAAAGCACCCTTGGCGGTTCCCTTAGGTAGCTGAAACCAGCGCCCCGCCTGAGACATCCTCACAATCTGCTCTCCAAGCGAAGGATGTTGAGACAGAAAACAAGCAAACCGCTTAAGACATCCCCACAGAATGGCCGCGAGCGGGACCGTGCAATACCCCTCGGCGGCTCCCTTTAAGGGTGCTGAAACCAGCGCCCCGTCTGCGACATCCTCACAATCTGCTCTCCAAGCGAAGAATGCTGAGACAGAAAACAGGCAAATCGCTGAAAACATCTCCACAAAACGGCCGCGAACGGGAACGTGCAGTACCTTTCGGCGGCTCCCCTTAGGGTGCTGAAACCAGCGCCCCGCCTGACACATCCTCACAATCTGCTCTCTAAGCGAAGGATGTTGAGACAGAAAACGGGCAAACCGCTTGAGACATCCCGGCCGCGAACGGGACCTTGCAATACGCCTCGGCGGCTCCCATTAGGGGTGCTGAAACCAGCGCCACGCATGAGACATCCTTACAGTATGCTTTCCAAGCGAAGAATGTTGAGACAATAAACAGGCAAACCGCTTGAGACATCCCACAAAACGGCCGCGAACGGGACCGTGCAATACCCCTCGGCGGCTCCCCTTAGGGGTGCTGAAACCAGCGCCCCGCCTGAGACATCCTCACAATATGCTGTCCAAGCGAAGGATGTTGAGACAGAAAACAGGCAAACCGCTCGAGAAATCCCCACAAAACGGCCGCGAACGGGACCGTGCAATACGCCTCGGCGGCTCCCCTTAGGGGTGCTGAAACCAGCGCCCCGCCTGAGACATCCTCACAATCTGCTCTCCAAGCGAAGAATGCTGAGACAGAAAAAAGCAAACCGCTTGAGACATCCCCTCAAAACGACCGCGCACGGGACCTTGCAATACGCCTTGGCGGCTCCCTTTAGGGGTGCTGAACTAGCGCCCCGCCTGCGACATCCTCACAATCTGCTCTCCAAGCGAAGGATGTTGGGACAGAAAACAAGCAAACCGCTTGAGAAATCCCCACAAAACGGCCGCGAACGGGACCGTGCAATACCCTTCGGCGGCTTCCCTTAGGGGTGCTGAAGCCAGCGCCCTGCCTGAGACATCCTCACAATCTGTTGTGTGTTGACTAAGTCAGACAATGAGAAGGTCTGAGTATGAGTAAGTCTGGGTACGAGTGCGTCTCGGCATGAGTAAGTCTGAGGATGAGTAGGTATGAGTATGAGTAGGCATGATTGCGAGTAAGTTAATATGATCAGGCCTGGGTATGAGTAAGTCTGTGTATGATTAAGTATGTGTATGAGTAAGTCTAGGTACGAGGAGGAGGAGGAGAAGAAGAGGAATGAGGAGTAGGAGGCGTCCAAGTAATTGTTCACTGCGTGGAGCTCCCCATATGGCGTGGAGCTCCCCATATGTGCATCTATTCGCATGGACCTGTCCGCCGTGAGTCTAGGCGCAAGAGATTTCGAAGATAAGCGGGCTTGAGTTGTGACGGTCTGGTCATGAATATAACTTCGAACGGATTGGAGCGTGAATGAGTCTCGGTAGTACGAGCGCGTCTCTGCGCATGAGCCTGGGGCCTCCTGGGGCCTCCAGAAACCTCCTGGGCTTTCCTGGGGCCTCCAGGAGCCTCTTGGGGCCTCCTGGGGCCTCTTGGGGCTTCGAGTGACATCCTGAGGCCTCCTGGAGCCTCGCGTAGCCCCCTGGAGCCTGGAGCCTCCTGGGACCTCCTAGGGAGGAGTCGTGCCCCAGGAGAAGCCCGATCTATAGGAACACACGTGCATAAAACATTGCGGATTGGAGACACTTTTTTTTTAATGACAAGGCAGCCCGTGCAGCACGAACCGATCCTGCCGCCAGGTGGCGAAGCCGCAAAATGCGGCGAGGAGGCCCGCAAACAGCGGCCTCCGAAAGCAGCGCGCACGCCGCGCCGCAAGGGCATGCGCCGTCAGGCGAGGCAGCCGCACGAGCCACCAACCACCCCGTGCCGAGCCTGAAAAGGCTCAGACCACCGAAGGCACTCCCCAACTCAATCACTCAGGCGCTTGCCCGTCTTTGGGTCCAAGCCTGCCCTGATGTTAGCGACCTTCAGGTTGCGCAGGCACAGCGCATTGCCTGAGGCTGCGACGCACGTCTTGCCGAGCGTCCTGCGTTTGCCATTGATCTCCTTGGCGTACGCCTTGCAGCGCGTGCAGATCATGAAGCCGTTGATGCTGAGGAGCGCGTGGCCCACTCCTTCGGCATCCTGGGTGCCTGATCCCCCAGGCTCGCCCACCTCCATGGCGTCCTGGGCGACCGCGGGGCCCGCGCCCGCCCGGCCGTCAGCGGGGCCCGCGCGCAGGGCGCCCTGAGCCTCGCGTGCTACGCGGGCGGCGGCCACCGCACGCATGAGGGCAGCTCCAGGTGAGAGGCCCTGGCCGCTGCTGCTGCTGCTGCCCCCGCCAGCCGCTGTCGCCTCAGCTGGCTGCTCGCGCGCGGCACGGGCGGCGCCCACAGCACGCATGAGGGCAGCGCCAGGCGAGAGGTCCTGGCCGCTGCTGCTGCTGCTGCTGCCACCGCCAGCCGCTGCTGCCTCGGCTGGAGGCTCTCGAGCGGCAGCGAAGGGGCTCGGCGCCATCTGCTGGGTCTCGGGCTCGGAGGACGCCACGACCTCGTCGTCCTGCGCGCCCTGGGCCTCCTGCTCAAGCCTGTGCGCCGCCGCCAGCGCCACCGCCACCGCTCCTGCAGACGCCAGGGCCGACGCAGCTGGCGTGCGCCTTGCGCCGCTTGCCACGGGCGCGAACGGCTTGCCCACGCATGGGTCCTTGAGCAGCCTCTTGATGCTGAGGTCGGTGTAGGCCGTCTTGAGGCAGGCCCTGCAGTGCACACCGTCGCCAGCCACCTTGACCACGTCGTGCCTGGTGACGCTGAGAGGCGGCCCTTTGTGGATCGGCTTGCAGTTCGGGTCGATGTCCAGCTTCAGGTCGGCTGCCTCACACCCAGCGCGCGCGACCCAGTGCACGACCCCGTCCAGCGTCAGAGACCGCCGCTGCCAGGCTTCCCGCAGCTCGAGTGGTGCCCTCACTGCGGCAGCGACTGCCTTTGCAGCACGGTCGGCCTCCCAGTTGCCTCGCCTGTCGCGGGCAGTGATGTCCCTTTCTGGACCATGGTCGCAGAGGCATGCGCCTTCACCTTCTGAATCGTGAGCCCCTGGGGTCCAATGCCGCCGAAGTCGTCGAGCGCCGCCCAGACTCGCCTCCAGATGCACCCCCAGGCAGAAGTTGCCTTGGTGGTGCTGGCTTCGCCCCTCGCCGTCAAGCCTTTGGTCACGTACGTGGCGTCGAAGGCCGCGGTGATCGGGGGCAGGCTGTGGCGGAGAAGCACCAGGCACCCCAAGAGCTCGGCCCCGTCGATGGACTGCAATGGCCCAGGTAAGGGAGTGCCTAGCGCCTTAACGGCCGACTCAGGTCCAGGATCCCAGTCATCACCGCCGTCGGGCAGCTGCATCAAGCCGCAAGCTCCCACCGCCAGCGAGGTCCCAGCGTCGTAGACCGCTCCGTCGGAGTAGACCGTGGTGTTGGAAAACGGGAACCCGTCTCCGCCCTTGAGCCACTGCACGTGCGCGAGGAGGTCGTCTCCAGGTGGGCGCCACTCGTGGAGGGGCTCGGGCAGGACCAGCCTCTCCAGGAGCGTGGTGATGGTCACGCTGGTGCTGAAGGGAACGAGCTTGCTGATCTCGGCTGGCAGCGTCAAACTCGGCCAGCTGTCCTGGCAGGCGGTATGCCTGTGCCAGAGAGTGCCAGGCTGCTCAGGGTGCAGCTGGCAGCACGGCGTGTGCGAGATCCGCGGGGCACCGTGGCACCGCCTGCTGTTCGGCCACTGCCCGAGGACGAAGACAGAGCGCGCGTATCCTCGTTGGCTGCAGTTGAGAGGCTCCCAGCTTTTGGCCAGGCTGGAGCTTCCTACGCCCTTGGCGAACCACCGCCGCAGCTGCGAGACGAAGATGCCACTGCGAACATCATCGTGCGTGCCGTCTGCCAAGAGCTTCATCTGCCACGCCCTCACGTCCAACGTGATGCACTGCTTGGCATACCACGGGGAGACCTCCAGCAGGTTGATGATCGTACCATTCGGCCTGACGATGCAGTCGAGCGCCTTGGGGTCGTAGCCGATCCTCCTCAGGGACATGACCACCGCACCAAGCGGCCCGCGCACATCGGCCCAGCATGTAGCTGATCTCGCTGCCCACTCGAATACGGGCCTGAGCTGCGCCAGCGGCACCCACTTCTCCCACACCGCGCGCGCCAGCGTGAAGCAGGGCGCCAGCGTCGCTGCAAAGAGAGGGTCGATGGTGGGAGAGCCCCCTACCAGCAAGCACGCTGTGAGCGACTTCCCGTGGGGGTTCGGCTCAATGGCGTGCCGCACTATGCTACGCGCCTGCTGCAACTCCGTATTGTTGAGCCCAGTGCAGTTGATCCCGTAGAAGAGGCTGGGAGCCAGCCCAGTCGATACGATCTTAGCCGCTGCGGCCCTACCTCTTCGTAGACCTAGGAGCCGCCGGATCCGAGGAAGGCGGAGTCTGTTCTGCGTGATGCGGTGCCGCCTGACGACGCTGGACCGCCTGCCGCCCTCCGTGTAGTCGATGCCGAGGTTGCGCACTTCCCTGACTCCGATGGCCCCCGTGGTCGAGCCCAGGTGCCTCTGGAGAGTGGCCCTAAGGCCTCTGCTGCTGGCCAGCACGCGCGACTTCTTGGCGGCAATGGACAGGTGAACCTTCGCCAACCCCTTCGCCACTGCCTTAGCGGCCATGGTGAGGTCCTTGGCTACCCGCTTCAGGCCACCCCAGCGCTGCAGCACCACGTCGTCGACCACGACAGCAGGTACCACCGCGGGGCAGGCCGCCTTCATCTCGTCGAGCGGCGTCAGTAGCATGACCTTCATGAACGTGGTGGCGAAGGCATCTCCAGCCAACACCGTCTGCGCAACCACAAGCTCATCAGAGCAGCACGTCTCCAGGCTGATGACCCTGGGGAGTCGATAGAGGGAGATCTGCAGCTTGGCCAGCCACAGCGGGAAATCGTGCTGCATGCACGCCTTCTGCAGGTTGCCGTGCAAGATCTGCTCGAAGGCCTTCCACAGGTCCATCATGATTGACGCCGAGGCCCAGTCCTGACCTCTGTTCAGCTCGCCCATCATCTGGACCCATTCTGCCCGCGCCTGCTGCTGCCACACAGCCCTGTCGCAGCTCTTGCCTGAGCTGGCCCACCAGTAGTCTCTGTCGTGCGCCGCCTCCCAATCCTTCGCGATGCGCCTGCGGAGCCTGCCGTGTATGCGTACCGCCGCCCCCAGTAGCGCGATTGGGCGGAGCCCCCCGTCCGACTTGGGGATGAAGGCCATCTTGGTGATGAATGCGGGCCAGTCGCACTGCAGCTCGATGGCGACCAGCAAGTCGATGAGCGCCTCGATCCCAGCGTCGTCGAGCACGCCCAGCTCGCGCGGGCGCAGCGCGTCGAACGATGAACCGCTGGAGTCCCTGAAGGTGGCGATGACCTCCCTGATCTCGCTCACCGTCGGTCGGGCAGGGCGCTCGCCGAGATCGTCTGGCCACTCGAGCGGCTCCAGTGCGAGCTCGCTCCCCAGCGGCGTGGGGGCCCCTACTCCCCAGTACCCTGACCACTCCTTCACCAGGGCTTGGACCGTCTGAGAAAGCGTACGAGGCTCGATCCCTGGGGCACCAGAGATCCTGGTTTGCCAGCCCTGCGGAGGTTTGGTCCAGGAGTGGAGGGCCCCCGTACCTCGAGCGTGGTTCTCGGCGACCCAGTCTGCGAAGCAGGCCTTCGCCTTGTCCGCATCCCGCTGCACCAGCTTGTCCGCCATGGTGGCGGCGATGAGGCTCGCTACCTGCAGCTGGGGTAGATCCATGGACTGCGCCGCCTGCGCAAAGCCCAGCAAGGCGATGTGGGCCTGCGTCGTCTCCTGCCTGGTGTCGGACTCGAAGTCAGGCTGCGCACTGCACAAACGATCGAGCGCCTTGAGCGCCGTGTGCCTCTTCAACTCGAGGTCAGTCTGAGCAGCATCCTTGAGCGCGATGGCCACGCTCTTGCACCACGATGCGGTGATGGCCACCCTCGGCAGCCTGGGCGCCGTTGGTTTCAGCACTTTGACCAGTGCCAGCCATGGGCGCCGCTCTCGTCCAGCGAACTCGTAGTACGCGTGCTTGAGGCCAATGGCATCCAGCAAGTACCGCTCCGCGCAGTGGATGAAGATCTGCCACATGCCGCCCAGCGAGGATGACGCCGCCATGCGGCCGCGCGCCTCCGCCCACCTCTGGGAGTGGTCCTCGGCGCAGCACGCCTTGGGTAGAGGGTACGGGAACTTCTTGGGCACCTTCATGACCTGCATGTACCTGTTGACCGAGCTGGCGTTGAACTTGAGCTCTACAGGGAAGTGGGGCGCAATATCCCATCCAAGCTTGATCTCTGCATGTGCTTCGGAGATCACGTGAGAGATGACGAAATCGTCAATCACTCTGCCAGACGGCCTTATGGTGCCGTCCGTTGGTGAGACCACTCTGCCTCCGACGCGCTCAAAGAAGCCTGAGCACTGCAACTCGTGGGGCTCCATAGTGAAGTCCCCCGCGATCACGAACGGCTTGCCGATGGCTCGAATCGCCATCGCGATGCCGTCGAGGATGCCGAGGTTGTAGGCTGAGAGGCCTTCGCCAACCTTCAAGTAGACGTTGATCCATGCCAGTCCCCCAGGAAAGGGGCCTGCCACATGCGCGACTGCCGCGCGACCTGGCGCGAGCACCGTCGGCTGCCCCGCCTCGAACTCACCAAGGCCCGAAGACCTCGGAGCCAACTGCAGGAGACCACCGTGCCCTGCGTGTCCCGCAAAGACGTCGGTGGCAGGAATGGCCACCGCATGCCATCCCAGCCTCTGCAGCTTGTCGGTGACCTCGTAGCACCTCTCCTGAGACAGGTGCGTCTCCTGGACTGCGATGAGGTCGCAGCTCCTGAGACTCGTAGCCGAGGATGCTCTCGAACCTGCTATAAGCGTTGGCGTTGATGGAGAGAGCTGTCCACCATCGCCCGCTAGGGTAGCTACCCTGAGGTCCGCGGCTTCTTGACAGAACGCAGGACCTCCAGGGCATCACGGATCCTCTTGCGCTGCTCGTCGTCGTCGCCGCAGCCGCCAAGAAGCCCCCCAGGATCTTCTTCGCCCGGGAAGTCGTCGAAGTCGACGCCGCTCTCGGCAGGCGTCGCCCCCGCTGCTGGCGTCCCTGCGGCCTCTCCTCCGCCAGGCTGGGCTGCAGCTGGCTCGGGAACGGGCGCTGCTCCACCTGCAGCAGCGGGCGCCCCACCCTGCGGGCGGGCTGCCTTCGCCTCCTCAGCGAGCTCGTTGACCATCTTGGACAGCTGCTCGAGGAGGTCCTGGCCTGAGACCCCGTCGGTGTTGAGCGAGCCGAGCTTCTCCTTGATTGCATCAGGGCTGATGCCTCCACCGTAGAGCGCGGCTGCCTCACGCTTGGCCTCCGCGAGCTCTTGCTGCAGCTGCGCGATGATCTCCTTGGAGGCGTGCACCTGCTCCAGCGCCTTGCGAGCCACCTCAGTTTCACGCTTAAGCCGATCTTGAGCGTCTGCAAGCTGCCGAGCCAGCCCGTCCACCTTCTGGGGCGCCGACTTCCCAACCAGGCCGAGAGCATGGGCACGGCGAGCAGCATCCACCTTACCCCGCGAGGACTGCGTGAGGGTGTGCTTCGTCGCGTCCCACGTCTCCTGCGTGAAGGTGGCCCAGACCTTGACCTCCTCCGCACTGAGAGTGGTGCCAGAGGAACTCTTGTCTCCACCAGCACTCTTGCCCTTGAAGAGCTTGCCGTTGTGCCCCCACTGGTTGCTCGGCGGCGAGTCGGCCCACTTGCCCCGAGACGGAGGCTGACGAAGCTGCCACGGCTGGTGCCAGGGCTGCCCTGCTCCGCGAGGGAAGCGAGGTCGCATGCCTCCGCACCCCGCCTTCGAGCACCGAGTGCGGTCGGCGGCGTGGTACTCTCCACAAACGCACTGCCACTGGGGTGCCATGGCCGAGACACACACAGTGTTATAAGTGCCAAAACGAGGGGAGCCGCGCGCGCCGCTGGAGGTCGAGCTCGGGAAACAGAGCTATCCCGTGTTTGCCAGGAGGCTCGCAGCCCCCCAAGCATTGGGTCTTGAGCCAAAATGGCTACGGAGGGATTGGAGTCACAGGAGAAGGGCAGTCTATAGGAGCACGCATAAAGCACCAAGGACTCGTGCCCCAGGGGAGGCCCAAAATACAGGAACAGACGTAAAACAGATAGGATTGTATACACAGGAGAAGGACAATACATAGAAACATACATATAACATCAAGGATTCGTGCTCCAGGTGAGGCCCAATATATAGGAGCATACGTAAAACACATGGGATTGGAGCCACTCCTGTTGCCTTCTGAGGCCTCCTGCTCCTGGGGCCTCTCGGGGCCTCCTGTTGCCTGGGCCTCCTGGCGCTTCCTGTGGCCTCCTGGGGCCTCCTATGGCTTCCTGAGGCCTCCTGGAGCTTCCTGGGGCCTCCTGGAGCCTCTTGGGACATCATGTGGCCTCTTGAATCTTCCTGTAGCCTCCTGATGCCTCCTGGCACGTCATGTGGCTTCCTGGAGCCTTCTGAAGCCTGCTGGAGCCCCCTGTGGCATCATGGGGAGAATATGTGCCCACGAGTCTGGCCACCAAAACAGTCAAACCGACCGAGACATCCTCAAAATCTGGCCCCCCTGGGGGGGCGAAAATGAGCGCCTCGCTCGAGGCATCCTCCAAATCTGCTCCAAAAGCGGAGGATGTTGAGGACCAAAACAGGCAAACCGCCTGAGACATCCCCGCCAGTTGGGCGCGAACGGAGGCCGTGCAATACCCCTGGCGGCCCCCCCTTAGGAGGCGCCTCGCACGAGACATCCTCAAAATCTGCTCCGAAAACGGAGGATGTTGGGGACCAACACAAGCAACCCGCCTGAGACATCCCCACCATTTGGGCGCGAACGGAGGCCGTGCAATACCCCTGGCGGCCCCCCCTTAGGAGTGCTAAAACCAGCAAACCGCTCGAGACATCCTCATCATCTGCTCATCGTCATCACCACCATCATCATCATCATCATCATCATCATCATCATCATCATCATCATCATCATCATCATCATCATCATCATCATCATCGTCATCATCGTCATCATCGTCATACTCATCCAACATCATCATGCTCCTCCATCATTCACCATCACCATCAGACTCACATCATACTCTCACCATACCATGGTCATCATCATGACAATCATCATCATTGTCTAGTGCAGAGAGGGAGGAGGGGAGGGGTTCACCATCCTTTGGATATGTGGAATAACAAGAACCCCATCTTAGGATATGTGCAAAATGCACAATAAAATGACAAAAAAACAACCAACAACAAAAACATGCACAAAAAATCGTCCCCTGACTATGTTTCACTCTTTTTGATCATTCCTCCTGTAGAGGGACAAGCCCGACTTAATGCAAGCCGGGTGGGGCCGCACCGGCACGCGGCCGGAATCGAAGCGGATCGGCCCCTCTCCCTCCCCATCCCCTCCCTCCTCGTCCTCCTCCTCGGCATCCCCCGCCTCTGGAGGAGGGGCTGTGCGGAGAGAAACTCCCGCCCGAGGCAGCGGGGCGCACGCCCCGAGGGGTCGCGGCCGCCGCCGAACGACGACGACGACGACGCTCGACGCCCGAAGGCCGACGAACGACGACCGACGATGACGGTCCGACGACGACGGACGGACGACGTGGTGACGGACCGACGGAGCAACGATGGACAGACGGGCCCACGACGGACCGACGGACAGACGGACCGACGGACGGTCGGACAGACGGACGACAACAGTCCCGACGACCGACGACGACCGACGGCAGACGACCGACGACGACGGCAACGACGACCACGGCAACGACGACGACGACGACGACGACGATGACGACCAGCGGCGGCGCGCACCCAGGTCGCTGTAGGCCACCTTCTCGGTGCCGGTGACACGCCGGCGGGCACGCTGGGATAGGCAGGACCTCGGAGGCGTCGTCGTCACCACCGACACGATCCATCCATCTCCTCCATCTCGTCCATCTCTTCCATGTCCTCCTGCTCCTCCTCCTCCTCCTCCTCCTCCTCCTCCTCCTCCATCTCCTCCTCCTCGTCCTCTGCCTCCTCCTCTTCCATATCATCTACATCCTCAACCTCATCATCCCTCCTCCTCCTCATCATCCTCCGACGCCTCCTCCCTCCTCATCCTCTCCTCCTCGTCATCCTCCTCCTCCTCATCAACATCAGCATCATCATCATCATCATCAGCAGCATCAGCACCATCATCATCATCATCAACAACAGCATCAGCATCATCAGCATCATCAGCATCATCATCATCATCATCGTCGACATCGTCCTCATCATCATCGCCATCATCGTCATCACCATCACCATCATCATCATCATCATCAGCAGCAGCACCAGAATCCTCATCATCATCATGATCATCATGATCAGCAGCAGCATCAATCGATCGATCAATCAAATACAACAGCATCATCATCAGCAGAAGCAGCAGCAGCAGCATCATCATTAGCATCAGCAGCAGCATAGTCATCATCATCATCATCAGCAGCGTCAGCATCAGCATCATCAGCATCAGCATCATTGTCATCAGCAGCAGCACCATCAGCATCATCATCACCATCACATGACCATCACCGTCACCATCAGCATCACCATCATCATCATCATCATCAGCAGCAGCATCAGCATCAGCATCGACATCATCATCATCATCATCAGCAGCAGCATCAGCATCATCATCGTAATCAGCATCATCACAAGCACAATCACTCATCATCACCATCACAAACACCACAACCATCACCACCATCATCCTCCGTCCTCATCCTAATCATTACCGTCATCATCATCATCATCATCAGCATCATCATCATTATCGGCAAAGTCATCGTTTTCCTCCTCCTCCACATCATCATCATCATCAGCATCATCATCAGCATCATCATCAGCATCAACACCATCATCATCACCATCACCATTACCATCACCATCTCCACCACACCATCATCACCAACATCATCATAATCGTCGTCGTCATCGTCAGCGTCATCGTCATCAGCATCGTCATCGTCATCATCATCATGATCACCACCTCCATGATCATCACCATCGTCATCATCATCGGCAGCAGTATCATCAGCATTATCATCCTCATCGTCATCGCCATCACCATCGTCATCGTCATCGCGATCGTCATCTGCAGAAGCAGCAACATCATCATCCTCATCATTATCAGCATCATCACAAGCATCATCATCATCATCATCATCATCATCATCACCAACATCGTCAGCAGCGTCATCGTCATCATCATCATGGCCTTCATCATCTCTTATTCGTCCCTCTTCTTTCCTCTTCTCTCTCCGCCAGGACCAGCCGGACCTCGGCGGCGGAGGCGGAGGAGCCGCCGAATCGCTGAAGGGCCCCAGGAGTGCAGGTCCCCCCCCCTGTCGGAGTGGTACTAGAGGGCGGTCCTGGCGGAAGGTGCCCGCAGCTCCCCGCGCAATGTCGGAGCCCCTGGGTCCATCTGGGCCTCGCGAGACAGTCCTCGCACCACCGCTACGACCGCCAAGCGAGGCAGGAACGGGCCTTTCTGGCCACGGCGGGCCTCGGCCACAGACATGAGACACCGCCCTGAAATCGGAGCCCCTCCTGAGCCGTGCGCTGTCGTTACTCCGCGGATGGACTGCAACTGCTCGCGTTGAACCAGGGCCCCTTCTGGCAGCACCCGACGCCGGGCCCCCGGAAGCCCAGGCGCGGGCGCGGGGCTCGCCGGCACCGCGTGGGCAAAGACGAGATCTGAGGCGGAGGGAACGCCCCTCCTGCGCCCTGCCTCTCCTCCTCCTCCTCCTCCCTCCTCCTCCTCCTCCTCCTCCTCCTCCTCCTCCTCCTCCTCCTCCTCCTCCTCCTCCTCCTCATCCTCCTCATCCTCCTCATCCTCCTCTTCCTCTTCCTCCCCCATCTTGTTATTCTTATTATTCATATTATTAGTGCTATCATTGTGAAAGGTATTGTTATTATCATTCGTCTTCTTCATAATGGTATTAGTATTGGTATTATGATTGTTATTATTAGTAGTAGTAGTATTGTTATCATCATCATTAGTATTATTATTAGTTCTGTTATTACTATTATTATTACAATTAATATTCGTATCATTATGATTATTATTATTATTAGTATTACTACTGTTATTGCTACTATTAGTAGTAGTAGTTTTATTCTTTATTCTTATGAATATTATCATTCGTATTATTAATGTGTCTTCTTCTCATTATTCTAATATTCATAATGTGTTCCTTCTTCTTCTTAGTATCATTATTAATACTAGCATGATTCTCTTTGTCATTAATACTATTCAGATTCGTATTGCTGTTCTTATTATTCGTAATATTAGTATTAGTGATGGTACAAGTCGTATTAGTATGCTTCTTATTATTACTTATCGTCGCCTTAGTCATGCGCTATGTTTCTCATTATTCGTATGTTTTCATATTGTTGTTATGATTCGCCTTAGTCTTATTATTATTATTATTTTCATTCGTATTATTAGTATGCGCGTTCCCGTTCGTATCACTATTCATGTTAATATTAGTCTGTGCGTTCGTCTTCTTCGTCTCCTCTAAGTATCATGCGTCTTATTATTCTGATTCTTTGTATATGATCATTCGTATTCTTCCAAATAATAGCATTCGTCGTCTTCGACTTCTTCCTCTCAATGTCTTATTCGCATTCTTCGTCTTAATATGATGAATTCGTCGAATAAATATTATCTCCCCAATCCCCAACCCCTCCCCACGCCCCCCCCCGCCACCCTCCCCGACCCCCCCTGCCCCCCCTCATCACCGTCCTCCTCCTCCTCCTCCTCCTCGTCTCCACCCTCTCCTCCCCCCCTGACGCACCATTCCAACCCCCCCCCCGCCCACCCCCCTCCGCCCCCACCAGCCCCTCTCCGCCACGGCGCCACAAGACGCGACGCGCGCGCGCGCCCCGCACGCGCGCGCGCAGCGCAGCACGACGACGACGACGACGACGACGACGACAACGACGACGACGACGACGACGACGACGACGACGACGACGACAACGACGACGTCACACGCACACGCACGGCACGGCGCGCCCGCGCCCACGCCCACGCCCGCGCGCGCGCGCGAAGTCCTTCAGGACGACGGGGACTCCCGCCCAGCCAGGCCAGGAAGGCGCCGTCCTCGACGTCGCCCCCTGGCGGGCCCCTGGGCCGACGGCTGCCGCGCCAACAAGCGAGCTCATTCGGAGCGCCGTCGGCGCCGCAATCAGCTGCGGGGCCAACGGCGACCCGAAGGAGCTCAATTACCGGCGCGGCTACCATCGGGCCTCTTCGAGATCCGGAACCGCGCCCATCAGCGACAGCGGCGCGAACGCGGCGAGCTCCAGCTCGGAGGGCCGCTCCACTGCGGCCCCCAGCGCACTCTGCTAGGGGCCAGAAATTATTATCTTTCACTGGTCGGCCTGTAGATTTCGACTTACTGGCCCTCATGCCCGCATGATCGCTGATCGCGATGAGGCCGACATCTTCGCGACGCGACGCCAACTGTGCGAATCGACCGAACTTGCGATTTGAAGGAGCGCCCAGCACTGCGTCGCACGACAATTGGACACCATGTCCCGCCGCCTGCAGGAAACTCTTCAGGTGCCAATGGCGCTCTCTGGGCGGCCGGAGATCGCGGGGGGGTCCACGTCGGCCTGACCGCGCCGAGAAACGACCCTGGGCGCCGGGTGAAACCCAGATCCCCAATCCGTCGCCGAGACGTCTCCACGAGCTTCCACATCGACGCAAGTGGGCCCAATAGCTCCACGGTGGCCTCGGGAGAGCCAGCCAGAAGGAGAACCCGAGGAAGAGCGCGACAGGCCCCAAGAGAGGCCCGATACGCCCTAGAGCCAGCCCCCCGCAGAAGCACGCAAGGGACCACTCGCATCCGCCCCGGACGGGGGCGCAACCCAGACCCGCGACCGGCGAAATGAAAGATTTCGCGGTTTTGGCCCGCCCATAACAACAAAATCTTTCATTTCACCGATCCGGCCTGGCGGGGGTTCCAGGGGCGGACGCCGCGCGCGCCCTGAGGCGGCGGGCCGATCGACGCAGGGCCGCGCCCTCGCTCGAGCACGCGCCGCGCAGCACGACGACGACGACGACGACGACGACGACGACGACGACGGCACACGCACACGCACGGCACGGCGCGCCCGCGCCCGCGCCCACGCCCGCGCGCGCGCGCGAAGTCCTCCAGGACGATGGGGACTCCCGCCCAGCCACGCCAGGAAGGCGTCGTCCTCGACGTCGCCCCCTGGCGGGCCCCTGGGCCGACGGCTGCCGCGCCAATAAGCGAGCTCATTCGGAGCGCCGTCGGCGCCGCAATCGGTTGCGGGGCCAACGGCGACCCGAAGGAGCTCAATTACCGGCGCGGTTACCATCGGGCCTCTTCGAGATCCGGAACCGCGCCCATCAGCGGCAGCGGCGCGAACGCGGCGAGCTCCAGCTCGGAGGGCCGCCCCACTGCGGCCCCCAGCGCACTCTGCTAGGTGCCAGAAATTATTATCTTTCACTGGTCGGCCTGTAGATTTCGACTTACTGGCCCCCATGCCCGCATGATCGCTGATCGCGATGAGGCCGACATCTTCGCGACGCGACGCCAACTGTGCGAATCGACCGAACTTGCGATTTGAAGGGGCGCCCAGCACTGCGTCGCACGACAATTGGACACCATGCCCCGCCGCCTGCAGGAAACTCTTCAGGTACCAATGGCGCTCTCTGGGCGGCCGGGGATCGCGGGGGGCCCCTCGTCGGCCCGAACGCGCCGAGAAACGACCCCGGGCGTCTGGTGAAACCCAGATCCCCAATCCGTCGCCGAGACGTCTCCACGAGCTTCCACATCGACGCAAGTGGGCCCAATAGCTCCACGGAGGCCTCGGGAGAGCCAGAAGGAGAACCCGAGGAAGAGCGCGACAGGCCCCGAGAGAGGCCCGATACGCCCTAGAGCGAGCCCCCCGCAGAAGCACGCAAGGAACCACTCACATCCGCCCCGGACAGGGACGCAACCCAGACCCGCGACCGGCGAAAGATTCTGCGGTTCTGGCCCGCCCAAAACAACAAAATCTTTCATTTCACCGATCCGGCCTGGCGGGGGTTCCAGGGGCGGACGCCGCGCGCGCCCTGATGCGGCGGGCCGATCGACGCAGGGCCGCGCCCTCGCTTGAGCGCGCGCACCGATCTGCGGCGCGGCGCGCGCATTCCCGCGCCTGAAGCCTGCGGAGATTAACGGTGCACGTGTTCGTTTGGTCATGGAGATTCCCGTCGACATTGCCGGGCAACGTTGAAACGCGCGCTGATTGAACGGGATCAATCTGCGGCTATATAGGCACATGCGGCCCCAATGTCTGTTCGGGGGCCGCTCGAGCCAACCGAAGGGCCGATGCATCGCGCATCGCGTCGCTTTCCATCAGCAAATGAAAATGCATCTACAGCGCGCGCGTCGTTCTCGCGGAGCCCAGCAGCATCTTGCGATGGCCGCGCTCGCTTGGTTCACGCGTTCCCAGGAGGCAGCAGGCAGCGAAACGAAGAGCGCGCCGTGCAATCATTCAATTAAGCGTCTGCGATCAAAAACCCAAACAACCAGTGAAAGATAAATATTTCTGGTCCCGATCTGCACCAGCAGCCCGCTGAGGCCCGCGTCCTCGGCGGCCCCCATCGCCCCCCCCCCCTCCCCCCCACCCACCCACCGCCACC
>CAUYUJ010017713.1:187170-198825 GCA_963575745.1 Prorocentrum cordatum | reverse complement strand
CACACACACACACACACACACACACACGAACACACACACACACACACACGCACACATACACACACACACACACACACACATGGGACCGCGCAACCCCCACACACACACACAACGCCACGCCATAATTAGGTAACCTCCGCGGCACCAGGCGCCAACCACTTGGCCAACGCGCCACATACCTCTGCAGTCTCGAGGCCCTCGCGCGGGCGGAAGCATCGCGGAGATGAGCGCGGACGGGCCGACGTTGCAGGGGTCGCGCACCGCGGGTGTGGGCGCGGGCGTGGGCGTGGGTGCGGGCGCGGGTGTGGGCGTGGGCGTGGGTGTGGGTGTGGGCGCGGGTGTGGGTTTGATGGGGCTGGGTAATGGGCGGGTGGGTGGGCGGCGGCGCGCGTGTGTGTTTCGAAGGGGGGGGCGGAGGGGCGGGGGGGGTCCCCGCCCCCGCCGTTCTGTCCCTCGCTGGGGTCGCCCCACGGTTACGCGTTCCCGCAACATCGCCACCCCCCTCGCGCTCGCCGCCGGATGTTCCCCCCCGGCCCCCGCTCGTGGCAGATGGCGAAATCCCACCAGCCCTTTAGGGCGTGAGTGGTTTAGAGAGCCCCCTCTGTCCTCAACCCCCCTTCTTCCCCTTCGGGGAGGGGTTTACCCCTCCCCCTACCCCCTCCCCCTGGGTCTGGAGAGGGCGGGCCGCGGGTGGTTGGAGGGGTTTTTTTCGACTCCTGGGAGGGCCAAAAAACGACGACCCTCACGAGGATTCTGGCCCCGACGGGGGGACGCACTTAAGTCCCTCTCCTCTTCTGTGAAGCTAAAACCATTGTTTTTACGACGGTTTTGGCCCCATTTTGGCCTCCCGAGGGGGCCGCGTTCATCTTCCTTGTTCTCAAAATCATTGACTTTACGTAGGTTTTGGGCTCAGTTTGTCCTTCTCAGGGGGCAGCGCTTCTTTGCGCTTCTGAGGAGGTCGCAAGAGGCCCCCAGATGGCCCCAAGAGGCCCCCAGGAGCCTCCCAAGAGGCCTCCAAGAGGCCCCCAAGAGGCCCCCAAGAGGCCCCAAGAGGCCCCCAATCCCCAAGAGGCCCCCAAGAGGCCCCCAGAGGCCCCACGAGGCCCCCAAGAGGCCCCCAAGAGGCCCCCAAGAGGCCCCCAAGAGGCCCCAAGAGGCTCCAAGAGGCCCCCAAGAGGCCCCACGAGGAGCCCGAACGACTACCACGAAGAGCCCGAACGACTCACACCACAAGGAGGGGCCCGAACGACTTCCTACACACGAATGCGGACCTCGTTCGAACAACCACAGGATGGGCCCGAACGCTCACACCTGGACGAATGCGCCCGAACGACTCACACACGAGGATCCCAAACGACTCACACCACTACCGGGCCCGACGCCTCACACCAGAGGAGCCCGAACGAGTCACAACCAGGAGGAGGGGCCCGAACGACCTCACACCAGATGAGGGGCCCGAACAACTCACACCACAGCGCCCCTAACGCACTCCGTCGGCGCGAGAGAAAGAGCCCGAACGACTCACACCACGAAGAGCCCGAACGACTCACACCAGGAAGAAGGGCCCGAACGACTCACACCAGGACGAGAAACCCCAAACGACTCAAACCACGAGGAGCGCTTTCTCTCCCTCCTCCTCCGACTCGTCCTTCTCCCGCTCCCACCACAAGGAGGATGTACAAGGAGGCGGGAGGAAGGAGGAACAGGGGAGATATGCGGGGCCAAACGGACACACGCCTGAAAAACACGACTGTCGGCATGCTTCGCATGAGTTGCTGTTGTGAGATGGGCTGGTGGGGATACGCGAAGCGTAAAGAATTTTTGTTTTCGCCAAGTGGGATTCCATGTAAAACTTCTCCATGGTGGCCCACCCCTCAGGGGCGCGCGACGACGACGCCACCGCTTGCAATCGCTCGGACGTCCTCTTTTTCATGCTCCCCCTCCTCCTCCTCGTCCTCCTCCTCCTCCTCTTCCTCCTTCTCCTCCTCCTGATCCCTTCTCATCCTTTTCATCCTCCTCCGCATCTTCCTCATCCGCATCCTCTCTCCTCATTCGCATCCTCATCATCTTTCTCATCCTCCTCTTGACCTTTCCAATTATATGTGTCCTGCTAACTACGTACTCTCCAACCTTCCTCCTCCGACTCATCCTGCTCCACCCATTTTTGTCATCCTCCCCATATTCCACAACCTCCACCTCCACACCTCACTCCTCCTCCTCCTCTTCCTCCTCCTTCTTCTCCTCGCCCTCCAGTCCCAGATCCACTCTTCTATGAGTGTATATAATCCTGCGCTGTCACCTAGCCGCCACTGGCCGAAAGGGGCCCAATCCGAGGAGATCCATCCGACCCGTGGAAAACTGTAACCGGTCTGCGCTTTTGTTTTCAACATGTACGTTGCGGAATCAGAAAGAGGACGGGCCGCACATCCCGCGCGCAAGCGCAAAATTATCCCGGCAAAGCAACCTAACAGCGATGTGTAGAAGCATATATGGAAGCATTCCCCTTAAGATTCAGATGAGAATCCAGTTGTAGAGTTCTGCTGTTCTCGCAGTCGCAGTCGCATTCGCGATGACAGTCGCCAGGGCAGTGGCAGCGGCATTCGCAGTCACAGCCTCAGCCTTGCCTCAGTATCTCATCCTCAGCCTCAGCCTCAGCCTCAGCCTCAGCCTCAGCCTCAGCCTGTCTCGGCCTCAGCCTGCCTCGGCCTCAGCCTCAGCCTGCCTCAGCCTCAGCCTGCCTCAGCCTCAGCCTCAGCCTGCCTCAGCCTCAGCCTGCCTCAGCCTCCGCCTCAGCCTGCTTCAGCCTCAGCCTCAGTCTGCCTTCAGCCTCGGCGTCAGCCTCAGGCTGCCTCAGCCTCAGCCTGCATCAGCCTCAGCCTCAGCCTCAGCCTTCCTCAGCATCAGCCTGCCTCAGCCTCAGCCTCAGCCTCAGCCTGCCTCAGCCTCAGCCTGCCTCAGCGTCTGCCTCAGCCTGCCTTCAGCCTCGGCCTCGGCCTCAGCCTGCCTCAGCCTCATCAGCCTCAGCCTGCCTGCCTCAGCCTCAGCCTCAGCATCAGCATCACCATTCTCAGCCTCTGCATCAGCATCAAAATGCGGCCCGGGAATGGAGTTCTGAGAACTCGAAGAGCACGAAGTGGCCTACAGTTGGCTCCGGGCATTCAAAATGTGGCCCAGGAATGGAGTTCTGGGCACTCGA
Source organism: Prorocentrum cordatum (assembly GCA_963575745.1). NCBI lineage: Eukaryota > Dinophyceae > Prorocentrales > Prorocentraceae > Prorocentrum > Prorocentrum cordatum. The sequence goes on along the minus strand of CAUYUJ010017713.1, from coordinate 195,629 downwards.
AGAGCACGAAGTGGCCTACTGTTGGCTCCGGGCATCCAAAATGTGGCCCGGGAATGGAGTTCTGGGAAATCGAAGAGCACGAAGTGGCCTACAGTTGGCTCCGGGCATCCAAAATGTGGCGCGGGAATGGAGTTCTGGGAAGTCGAAGAGCACGAAGTGGCCTACAGTTGGCTCCGGGCATCCAAAATGTGGCCCGGGAATGGAGTTCTGGGAGGTCGAAGAGCACGAAGTGTGTGACTGTTGCATCCGGTTATTCAGAATGTGGCCTGGGAATGGCGTTCTGAGAGGTCGACGAGCACGAAGTGTGTGACTGTTGGTGAAAAACGAGCCCGGCACAGGCCCGGCACCCTGCCGGCCGGCAACTCCCAACGCCTGCCCGGACCCCCCTGTGGAGTGATCTGTGAGCTCTTTTGAGTCAACTAGAAACCTATCAGTCTACGCTGTTAGGTAATGACGCTCACGCCTCGGCGCCGCATTCCGTTTCCCTCAACGTTGAAGGCCGCTGAAGCGCGGCGCACATTGTCCGCTCGTCGACGCGAGGAGCAGACGCAAACAAAAAAAAACCAAAAGAAAAACAAAAAGAATTCAATGAAAAACACAAACAAAAAAAAAACAAAGCAGACGCGAATATAGGTTCGCTTCGGCGCAGCTCCGGCGCCGCGCAGATTTCGCTCAAAATTCGATTGAAAACTACATTCCCGCCTGGGCGCGACGCAGATCCTTCACCCGTCACGTGGGGAAGAACGCGTTTCGCGGACGCTTGCCTGGAAAACACAGCTTGAGACAATGGAACTGGGAGGGGGGGTCAACCCAAAAAAATTGAAGCGCCTGCGGAGAACCGGCTCCCGCCACCACCACCCTCCTGGACACTGGCCTCCCTAACCGGGGGGGGGGGCCACCCCCCCTTCCAAGGGGGCGTGTCGAAGGGGGGGTTCGAACCGGCTCCCCCCCCCCACCAGACGAGGGGTGCGAACTGGGAAGGGGGGGGGTGCCCTGCCCAAGGGCGGGGGGTTCGAACCGAGGGCCCACCCCCTAAGTTGCAGAAGTGGGGGTGCGGTTAGAACCGGAAGGGGCCCCCTCTGAATTGCAAATGGGTGGGTTCCCACTAAGCCCCCCTCCCCACCCCCTGCGTCGCCGCTTTCGTCAAAAAGCGTCGCCGTCGCCGTCGCCGCCGTCACTGTCGCCGTCGACGTCGCAGTCGGCATCGTCGTCGTCGTCGTCGTCGTCGCCGTCGCCGTCGCCGTCGCCGTCGTTGTCGCCGTCGCCTTCGCCGTCGCCGGCGTCGTCGTCGACGTCGTCGTTTTCGTGTTCGTTCTCGAAGCCGCCGTCGTCGTCGTCACAATTGCAGTCGACGTCGCCGTCGACGTCGCTTACTCACTCCTACCAATACTACGACAGCGACAACGACGACGACGACGACAACGACGACGACTACTACGACTACTACGACTACTACGACGACACGACGACGACGACGACAGACCGACGACGACGACGACGACGACGACCGACACGACGACGACGACGACGACGACGACGACGACGACGACGACGACGACGACGACGACGACGACGACGACGACGACGACGACGCACGACTACGACGACGACGACGACGAAACTACTACTACCACTACTACTACTACTACTACTACTACTACTACTACTACTACGCTACTACTACTACTACTACTACTACTACTACTACTACTACTACTACTACTACTACTACTACTACTACTACTACTACTACTACTACTACTACTACTACTACTACTACTACTACTACTACTACTACTACTACTACTACTACTAACTACTAACTACTACTACTACTACTACTACTACTACTACTACTACTACTACTACTACTACTACTACTACTACTACTACTACTACTGCTACTACTACTACTACTACTACTACTACTACTACTACTACTACTACTGGCGGTCTCGTGCACCACATCACCACGGCTCAACCACCTAGGGAAGAGCGTCCTTGTGGCTGCCTCATTGCCAGTATGTAACGGGCACCTCTTCTGGGTGAAAGGGCGGGTCTGACGTGCTTGCAGCGTCAGGCGCTTGTCCGAGGGCAGCTGGTCCCAACGGCCCAAAGTGAAGCGCCAGCGGCGGTGCAGCAGCACACGGGGCGACCCCAGTACCGCCATCCAGGCCACCTAGCGCGGGAAGATGCGAGGAGAGGCCAGGATGGCAAGCCAAGGGCGGGTCTGACGTGCATGCAGCGGCAGGCGCCTAGCCAAGGGCAGCAGGTCCCTACAGCCCAAAGTGAAGCGCAAGCGGCGGCATAGCAGCACACGGGGCGACCCCAGTACCGCCACCAAGGCCTGCTAGCGCAAGAAGGCGCGAGAGGAGGCCGAGATGGCACGTCAAAATGGCCAGGCGCCCGGCGGCGACGCGGCAGTACACGGGGCGGCCCCAGCACCGCCAGCGAGGCACACGAGCGTAAGTGGGCGTGAGAGGAGGCCAAGATGGCCAGCCAGTTGGCGGGCCAGAGTAGCTAGGCGCACGGGTGTCCATACGCCACGCAGAGGCTAAGGCCACAGGCGCAGCCACGCGAGGGGGGTGCCGCTGTGGGCGCGCCCCCCTACTGAGCATGGCATGCAAGACATCTTGGCAGGAACTCACGTGGCCTGTCGAGGGCCTAGTGTTTGCTGGGCTTCATCATTCAGGCAGGCTGGCCCGCTCCCTGCGCAATGGCCACGAAGACCTGCGACGGCAGCGCCTGCACTTCCCCACCGAGGTCACCGCTGCAGCCCGCCTGCCCTGAGGGCCCAAAGATCTGGCGCTCGAGGTCTTCACCGAGGGCCACGTTCAGGGCTGCAGCATTTGGGATCTGCTGCGGGAGCGGGTTCGTCTGCGGCGGAGGGCCCGTCGGCGGCGGCGGCTCCGTTGGGGGGGCCGACAGCGGCGGCGGCGGAGGGGGGGCCATGATGGCCGCGGTCGCTGGCGGGACCCCGACAGGCGGTGGTGGCGGGTCCTGGCTGCCGCGGGCCCCACCCGCTGGGGGGGCGCTGGCGGCGCGGACGGGGGTGGCACGCGGGGCGACCCCTGTGCCGCCCCCGCCGCCCGTGAGGCTGCCCTCCCGCAGGTTGTTGCGGCGCTCGTAGAGCGCCAGCTCCCTGTGCGCCATCTCCAGGTGCTCCCTCTTGGCCTTGTTCCGCGCCTTCTTGCTGTGCCCCGCCCACCCTGGGTCGTTAAGTCCCCAGGCAACCTGCGCGTAGAGGTCGGACCACTTGGACTCAGCCATGCTCTCCCAGGTGAGCCCTTCCATTAACGCATAGTGGCCCTCCCACTGCGGCTGGTGTGGGGCGTAACGCTTGAAGACGGTGCCCACTGCCAGCGGCTCGATCTTGGGCAGGTACTGCAGGAGATCCACCGCGCTGAACACGGGTATCTCCTCCTTCTTGAGCTTGTCGTAGCGCAGCAGGGCCTTCAGGTCGCGGGTGTCCTCCTCTGGGTGTTCCGCGTGCATGTAGTACGCCCGTGGCGGGTTCGCCTCCTCCTCAATGAACTCGACGCAGACCCCGTAGGAGGTCGAGTAACGCGCACCGCAATGGCAGTGCCAGCGCTGGCCCGACTCCCCCGCCGCCTCCTGCGCGCAGGTGAGCAGCTGCGTCCAGCGATCCAATCGGATCACCGAGCAGCATCCCCTGGGGTTGTCCCAGGTCTCGTTGGCCGAGCACTTGTAGTACATGTTGAACGTGAAGCCCTTGCCACGGTAGAACTGGTCCGTGTAGTCGCCTATGCGGCGGTAGGCCTCCTGCGCCGCGGCATTGCCCTGGCACTCCTCCTTCCAGGCACGTTTGTGCCCCAGGTGCGCGTCCGCGACCCCCGAGGCCTCCAGGACGCCCTTCTTCAGCGCTCCCACATCGCCCTCCGCCTCCTCATTCAGCGCGTCGAGCCACTTCTGGACTCCGCTCTGCGCCTCTGCGCCCCTCACCATGTCCTCCTTTTTCTCCAGGATGGGCCCCAACCCTCCCAGCATGTGGGTGCGCATGGTCTCGAACTTGAGGGCGCCATAGGCACGCGCCACACGCTTCAGCGATTTCTTGGAGAGGCCAAGCCGCAGCAGGGGCTCGACGTCCGCGACCTCTTTCACGGTCTTGACGTCGGTCAGCTGGAGCCCCTGGCCCTCGACATCGACGTCGGGTTGGGCGTCGCTTCCTTCGTCTCGGAGGGGCTCTTCCTCAAGGGGCGGGGGTGGCGCACGGGGCGGCCCTGGCACCACCCCCACATCCCTGGCCATTGGGCGCCACACCTCCTCCGCCACTGCTTCCGTGGCTGGGGGGGCGCCCGTGCTCCCGGGGTCGATGCCCACCCCACGCCTTCCCTGGCCCTCCGCAGGGTAAGCAAGCCTTCCTCGGAAAGCGCGAATCCCACCAGCACGTCCATGCCCTCCTTGATGCAGTCGAAGCTCGCACGGAACTTCGCCACTCGCTTGGCGGCGTGGTCGATGGAGCCTGGGCCCTTGTTCGCGCGCGCTGCGCGCGTCGCGGCCTCGTGCTCGGCGATGTCCTGCGTCGCCGCCACGCAGCGCGAGCACATGTCCAGCTTGCACTGCCCCTCTTTGCCCCTCCTCAGATCGGGGCATTGCTCGTTGCGCTCCTTGGCCTCCGCGTAGCGGCGCATCTCCCCGCAACTGAGCTCATCCACGTACTCCACCGCCATGACCTTCCAGTCGTCCAGTTCTGTGCACCCCCGACACAAGCCCAGGCGCTGCGGCGGGACCCAGTACGCGCCCACGCAGTGGACGTAGCCCGCCTCAGCGTAGTCCACCTCCACCATCGTCTCGGCGTCTTCGAGCGCGGCGGGCGCGCCGTCGCTCGGCTGGGGGGCCCGGCCGTAGACGGACTTGTTGCTACGTCGGCGGCGGCGCTTGCCCCCGTGACCACTGCGAGCGCCCGTGGTCGCAGCGCTCGGAGCCTCACTGGCGGTCCCGTCCTCCACGGAGCGCCCGCCGTCAGCAGCGCTGCGCGCTCCTCGGCCGATGCGACCGCCCACTGCCTGCCCCCTCAACTTGAGGTTGTGGAGCGCGAGGGTGATCGCGTCCAGCCCGCGGCGCTGCCCCGCGGTGAAGTTGGCGTACGTGGCTGCCGCCGCCAGGGCGGCCGACGTCGCGGAGGCGGCGGCACTGGGGGCGGCCCCCGCACCGCCGCCTCCGTCAGCGTCCTCAGCGGGGGTCGCTGACTCCGTGCGCATCGTCGGCGCCGTCCGAAAGGTCGCCGCCTCGGACATCATGTCGAAGTCCCCGTCTTCACTCTCCGACAAGCTTACCTGCTGGGCAGGACGTTGCGTCGGCCTTGCTTTGGATGTCGGTGCCTCTCCTGCGGCGTACGTCTTGGCAGGCCAAGGCATCGGCACAAGCTTCGAGAACTTGGGCGCCATCCGCTGGTCGGGCGGATGGCACAAGAGGCGCAGCTCGGGAGGATGTGCGAGACAAGGCCTCACGAGCCAAACAGCTGCCGAGGAAGAGAGGGAAGGGGGAGAGGCTGTACACCGAACCAAAATGGGGCGGCCGACTGCCAAGGTGGGACAAAGGGAAAACCGAATGGCAAAAGACTGAAACCAACGGCCCCAGGTGCGTGGGCACCGATCCTTGTGCAGGCGGAAAACGGCCTGACCCCCGTTCGTGACCCTGGACGGGCGGGAGGGGGGAGAGGGGGGCGAGGGAACCACGTCGCGGGCGGGCGACAAAGCAGACGGCGGGCCGCCGACGGCCCCAGGACCCAAGCCTCTTGACGCCTCTTTAACCAGTGGCCTCGGGCAGGCGCTATTAGTCGCATGGGGGCCTAGCGTGAGAGGGTTGAGGGGGCATCCCCCGACTGAACTTAAGAGCGCCACAAGAATGGTTGAGCGAGAGCACAACGTGCACATGACAAGGAGACTACACAACATGGCGCGCAGCGCAGGCATGGCAAGGCAAAAGCGAATGCACGCGACAAGGAGACTAAACAGGACTGTGCACACTGCAGATGTGACTATTTTTTACGGCAAGCCAAGGCCCTAGGGGCGCGGGTGGGGAGGGGAGAGACTGAGGACGCACACAGATGGGACGGAGCCACTGCTAGTCAAGACCGAACGCTCGGGGCGGCCCCTGCATTCGGTCCTGCTACGTCCTCCGTCGCCAAAGCAATTTGCTCAGCGATTTGGCCATGCATGGCGTTGGCCACTGCCGAGCGCAGGGATGAGCGCGCCGCGGGCCGTTCGGCCTCGGGCAATTCTCCCACGGCGCGGCGCAGCCACGTCTCGGCCTCTGCGCCCCAGCGGCCGTTGACGTCAAGAACGAAGGGCACCAGGCCAGAAAATGGATACCTACGATGCTTCACTTTTTCTCTGCGCTGCAGGGCTGCCTGATGCGGCCGCCCCGTCTGGGCCACAGCCACCTCATCCACCAAGCTGATACCAAGGCAAACTCGGCCGTGGATGCCTCGATGGTAGACGACGTCCAGTGTGGCCGCGACCTGCTCTTCTGCGCACCACTCTGGGATGACCTGCTCCAGCAGAGCGCGGTGGCCCACCCCGCGCAGCCAGAGCGCCACGGCATCTCGGATGGCATTGTGGCGGCGCGTTGGGCCACCTCCCCTGGGGCAGTAGAGCGCATGAATGCCACGAACGTCCACCGTACGGCCACATATCGGGCCGCGCTGCGCTATCGCGCGGGTGGGCGCTGCTGGGCGGTTCAGGCACGTGCACTCGGACTGCAGCAGCGGCAGGTGCATGCGCCTCTCGGCCGCAATGCAGAACGCGTGGTCGGCGGGGGGCGAAACCCCCTCGAAGTTATCCAACCAAGCGCCCGCTGAGCTGCCCGAGGCGCTGTGCACCGCCGCCGCCGCCGCCACAGGCAACGCGCCCAAGAACGTCTTGGTGGCGTGATCCCTCACATGCTGGGTGTACGTCTTCTGGCCCTTGCCCTTCCGCCCCTCCAGGAGGCCCTGCCAGCGGTCACTCTGGGGACGACGTCCTCCTGCCAGCCGCCCCTGTTCTTCGTCCGCCGCTGAAAGGGCGCGGCCAAGGCCTGGCCACCTCCGAAAGAGGCCTATCGTTGTCGTCTCTCGGAGCTCCTGGGCAGCCGTGTGGACCCCAGCTTCCCGGGACGCCAACGGGGCAACAGGGCCCCGCTGTTCGGCGCTGCCACAGCCTAGGCCTCCGTCGCTGACCTTCATGAAGATTTGCTCGCGGGGGGCGGCTGTGACCCCCAAGAGGGCGTTGACAAAGGCGACCACTCCATCGTCCACTCTGCGACTCCACGCCGACGCGAGCGGAAGCGCCCGCTGGATGTGGACGCAGGCTCCCCTCGACCAGATCCGCATCAGCTGGAAGGCATCAAAGGCCGACAGCCCACGCGTGCGGAGCGTCAGGAGCTCTCGGAAGTAGCGGTCCTGCTTCTGGAGGAAAGCCTCTCCGCAGGGGAGTGGCATGGCGGCGCTCGGGGCGGCCCCGGCGCCGCCAGCCTGCGCGAGGCCCCCCTCGTCGAGGTCCTCTGGGACGGCGAAGTCCGCGAGCGGGACGCCCCTCCAGTCGGTGCCCACGTCGTGGTTCGCGCAGGCCAGGGTGGACCCCACCGCCTTGAACTTTTGGACGCGATACTGGACGTACTCCGCACCCTCAGGCGGCAGAACGGCTTCTGGATCTGGGGACCAGATCTGGGTCTTGGACATCTTCAGCTTCATCCCGCGGGCTTCGACGCGGGCTCGCCAAGCATCCAAGCCGCGGAACACAGCGGCCGCGGTGCCCACGAAGTACGCGTCGTCCAAGAAGGCCAAGAAGTCCCCTTCCGTGCCCACCGCCCGCACGGCAATCCGACCGATGCTGAGAACGTCCGCGGTGCCGACCGCGTAAAAGCCTGGGCTCATCGGGCAGCCCTGGTCGAGGCCACGGATCTGGTCGACCAGCTGCGTGGGCTGCGACCCACCCCCCGCCACGTGGCGTGTGCGAGCAGGGAGCCAGGCCTCCGCCAGCGGCGCCAGAGCGGGCACCATGGCGCGCACAGCTTCCTTCACCAGGTCGCGGGTTGCTGAACGCATCCCCGAGGTCCACCGCCACCACCCACTTGCCTGGGCTCGAGATGGCCATGGTGCATAGGCGTCGGTGAAGGGCACCGCATCCGTCCTTGGCCAGACCGAACTGCTGGTCCCCCACCGCCTCCCGCATGTCTTTGTGGTGGACCTTGGCAGCGCTGCGGCCCACCATACGGCGGGTGACGTTTCCACAGCCCAGGACTCGCACATCCCCAGGGGTTGCCTCGGGGCGTCGCCGTCAGGGCGGCGAGCGCCTCGGGAGCGAGGTCGCCGATGGCCAGGCGTGCCAGCGCGTTGGCCACCGCCCCTGCCCCATCCTCGTCGTGCTTGAGCGGGGCCCAGCGCTCGTAGCGCCCCCCTCCAGGCCCCGCCCCGCCACGGCGAGGGAAGCGACCAAACTGACGCTTGAGGTGGTTGG
>CAUYUJ010017713.1:168479-179570 GCA_963575745.1 Prorocentrum cordatum | reverse complement strand
CTCCTCCTCCTCCTCCTCCTCCTCTGCCTCCTGTTCCTTCCTCTCCATCCTCTCCCCTCCTCCTCCTTGTCTTCCTCCTCCTCGACCTCCCGCTCCCTCCTCCCTCCTCTCCCTCCCCGCCCCTGCTCGCCCTGAATGGAGCACCCCTCGCGCCGAGCCCCTCGTCGCACACACCTCCTCCCCTGGGGCCCCGACGGTCGGCATCCCCCGTCTGGTGCTGCCCTGCTCCCCCCACGAGGCCCCACGTCTGGGGCGGCGGCCAGTAGCAGACCCCGCAGGCGAAGACCAGGAAGGCCACGACCCCTCGGGCAGAGGAAACCGCTGCGGACACAGAGCTCCGACTGCACGTGACTTTGCGATCCTGGCACTTCTCCCCGGCCCGTTCGCGCGCCCCGGGACCATCGGGCAAGGGGTCGGCACCCCTGGGACTGCGCCGTGAAGAATCACACCCGTCGGATGCCTGGGGGGGCACGGAGGAGTTGCGGGGGATGATGCCGAGCTGGGTACAGTGGAGGCCCGACCACAAGAAACCCAACCCTGAGACCCCAGGACATCCATCGACTTTTGGTGAGGGAAGGTCGCGCTGTCCACGGCAAAACCATCGAAATCCAAGAAACCTAGGGCACCCTAAAGGCAAGCAGGATGTTTCTTGGCATGGGCCCCCACTGTAGTTCCCAGCTCATGAAGCCAGTGGGCCGGCAGCGGCAGGCCTGCGAGAAGCAGGCGCGCGTGGGGGGAGGGAGGGGCCGCTCTTCCTGGCCCGCGGCGAGGGCGGCCGCCAACGCGTGCGGAGGGCCAGCGGGCCAGACTGGAGCTGGGCCACACAGGGCACACGTTCGACCATGGACCACTCGTTTACCCCGAGCGGCCTCTGGCGGTCGTCGGAGCAGCCTTGCAGCGGTCGTTTGCGGGTCTTCCGGCGGTCTCCGACGTTCTCCTGAGCGAAAGCTGGATGGCTGCACCTCCTCCCCCTCCTCCTCCTCCTCCTCCTCCTCCTCCTCCTCCTCCTCCTCCTCCTCCTCCTGCTCCTCCTCCTGCTCCTCCTCCCCCTCCTCCTACCCCCCTCCGCCTCCTCCTCCTCCTCCTCCTGCTCCTGCTCCTCCTCCTCCTCCTCCTCCTCCTCCTCCTCCTCCTCCTCCTCCTCCTCCTCCTCCTCCTCCTCCTCCGCCTCCTCCGCGTGAGCGAAGGCTGGGCCGCACAGTCGAACACCTGAGGTATGTGGGGAGGGTCGTCGAATCTCGCCTGGCGGCCACCAGAGCGCTGGCGGCAGAGGCAGCCGCGCTCGCGCGCTCGGCAGGCTGCGGTGCCCACAGAGCACTGCGGGGCAGATATCAGGAGGAGGAAGACAAGAAACCCGAAATTATCCTGGCGAAGGACCCGACCATAAGCAATTGTTCGTAACGCGTTGTGGGTGCCGCTTTCGGTGGAGCTCCCTATGGGGCCACGAAACGCTGCCCTGGATGGGGGAACCGCATGCGAGAGCAGCCACTGGGAGCTTCGGTGGAGCTCCCTATGGAGCCACGAAACGCTGCCCAGGGTGGGGGAAACGCTTGCGAGAGCAGCCACTGGGGCCTTCGGTGGAGCTCCCTATGGGGCCACGAAACGCTGCCCAGGGTGGGGGAAACGCATGCGAGAACAACCACTGGGACCTTCGGTGGAGCTCTCTGTGGGGCCACGAAACGCTGCCCAGGGTGGGGGAAACGCATGCGAGAGCAACCACTGGGGCGTTCGGTGGAGCTCCCCATGGGGCTACGAAACGCTGCCCAGGGTGGGGGAAACGCATGCGAGAGCAACCACTGAGGCATTCGGTGGAGCTCCCTATGGGGCCACGAAACGCTGCCCAGGGTGGGGGGAAACGCATGCGAGAGCAACCACTGGGACCTTCGGTGGAGCTCCCTATGGGGCTACGAAACGATGCCCAGGGTGGGGGAAACGCATGCGAGAGCAACCACTGGGACCTTCGGTGGAGCTCCCTATGGGGCTACGAAACGCTGCCCAGGGTGGGGGAAACGCTTGCGAGAGCAACCACTGGGGCCTTCGGTGGAGCTCCCTATGGGGCCACGAAACGCTGCCCAGGGTGGGGGGAACGCATGCGAGAGCGACCACTGGGAGCTTCGGCGGAGCTCCCTATGGGGCTACGAAACGATGCCCAGGGTGGGGGAAACGTATGCGAGAGCAACCACTGGGGCCTTCGGTGGAGCTCCCTGTGGGGCCACGAAACGCTGCCCAGGGTGGGGGAAACGCATGCGAGAGCAACCACTGGGGCCTTCGGTGGAGCTCCCTATGGGGCTACGAAACGTGTGAGAGGTGTGCCGAGTGCAGATGCAAGGAGGGGGAGGAGGGAGGAGGGGGAGGAGGAGGAAGGAAGGAAGGAGGTGGGACGCGGAGCGCTATCTCTTCAAAACGAGGACCCAACACCACAGGATGGTTGGGAAATATGGGAAAGCATGGAGCACCCGGTGATCCGTGCTTCTTGATTCGTGTGTCCCAGGGCCCCTTCAAAATATGCAAGGTGGCAGGATGATGCACTGGCTTGAAATGAACAGGTCCAGAGTTGGCTTCTCCTGGGTCCCACGGCTCCTCCCGGGCGCCGTTGTCTTATCCCGAGTCGTTCCTGCTGCAGGCCCGGTGTCCGCGGAGGGGCCCCTGAAGCCGTAACCTCCGCGAAAAAACTCGGGACCTGCTTCCCTCAGAACACCCTTCCTCCTCCTCCTCCTCCTCCTCCTCCTCCTCCTCCTCCTCCTCCTCCTCCTCCTCCTCCTCCTCCTCCCCTCCTCCTCCTCCTCCTCCTCCTCCTCCTCCTCCTCCCTCCTCCTCCCTTTCTCCTCCTCTTCTCCTCCTCCTCCTCCTCCTCGTCCACCTCCTCCTCCTCCTCCGCCTCCTCCTCTTTCCCCCGCCTCCTCCCCCCTCGCTCTCCCTCCTCCCCCTCCTCCCTGGCCCTCGCTTATCTTCGCGGCGAATGAGGTGGACCAGACCACCCCACCTACGTCCCCACGGGCCGTAGCATATACCATGACTTCCAGCTCGGGCATCTGCGTGGTATACGCCACGGCCCCCGACAAGACGCAGCGCAACATGGAGGGACGTAGGCAAAAGAGCCCAGAATCGAATCGACAAGTCGGATCGGCGATCGAAATGGATCGGATCGGCGGAAATCGGCAGCCAAGTCGAGAAAAGTCGAATCGGCGGACATCGACAGGCTAGTATGCCTCCAATGCGACATCGGCACCCAAATCGGAATCCCGAGTCGGACCAGATCGGGATCGAAAGCCATCGAAGTCGAATCGACTCGAAGCGGAGGAATCGAAGCGAGCCCTGGTGGGTGGGGTGGTGTCGTTTGTTTTTCGGTCGCTGTGGACCTCCTACCTTTAGGTCGGGCCTGTCCCCCTACAGGGAGATTTTGATCGAAAAATGCAAGATACTCAAAAATTTCTCAAAAGATGTGTCCAAAAATATTCAAAACATAGTCCCCAGACTATGTTCTGACTATTCTTGAATATTCCCCCTGTAGAGGGACAGGCCCGACTTAATCCTGCCTTGACTGAAAGGCCCAGGTCGGAGGCAGCACCGCCGGGGACGACGCCCAGCAGCCGAGCGCTGCCCCGAGACGGAGGCGCGGCGGCCGACGACCGCACGGCCCGCGCGCGCAGAGCTGGGCGGAGCCACGTCCGCCGCGGAATCGACAGCCGGTTTCGCGCGCGTACTTCTCTCAAGATGGTCAAAGGTGCTCCAAGTGAAGGGGCCCCAGGACACACAAATGAATGCACACAAATATAAAAAGATTCCCCATGTGTTCCTACATGTTGGGGGCTTGCGTCTCTCCCCCCCGAAACCTCCCATGCTTTCCCATATTTTCCTGGGGAGCCGACGATTCATTGTCTGTGTGTGTCTTTTCCCCTCCTGCCTCCTGACCCGAGAGAGGGTCCAGATCTGTTCCGGCGCTGGCCTCGCCGAGAGGCATATATGCACTCGCCCGAGCGGTGCCGAGGCCCCCTGTTTCGAGGACGCCCCCCCGGCGCCACGCAGCTCCGGGAAGACATCCATAGGGGGCCACGTGCGAACCCTACCCGTAACCCCACGCGAAGGGGGAGGGTGGGGTAGGGTGGGGTTCGCTTCGCTCGGGAGCTCCCGCACGAAGAGAAGCCCCCTGTTTTGAGGACGCCCCCCGACGCCACGCATTTCTGGGGAGATATCCATAATTAGGGAGCCGAGCCGAGCAGGGAGGCGAGCGCCGCAGGCCGCCCCGGCCGGGCGGGAGCACCCGGCCGTGCGGCCGAAGAGCCGAGGGCCTCGCCGTCGCTCGGGCGGAGTGGTGCAGCCCTCACGTGCGGCCTCCGCCTGCACGAGTCCAGGCCTCCTGGATGGGGTCCGACTAGGTGGGGTCGGAGGGTCGCGCCGCATCGCCGATGCATCGCCGGTGCTAGGGGGGGCCACGTGCGAACCCTACCCCTACCCCCCACGATTTCTGAGGGGGAGGGTGGGGTTCACTTCGCTCGGGAGCTCCCGCACGAAGTGGAGCCCACCCTCCCCCTCAGAAATCGTGGGGGGCAGGGGCAGGGTTCGCAGGTGGCCCCCTAATCAATGCTCTCGGCGCCCCCGCCACGCGCGAACCCTCTTCAAAGGAGCCGGAGCTCTCGGTGGCAACTCACGGGAGCCTCCCATACCATCTTGTCGGCTCCTGCGAATCGGCGCTAATCGACGCTGCATCGGGGCTGATCGATGGTGAATCGACACTAACCGACGCTAAATCGGCGCTACGCTATCTCATCAACTCTAGACGCCAATCGACGCTAGTCGCCGCTAAGGACGAAGGGTATACCAGGCTCCCATGATTGGCTACCGAAGGAACTGAAGTCGGCCACAACAAGGCAGAAGAGCCACTTTAATGAAAAGCATCCCGGGGAACGAGTGGCACAGGGCAGGACTATACAGTAAACGCCCAGGACTTTCGAGTAAACGCCGACTATCGCTGTCGGGGTGCTTCTTCCTCCCTTGAATCGTCGTCCCCGTCTGCTTCGTCGCGTCCACCTCGACCAGAGGCTCGGGCACCCCGAAGAAAGAGGCTGGCCGTCCACTCTGGATGTGTGTTCGCCCTCCGTTCTGGAGGTCGCTTCCTAAACTTATGATATTTCCCGAATCACGCGTGCACTCAGGGGGTCTGGCTTGTGCTCAAAGTGGGCAAAAATTGATAGGAGCGATCAGTGTGGGGGAGGGAGCGGCGAAAGGTACACTTTTTGGACCCAAGAGGCCCCCTTTGGGGCGGCCCGAAATAGAGCACTCCTTGATAGGGTCGGAGTAGATGGGGCGGAGGATCGCGCCGCATCGGCGATACATCGGCGATACATCACCGATGCATCGGCGATGCATCGGCGACATTGGCGATGCATCGGCGGCGCCATCGTGGAGAAATCGGGCCCCACATCGAGCCGCATCGGCAATGCATCGACGATACGGCGCGATCGTCCGACCCCATCTACTCCGAGCCCATCGAGGAGGCTTAGAACGCATCTAAAGGGGCCCCAGGACACACAAAGAAACACACACACAAGTAAAAAGACTCCCCATATTTTCCCATATTTTCTGGGTTTTTGTCTTCCCCCCCACTTCCCACATTTCCCATATTTTCCTGAGGATCGTCGACTAATTGTGTCTGTGTGGTTTTCCCCTCCTGAGCATCAACCCCTCATTACGCATCCTACGATCGAAGGAACGTGCCCTGGTTGCCGGGTCGTGCCGTCGGTGCCTGGCCTCCTGTGGCCTCCCACGATGTAATGAAGAGCGGCTCCGTTGCAAGATGTGGCCCCTCTTGCCTTCGTGCTCACTCGGCGCCTGCGCGATGTCGCAAACAAGAAATCGTTGGGAGCGGTGCTTTCACGTTTGGGGGTGTCATGCGATTCAGACATTGTGATCCCCAGGACCCCATTCACGGCCTCCCGTGGCATGGTCGCCGGGCCCGGCGGAGGCCGCGCGACCTCGTATGAGCCTCCTATGACCTCCCTGGCCGTCTCCTGTGGCTCCCTGGGCTCCTGTGGCCGTTGGGCCTCCTACAGTCGGTCTTGATTGGAGAGGTCACGCGAGAGGACACAAGACCCTTCCGAGGGCCACACTCAGAAGGCATGGGCCGAGAGGCACAGGACAGAAGGGAGCCCTTGATCTGGCAGGGTCGCCCTGCCAGTCTGGGCCGACTGTACGCATTGATCACTAGCCTCCTCTGGCTGCTGACTACCTACCAAACCACCCCAACCCAACCCGAAGACCCGAATTTGACCCGAATTTCGGGTTGGGGGGGGGTACGGGTTCCACCTGTTTTTTCGATGTTCCCCGACCCCCCCCCCACTGGAAATGGAGGGCAGATCGTGGCCTTCGGGCTGGGCGGGGGTGGCTTGGTGGGCGGTGAGCTGCTTGGCCTCCGGTGGCTTGGCCTCCCGTGGGTCGCGCGGGCGGCGCACGGACGGCTCCGAGAGCCGCCGGCTCGGGGGCCGCAGGCCGACCTCGCGCGCAGCGGCGGCGTGCCCGAAGGGTTTTTTTGCAATCCTTCGAAAAGGTTTTTTTTGCAATCCTTCGAAGGGTTTTTTTTGCAATCCTTCGTTGCAATCCTTCGAGCCTCTGCGGCGACTGCGCGGCTGGAGCCGCCGAGGGCCTCTGGGCAGCGCACACCGGCGCCGAGGCCCTCGGGCGGGGCGGGGCGGCCTCGGGGCCGCCGGGCTCCGCCACCGTGCGCGGAGAGCAGAAGCGTCTGCGACGCTGCCCGAAGAGGAGGCGCAGCAGCCCGCGCGAGGCTGCGCTGAGGGTCCGCGCGAGCGCTGCGCAGCGAGCGGAGCGTGCCAAGACGCTGTGGGCACGGCTTCCGAGCTCGCGGGCAGTCAGGGTGCTGTGAGCCCTCCCTCCCTCCTCCCTCCCGCCCTCCCTCCCCGATCCGAACTCCCCTTGCCCCTCCTCGTCCTCCTACTCGCACCTTTCTCGTCCCTCCCTGCGATGGCCCTCCTCACCTCGAACTCCAGCTTCCTCCTGCTCCTCCTTCTCCCGCTCCCTCCTCGCCCCACTCCCCTATGGTTGTCCTCCTGTTCCCTCTTCCTCCTCCCGCTCCTGATACTCCTCCTCATCGTCCTCGTCCTCCTCGTCCTCCTCCTCCTCCTCCTCCTCGCCCTCTTCCTCCTCGCCCTCCTCCTCCTCCTCCTCCTCCTCTCCTCCTCCTCCTCCCTCCCTCCTCCTCCTCCTCCTCCTCCTCCTCCTCCTCCTCCTCCTCCTCTCCCTTCCTCATACTCCTCTACTCCTCCTCCTCCTCCTCGTCCTCCACCTCCTCCTCCTCCTCCTCCTGCTTCTCCTCCTCCTAGTCGCCATCCTCATCCTCATCTTCATCTTCATCTTCATCGTCATCATCATCATCATCATCATCATCATCATCATCGTCATCATCATCATCATCATCCTCATCATCATCATCTTCTTATTATTAGTACTATTATTATTAGTATTACTATTATTATTATTATTCGTATTATTATTCTTCCTCCTTATCATTATTATTAGTATCCTTTTTATTATTCTTAGTATTATTATTATTATGTGCCTTCTTCTTATTATTCTTATTATTATTCGTATTTTTCTTCTTTTTAATTTTCTTCTTATTATTATTCTTCTTCATCATCATCAGCATCATCAGCATCATCAGCATCATCATCATCATCATTTTCAGCATCATCATCATCCTCACCATCAGCAGCAGCATCATCAGCAGCAGCATCATCAGCAGCAGCATCAGCATCAAAATCAGCATCATCATCAGATTCATCATCATCAGTAGCGGTATTACTATTACCGTCATCATCCTCATCATCAGCATCATCATCAT
This sequence comes from Prorocentrum cordatum, assembly GCA_963575745.1. Taxonomy (NCBI): domain Eukaryota; class Dinophyceae; order Prorocentrales; family Prorocentraceae; genus Prorocentrum; species Prorocentrum cordatum. The sequence goes on along the minus strand of CAUYUJ010017713.1, from coordinate 171,718 downwards.
CATCATCATCATCAACATCATCATCATCATCATCATCATCATCATCATCATCATCATCATCACCATCTTCAGCATGATCGTAGTCGTCACCATCATCAGCATCATCAGCATCATTATCGTCATCCTCATCCTCATCATCATCAGCATCATCAGCAGCAGCATAATCATAAGCATCATCATCATCAGCAGCAGCAGCATCGTCAGCATCAGCATCATCAGCATCATCACTATCATCAGCATCATCAGCATCATCAGCATCAGCATCATGTTCAGCATGATCATCATCATCATCATCATCATCATCATCATCATCACCGCCATCACCATCATCATCATCAGCATCCATCATCATCAGCAGCAGCATCGGCAGCAACATAATCATCAGCATCATCAACATCATCATCGTCATTGTCATCATCAGCAGCATCAGCATCGTCATCATCATCATCATCAGCAGCAGCATCACCATCATCATCATCACCATAATCATCATCAGCATCATCATCCGCATCATCATCAGCATCAGTATCATCAGCATCATCATGAGCATCAGCATCATGATAATCAGCATTAACGTCATCATCATCATCATGATCAGCATCATCATCAGCATAACCATCATCATCATTATAATCAGCAGCAGCAGTCTAAGCATCAGCATGATCATCATCATCATCCTCATCATCGGCATCATCATCAGAATCAGCTTCGTCATCATCATCATCGGCAGCATCGTCAGCATCATCAGCATCGTCGTCATCATCATCATCCTTATCCGCATCCTCATGATCATCCTGATCCTCATCCTCATCCTCATTCACCTCGTTGTTGAATGTTTATCCTCCTTCCTTCTCCTCGTCGTCCCTCTCCTTTTTCTTCTCCTTCTCCTCCTCCTTCTCTCACCCTCACCCCTCCCACCACCCCCCACCACCCCACCCACCCTATCCTCCGCCGCCTCATCCTCCTGTTCGGCCTCTGCCCCGCAAACCTCGCAGACCGCACATACCTCTGAGGCGCCGAACCATTACATGAACGGCATACGCCCTAGCACAGAAAGAGTCTCCAGACTGGGACAACCAAGGAGGAAGAATAAGGCGCAAAAGAAGTAAGATGCAAGAAGGGAAGGACAGAGATGAGAAAGGATTGCACCAGCCTGAAACGCGTCAAGGCAAAAGAAGACGAAGGAATTGATTTCTCTGATGACAGATTTGGATTCGTGCAGGGTTCGAGCAGCTTGTCAGCATTCGCCAACGCCAAGCTGCCGCACGCTCCACAACAGATCGCAGGCACGGCAGGTTCCGCCACCCTAGCCAAGAGCAGTATATGGCCCCCACCCGCACCCCCCTTCAGACGCTGGAAGATAGTCGGGTTTAGGTTCCGACAAAAATTGAAAGACTTAACAGAGACTCCCCACAGATACCCCAGGCACCAAAACGCCTCAGCCTGAAGAACAGGAGCATGTCGGTGCATTGAGCGTCCCACCATCCTCACCGTCGTCGCCACCACCCTCATAGTCAGCATCACTAGACTGTCGTCACCGTCACCATCACCATCACACTCATCATGATCAGCATCATCATCATCATCACACTCATCAGCAGCATCATCATCATCACCAACATCCGCAGCAGCATCAACAACATAATCATCTTCAACATCATCTGCTTCATCAGCATCGCGTTAGTCATCATCATTACCCGCGCTATCAGCATCAACATCGTAACCCCTACCGCCATCAGCAATAGAACAAAAATCAATAAGGCCATCGCCCACGTCCTCATCAGCTGCATGATACAAAGCCTCATCACCTTCGCCGCCAGCATCAGCAGCAGCAGGAGAAACACCATCACAATCATCATAGACATCGCCATCGTCATGATCGTCGCCACCATCATCAGCATCAGCATCATCATCGGCGTTGTCGGTGTCGTCGTCATCATTGTTATCATCAACATTGTGGTCAGCACCATCATCAGCAACAGCATCATCATCAACAACAGCATCATCATTACCACCAGCGCCATCACAGGTATCAACCTGACCAGTATGAAAGTAACATGCATAGTATGAGCAGCATCGCCGTCATCATCATCCGCATCATCAGCATCAACATCTGCATCAGCATCACCACCGTCAGTATCATCACCATCATGCCATCATCACCATCATCATCATCCTCATCATCATCACCACCACCATCATCATCAGCATCAGCATCATCATTATCGCGGCCACCGCCATCAGCAGCAGCAGCATCACCCTCGCGCTCGTAATCAGCATCACCACACTCAGCATCCGTGATAGCATCATCAGCATCATCATGTTCAGCATCATCATCCTCATCATCATCATCATCCTCATCCTGATCCTCACCCTCATTCTCATCCACCTCTTCGTCGAATCCCGCCGCATCATCACCGCCATCACCGTCATCACACTTATCAACATCATCATCGTCGTCATCATCGCTATCAGAATCATCATCATCATCACCATCATCATCACCATCATCAGCATCACCGCCATCATCGTCATCCTCATCATCCTCACAGTCGATACCATCGTTTCCACCACAATCAACAGCATCAGCGTCTCATCACAATCATGAATATCACACTATCCATCCTCGACACAGCCATCACTCCCCATCATCATCATCATCATCATCATCATCATCCTCATCATCATCATCATCATCATCATCATCACCATCATCGTCATCATCATCATCATCATCATCATCATCATCATCAGCAGCAACATCATTCGCATCATCATCATAATCACCATCAACATCACCATCACCATGAGCATCAGCATCATCGTCGTCGTTGCCACCGGCATCATAGTATACATCATCATGAACATCGTCATCAGCACCATCATCGGCAACAGCATCACCATCAACAACAGCATCATCGTTACCACCATCACCACCACAGGTACCAACATCAGCAGAATTATAATAAGCACGCTTATCATTAGCAGCATCGCCATCGTCACCATCATCATCAGCATCATTAGCATCATCATCACAATCAGTATCCTCAGACTCATCATCAGCATCACCGCCGTCAGCGTAGGCTTCACCATAATGTAACCGTCATCATCATCATCATCATCATCATCATCATCATCATCATCATCACCATCTCCATCAGGAACAGTACCACCCTCGCACAGCAATAAATACCCAATTGCATCCGCATCATTATCATCATCAGCAGCATCATGATCCT
>CAUYUJ010017713.1:130979-163479 GCA_963575745.1 Prorocentrum cordatum | reverse complement strand
TAATATTAATTAAATGCATGTATAATCAAAACTATGGATGTGCTCTCTTCGTAAATATAACACATCTGTGTATATATATATATATATATATATATATATATACATTTGTATATACATATATGTGAAAGGGTTGTTAAAAGAAGCGTATGCACTACCCGATGCCAAGACGAACAGTCGCGCGTGGCGGGGAGGAGGAGCTGGCGGCGGCGGGCAGCTTCAAGAGATGAGGACATCCAGCTGTCTATAAAACGAAACAGGCCTTCAAGAAAACAAAAAACAAACAAACAAACAAAACGATAAGGTAAGCGGCAACGTCGAGGGCGGCACTAAGATGTGGATTATGGGGAAGCGACAACTACAGCTACAACTACAACACTTGCACACTCACCTGCAGGCCCCCCACCGCTCTCCCCATCTCCAGGTGATAGTTTCATCCACGTTCTTACGACATCCTCCTCGATCCTGGGCGAATTCTATCTAATCGATCTTCTGGGGGTGATAGAAACGAACAACCTGATACTCCCAAATCGTTCCCCGCGAAAGTTCTATAATCCCTCATATTGAACCCCCCGTTGCTCACGAACTGCATGCTGCTGACACTTCCCGGGAAAGAAAAAAAAGAATCCAGATTATTTACGGCCCTTCAAGAAGTATGTCCAGCGTGTCTGTGCAGTTTCTCCATGCTACCACATTAAAATCCGATGTCCTCTCATCCTGCTTGATTCACTTGCTGCGTTTACGTACAACACGAGCATACGATTCATCAGCCTGTCCTAGAAATCGCGGCCAGCGTAAGTCTCGCGCCAGCAGCTTCTTTTGTCCCGTTCTCATCGCGAGGGCGACCCTCCTGCCCCAGCGCCGGATGGAAGCGCACCAACGGCACGCAGAATACGCCACGCGATGTCTTCACTGGAACCTCGAAGCCCGAGCACTACGAGCTGCTGGCCGGCAGATTCGAGAGTTCATCCATATACCAGTCATACTCATACCTCTGCCAAGCGGAATGATCTCGACGGCTGTCTTACAGCAAGGGTGCAGCGCAGAAAGACTGCGCACCAATAAGCTGCTACGCTCTTCCGGAAGATCCTACCCAAATAGTTTCAGCGCCGACGTACACCAATCAACGGCACCCCCAGCCCATCTCTGACACACTCCTGCCAGACAGGACGCAAGCAGCCAAAGAGCACCATCTTGGGAAAAAGCACGGCCCCTACCAGAGCCTCGAGGCAAACCGCAAGTGACCGCCGAAGCAGTAGCACTCTAACCACATAATTGCACATTGTATCGAATAGATCTCAAATGTCCCAGAAACCAAACAGGAGTAGCATGAGGAACCCCACGATGTTGCAGTGCTTGCAAGAGTCGCAAATGACAAACAAAAACAAAAGCATTGGGGACGTCAGCCGATCCGGAGAAGCAACAAAATCCACCTTGCATACGCTCTTGCGCCATGAGCATAATGATGAAGACCATACCCATAACACTGCGACCCTCGCGATAAGCAAACTGCCAGGGGGCGTAGTCGGTGATCTCCTTTAACAGATTCAAGGAAGCTCCCCAAACCCTATTTCAGGAAGCACGGCATAACAGCCAACGGCCGCAATAATTTGAGCCACGTTACCAGAGGCTCCTTCGGCACCTCAGCCAAGTCACGCAGAGCGCGCTCAATATCAAGTCGAATACGGGCACCATGAAAAGGACGACCCGTGAGACAAGCACGTTTACGATAATCCTGGTGAGAAATGTCATCAGGAAGACGATGTGGCATGACAGTGCAGAATTCACAACGCAGGCCCCGATCAATGGCGGCCTCCTTGAGCGTCCAGATCGGACTGTTGGCTTCAATCCGCTTCGAAGAAAGCTCCCTCATCAGTGGTGCCTCAGCCACCGTTCACCATCGTTTTCCGCCGAACACGGACAGCAGATAGCACATGCATGTTGGAAGCCTCTTTGCAAAGGGGCGCAGCGATCAAGAGCATCAACAGCTTCACTCGCTAAGGTTAGAGAGCCCAGGGTTCGCCAGGGACTGGCCTCCCTCCAAGACGACGAGAATCCTCCCAAAACCCTCCCGGCACTCTTCAAAAACCCTCCCAGAACCCTTCCCAGAGGATTTCCGGAGGGTCAAACTTGATGAACTTACCACAACGGCGGACACGACGAGCACGAACCCCACCAAGCTTAGCTAGATCACAGCCAGAGCGGCAGAGAGCGATAAAACCACGCACGCCTATCCAGAACAGCGCAAAGACCCGCCATCCGATTAACAACAGGATCACAAGCACCCTCAGTTGCGAAATCATTCCTGACATGCTTTTCTTGAAGACATGCGCCATTTCGAATAGGAATGTAGCACCCCGCAGATGCGGATAAGAATGAGGGGGCGGTGGGGACGTCGGCATTTTGCGAGACTCCGCAGAAGCCCGCCGCAGGCGCAAGAGTTACACGAAGTATACAACGAACCCGCCGCAGGCGCTGTTTTTTTCGTTAAACCAATGTGGGTAGGTCGCGTGTGGGTCGCAAGTGGGTCGCTGTTGGGTCGCGGGTGGGTCGCGGATGTAAGGAGGGCAGGGAAAATCCACCCCATAACATCACCCCGACAAGCAAAGTAAACACACACACACAAGGAATGAGTCGAACACGGTAGGGCAGCGTCGAAAGCGCGATTTTTGAATAAGTCACATGGAAGTCACCAGTGATGGGCGCAGCTCCTGAATAAAATGTGAGGGGTTCTCTGGCGGGAGCGGGGGTCTTGATTAAATTGCGAGGAAGTTTTGATTCAATTGCGACGAAGTCTCAAGCGGGAGGGCTGATCCTGAGCAAATTGTGAATAAATTTCAGATGGGAGCGGGGGTCCTGACTAAATGTCGAGAAAGTCACAGTCGGGAGCACCGATCCTGAGTAGAGTGTGAGGGAGTTTCAGGCGGTTTGGAGAAAATCTCAAGCGGGAGCCATTATTGTTGTAAACAGGGGGGTCAACGACACAGTTTGACCCTCAAGACTGTCCCTCATACCAAAAAAAAAAAAAAAAAAAAAAAAAAAAAACGGGTGCGAGCCCGGGGGACGGCACTTTTATCGAAAAAAACAATGTGCATCAGACGGGGGGGGCCAACAATAATTGTTCTTCAGAAACGCGAGTTCAACAACAACAACAACAACAACAACAACAACAACAACAACAACAATCATTCTAAGACTGTTCGCTTTTACTTGCCCGTGCGTCATTCAAAACAAGTTCCCCACACCCTCGGTACCCGCCCTTTTTGTTTTCGATCACACCCCCTTTGGGGGGATTCTTTCTCTTTGCGGGGGGGCGGCGGGCTTAGACAGGCGGGCAAACCTGAACAAACAGGCAATCCTTCGCGGGCGTACATGTGCCCGCCATTGGAATTGGTGTGGGCCCTGCAAAAAAAGGAGGGGGAGAACGAGGGAGAGTGGGAGGAAGGGAGGGGGAGGGACGAAGGAAGAGGGGAAACGCCAGGCGAGAAGGAGCGAAGAGGGGGGCGGTTGATTAGAGGCAGAGAGAGAGAGAGGAAAAAAAAAAAAAAAGAGAGAGAGCGAGGGGAGAGAGAGAGAGAAAAAGAGAGACAGAAAGAAAGAGGGAGGGAGGAGGCAGAGGAGGGGAGGGAGAAGGGAGGAGGGAGAAATGAGAGGGGATAGAGCAGAGAGGCATAAGGATGAGAGAAGAGAGGAGGGAAAGAGAGAAGGGAGGAGAGGAGGGAGGAGGGAGGAGGGAGAGGGAGAAGGAGCAGGAAGGTAAGAGCGTGACCGTTCGAGGAAGTCCGAAGCGAAAGCGCCGTTCCTGAAGGAAGTCTCGGGCGGGAGCCCACGACGGGCGGGCGATCCCCTGACGGGCGGGTCGGGCGGGTGGGACATTCAAACGGGATGCCTGAGTATGGCGAGAGCGCGATTCCTAAGTAAACTGTGACGACGTCCTTGGCGCAGCGTGTTTCCTGAGCGTCGAAAGCGCGATTTCTGAATAAATCGCATGGAAATCACAGGCGAGGGCGCAATTCCTGAATAAAATGTGAGGGGCTCTCTGGCGGGAGCGGGGGTCTTGATTAAATTGCGAGGGGGTTTTGATTCATTCGCGAGGAAGTCTCAAGCAGGAGCGCTGTTCCTGAGCAAAGTGTGAATAAGTTTCAGATGGGAGCGGGGGTCATGACTAAATGTCGAGAAAGTCACAGTCGGGAGCACCGATCCTGAGTAGAGTGTGAGGGAGTTTCAGGCGGGGGGTCCTGAATATATTTGGAGAAAATCTCAAGCGGGAGCCATTATTGTTGTAAACAGGGGGTCAACGACACAGTTTGACCCTCAAGACTGTCCCTCATATATATATATATCTATATATATATATATATATATAAAAAAAAAAAAAAAAAAAAAAAAAAAAAAAAAAAAAAAAAAAAAAAAAAAAAAAAAAAAAAAAAAAAAAAAAAAAAACGGATGCGAGCCCGGGGGACGGCACTTTTATCGAAAAAACAATGTGCATCAGACGGGGGGGCCAACAATAATTGTTCTTCAGAAACGAGAGTTCAACAACAACAACAACAACAACAACAACAACAACAACAACAACAACAACAATCATTCTAAGACTGTTCGCTCTTACTTGCCCGTGCGTCATTCAAAACAAGTTCCCCACACCCTCGGTACCCGCCTTTTTTGTTTTCGATCACACCCCCTTTGGGGGGATTATTTCTCTTTGCGGGGGGGCGGCGGGCTTAGACAGGCGGGCAAACCTGAACAAACAGGCAATCCTTCGCGGGCGTACATGTGCCCGCCATTGGAATTGGTGTGGGCCCTGCAAAAAAAGGGGGGAGAGAACGAGGGAGAGTGGGAGGAAGGGAGGGGGAGGGACGAAGGAAGAGGGGAAACGCCAGGCGAGAAGGAGCGAAGAGGGGGGCGGTTGATTAGAGGCAGAGAGAGAGGATAAAAAAAGAGAAAGAGAGAGAGCGAGGGGAGAGAGAGAAAAAGAGAGACAGAAAGAAAGAGGGAGGGAGGAGGCAGAGGAGGGGAGGGAGAAGGGAGGAGGGAGAAATGAGAGGGGATAGAGCAGAGAGGCATAAGGATGAGAGAAGAGAGGAGGGGAAAGAGAGAAGGGAGGAGAGGAGGGAGGAGGGAGGAGGGAGAGGGAGAAGGAGCAGGAAGGTAAGAGCGTGACCGTTCGAGGAAGTCCGAAGCGAAAGCGCCGTTCCTGAAGGAAGTCTCGGGCGGGAGCCCACGACGGGCGGGCGATCCCCTGACGGGCGGGTCGGGCGGGTGGGACATTCAAACGGGATGCCTGAGTATGGCGAGAGCGCGATTCCTAAGTAAACTGTGACGACGTCCTTGGCGCAGCGTGTTTCCTGAGCGTCGAAAGCGCGATTTCTGAATAAATCGCATGGAAATCACAGGCGAGGGCGCAATTCCTGAATAAAATGTGAGGGGTTCTCTGGCGGGAGCGGGGGTCTTGATTAAATTGCGAGGGGGTCTTGATTCAGTCGCGAGGAAGTCTCAAGCAGGAGCGCTGTTCCTGAGCAAAGTGTGAATAAGTTTCAGATGGGAGCGGGGGTCCTGACTAAATGTCGAGAAAGTCACAGTCGGGAGCACCGATCCTGAGTAGAGTGTAAGGGAATATCAGGCGGGGGGTCCTGAATAAATTTGGAGAAAATCTCAAGCGGGAGCCGCTGTTGTTGTAACCGGGGGCCAACGACACAGTTTGACCCTCAAGACTTTCCCTCATAAAAAAACCGGGTGCGAGCTCAGGGAAGGGCACTTCAATCGAAAAAACCATGTGCATCAGATGGAGGGATCAATACAAATTATTCTTCAGAAAGGAAAGTTCAACAACAACAACAACAACAACAACAACAACAACAACAACAACAACAATCATTCTAAGACTGTTCGCTCTTACTTGCCCGTGCGTCATTCAAAACAAGTTCCCCACACCCTCGGTACCCGCCCTTTTTGTCTTCGATCACACCTCCTTTGGGGTGATTCTTTCTCTTTGCGGGGGGGCGGTGGGCTTACACAGGCGGGCAAACCTGAACAAACAGGCAATCCTTCGCGGGCGTACATGTGCCCGCCATTGGAATTGGTGTGGGCCCTGCAAAAAAAGGAGGGGGATAACGAGGGAGAGTGGGAGGAAGGGAAGGGGAGGGACGAAGGAAGAGGGGAAACGCCAGGCGAGAAGGAGCGAAGAGGGGGGCGGTTGATTAGAGGCAGAGAGAGAGAGAGAAAAAAAAAACAAAAAAAAAAAAAAAAGAGAGAGAGCGAGGGGAGAGAGAGAAAAAGAGAGACAGAAAGAAAGAGGGAGGGAGGAGGCAGAGGAGGGGAGGGAGAAGGGAGGAGGGAGAAATGAGAGGGGATAAGGCTTCGGGCATAAGGAGGATGAGAGAGAAGAGAAGGAGGGAAAGGAGAAGAGGGAGGAGGAAGGATGGAGGAGGAGAGGAGAAGGATGGCGGGAAGGTAAATAAAAAAAAAAATTAAGAAAAAAAATCAAAAAAATACAATAAAAAGAAGAAAAAGGAAAGAAACGAAAAAAGAGAAAGGAGAGAAACAAAAAAACTCAAAGAAATGAGAGAAAAAAAAACAAAAAAAAGCAGAATAACATAGCACAGAAATAAAAGAAAAGAGGTAACGAAAAAAAGAGCGTGAAACCGTTCGAGGAAGTCCGAACGAAAAAAAAAACAAAAAAAAAAAAACAAAAAAAAAAAAAAAAAACAAAAAAGCGGCCGTACGGAATGAAGTCTCGGGTGGGAAAAATGGTCGAGGTGAAAGAAAAAGGAAGAAAAGAGAAAAAAGAAAAAAAAAAAAAAGGAACAAGAGAAAAAAGAAAAAAAGAAAAAAAAATGAAAGGAAAAGGCGTCCACGACGGGCGGGCGATCCCCTGACGGGCGGGTCGGGCGGGTGGGACATTCAAGCGGGATGCCTGAGTATGGCGAGAGCGCGATTCCTCAGTAAATTGTGACGGCGTCCTTGGCGCAGCGTGTTTCCTGAGCGTCGAAACCGCGATTTCAAAATAAATTGCATGGAAGTCACAGGCGAGAGCGCAATTCCTGAATCAAATGTGAGGGGTTCTCTGGCGGGAGCGGGAGTCTTGATTAAATTGTGACGAAGTCTTGACTCAATTGCGAGGGGGTCTCAAGCGGGAGCCTGTTCCTGAGCAAATTGTGAATAAGTTTTCGATGGAGCGGGGTCCTGATTAAATGCCGAGAAAAGTCACAGTCGGGAGCACCGATCCTGAGTAGAGTGTAAGGGAATATCAGGCGGGGGGTCCTGAATAAATTTGGAGAAAATCTCAAGCGGGAGCCGCTGTTGTTGTAAACCGGGGGCCAACGACTTCAATCGAAAAAACCATGTGCATCAGATGGAGGGATCAATACAAATTATTCTTCAGAAAGGAAAGTTCAACAACAACAACAACAACAACAACAACAACAACATTCATTCTAAGACTGTTCGCTCTTACTTGCCCGTGCGTCATTCAAAACAAGTTCCCCACACCCTCGGTACCCGCCCTTTTTGTCTTCGATCACACCTCCTTTGGGGGGATTATTTCTCTTTGCGGGGGGGCGGCGGGCTTAGACAGGCGGGCAAACCTGAACAAACAGGCAGTCCTTCGCGGGCGTACATGTGCCCGCCATTGGAATTGGTGTGGGCCCTGCAAAAAAAGGAGGGGGAGAACGAGGGAGAGTGGGAGGAAGGGAGGGGGAGGGACGAAGGAAGAGGGAAAACGCCAAGAGAGAAGGAGCGAAGAGGGGGGCGGTTGACTAGAGGCAGACAGAGAGAGAGAAGGGAGAGAGAGAGAGAGAGAGAGCGAGGGGGGAGAAGAGAGAGAGAGAGAGAGAGAAAAAAAAAAAAAAAAAAAAAAAAAGGGGGGAGGAGGCAGAGGAGGAGGAGAAGGGAGGAGGGAGAAAATGGAGGGATAGATCAGAGAGGCATAAGGATGAGAGAGAGAAGAGGGAAAGAGAGAAGGGAGAGAGGAGGGGCAAGGAGGAGGGAGAGGGAGAAGGAGCAGGAAGGTAAGAGCGTGACCGTTCGAGGAAGTCCGAAGCGAAAGCGCCGTTCCTGAAGGAAGTCTCGGGCGGGAGCCCACGACGGGCGGGCGATCCCCTGACGGGCGGGTCGGGCGGGTGGGACATTTCAACGGGATGCCTGAGTATGGCGAGAGCGCGATTCCTAAGTAAACTGTGACGACGTCCTTGGCGCAGCGTGTTTCCTGAGCGTCGAAAGCGCGATTTCTGAATAAATCGCATGGAAGTCACAGGCGAGGGCGCAATTCCTGAATAAAATGTGAGGGGTTCTCTGGCGGGAGCGGGGGTCTTGATTAAATTGCGAGGGGGTCTTGATTCAATCGCGAGGAAGTCTCAAGCGGGAGCGCTGTTCCTGAGCAAATTGTGAATAAGTTTCAGATGGGAGCGGGGGTCCGGACTAAATGTCGAGAAAGTCACAGTCGGGAGCACCGATCCTGAGTAGAGTGTAAGGGAATATCAGGCGGGGGGTCCTGAGTAAATTTCGAGAAAATCTCAAGCGGGAGCCGCTGTTGTTGTTGTAAACCGGGGGGCCAGGGGCCCAGTTTGAGCACGATGACTTTCCCTGTCAAAGACCAGGGTGCGAGCGTCGCGGGACACACTTTGATTGAGAAAAACAGCATGCACTGGTGAGGGGGATCAACAATAATTATTCTTCAGAAATGAGAGTTCAACAACCACAACAACAACAACAACAACAACAACAACAACAACAACAACAACCACGACGACGACGACGATGACGATGACGACGACGACGACGACGACGACGACGACAACGACGACAACAACGACAACAACAACAACAACAACAACAACAACAACAACAACAACAACAACGACAACAACAACAATCAAACTACCCTCATGCGCAATTGTTCCACACGAAGCATGCGACCATCATGCTAACCATCCCCATCATGGGGATTGTTGTTCTATAAAGGGGTCATTTATTCCCATTCCCATATCTCCCGCCCAATGAGGTATTGCAAACACTTCCTCCGAAGAATTTCAACATATCCCGCCCCGAAAACGCATGCCCGCGCCTTGCTGCGCCCATGCGAGAACGCCAGTGGAGCCCCAGCCAAGGGTAAAGCACAACGAAGTATCGAGCGACAGGATTGCCTTGGTGGGGATGGGGGCTGTCGGCGGCGAGACAAGGACCTGGCCCTGAATAGAAAGGGAGGAAGTCTCGAGCAGGGCCGCTATTTTTGCTGGGGGCGGCGCCAATGCTGAAGAGAGTCTCGAGCGGGAACGCTGGTTTTGTTGGGACGGCGGTTGTCGGCGGCGAGGAACAACACCGCCTTGAGTAAGAAGGGAGGAAGTCTCGAGCGGGAGCCGTGGTTTTGCCGGGACGGGGGCTGTCGACGGCGAGGAACAGCACCGTCCTGAAGAAAAAAAGAGGAAACCTCGAGCGGGAGCGCTGTTCTTGCTGAGAACGGCGCCAATTCAAAAGAGAATAGGGCGCCAGTCCAGCGTAAAACGGGAGGAAGTCTCGGGCGAGAGCGCTGGTTTTGTCGGTGCGGCGGTTTTCGGCGGCGAGGAGGAGCACCGCATTGAGTAAAAGTCTCGAGCGGGAGCGTTGTTGTTGCTGGGGGCGGCGCCGATGAGAGAAAGAGCAGCGCGCCAGCCCAAGGTAAAACGGGAGGAAGTCTCGAGAGGGAGCGCTGGTTTTGTTGGGACGGAGGCTTTCGGAGGCGAGCAAGAGCACCGGCCTTGAGGAAAAAACAAGGAAGTCTCGAGCGGGAGCGTTGTTGTTGTTGTTGTTGGGGGGGGGCCGGTTTTGGCGGTCCCCCAAACCGCTCGAGCGTGAGCCTCATTTTCAATGAAAATGCAGCCGGCACCGAGGCGAGAGCGTCAAAGCGCAACAAGCAGAATTCTCACCACTAATTCCCTATTCAGCCACGCACTTAGGGACAATGAATGACCGTTCGCCCCCCTCACTCTGATAATATACCATGCCACTCAGCATCAATAGACGACGTCCCAGGAAGAAGACGATGAAAGTGCGACATCATTTCTGCGTCATTGGGCCCTGAGCTGAGCTCGAGAGGAGCGTGGATCGGCATCGTCTCAGAATCAGTCAGCATCGAGTCGGGAGATCGCATCGGATCGGAATGTGCGCAAGATCGGGCCGCATCGACGCAAAGTCGGAATCGGATCGGAACGGCCGCGCCATCGCATCGTCGGAACATCGGAATCGAATCGGATCGGGCCAGCCGGAATCGACATCGAATCGGATCGAGTGGACCCTAAGGTGGGTCGGCATCATCGTGCGCCGCGAGGAGCAAAGCCGTCCACAGCCACGGCGCAGGGGAAAGAAACCTGCCCGAGCCAGCAGCGAAGCCGAAACCGACCGAGGCCGAATCTGCCGTAAGCGGCCGAGGAGGGCGCAGCAGCGCTGCCACGGCGCGACAGCCGAACCCAACCCAACCAGCCAGGTGCAACCGACCGCAACGCAGCTGAACCGACCGGACCGCGGACACCCTCGAGGAGGCATCCACGTCAGCGGCTGCTGGGTGTCCTGCCCAGTATCCCTGGAGAGCAGTGGGTTCGGATGCTTTCCCGCCCTCAGGGACGGGCGGACACCCACATCAACCACCACTCCTCAGCACGTCCTGATGTTCCAGGGAACGACTCCGGCTGCGAGGGATGTGGATGGGATCCGACAGCAGATCACGTGGACCCGAGGAATGGAAATCTGGCGAGCAGAGAAGAAGAGAGATGTGCACTTGGGCGAGGGAAAGCAACTGCCCAAAGACGAGAGCAACGGGACGCACAGACAGAGACCCACACAGGCATAGCTCCTAGAGATCATCTCACGAACCCTGCCCGTTAAAGCGATCCCCCCTTATCACCTGGCACAGTCAGTCTCTACCATGCTGTGCCCAATATGCCGCTCGCCGCAACTGGCCCTTGCATCAGCAACTTGCTCGTGAACAAACTTTCGGAGGTGCGCGCGGATTTCCCCTGCGGCGCCTCCGGCGCACCGCGCCAGAAAAGGGGGTTTCAGCGCCGATCCGCGAATCCGCGAGGACCTCCGAAAGCTTACGACTACGCAGTGATTCTTCTCCGAGGGAGGGCGCGCGGATGCCTGCGCCGTGGTCGTGTCGGGAGGGACGTATGGGACGTTGTGCTCGAACAGCTCGCCGGCGCAGCGAAGGGGGGGAAACAAATCGGCGAGGCACTTTTACGGCATCCACCACCTCGCGCCCCCGTCAAATACGAAGTCACGTCCAAAAGCCTCCATCATCGATCTTGGATCCTCATCGCGGCAGAAAAATGACTGTAGACTATCCTCCAGAGGTTCAATGACGGCAACAACAACAACAACGACAACACCACCAACAACAATAACAACAAAACAACAACAAACAACAACCAACCATCAGCAATCAACAACCAACAACCAACAACCGACAACCAACAACCAAAAACCACAACAACAACAACAACAACAACAACAACAACAACTACAACAACAACCGCAACAACGACAATCACAACAACAACGACGACGACAACAACAACAACAACCACAACCACAACAACAAGATGTTGAGGAGGAGAATGAAGGGGCGGAGAAAGATAAACACGAATCTGCGACTGAGTGGTGTACACTTATGTGTACGCGCACTGAGCCCCGCACACCCCCTGACACACACACACACACACACACACACACACGCACGCACGCACGCACGCACGCACGCACGCACCCACACACACTCACGCACACGCACGCACACGCACGCACACACGCGCACGCACACACGCGCACGCACTGAGCCCACCCGCACACGCACACCCGCACACACGCACACACGCACACCCGCACACATGCACACACACACACACACACACACACACACACGCACGCGCACGCGCACGCAACCACCAACAATAACAAAAAGAGCGAGGCGGCGCGAGCCTGCCGCCGAGGGGGACCGAGAGAGCGCAAGGCAAGAACAACAAGCCATGGGGAGGGTTTCGGCGCGCGCGAGCCGCGAACTGCGACAGGTGGCAGATCGAGACGGTGTAGACCCCCGCGGAGAGGTCCCAGGTCTCCTGCGCCTGTGCGGCCCGGAGCCTCCGCGGGAGCCACTGCCTCCGCCTCGCCGTGCTCCTCGCCGCCCTACTCCTGCTGCCCTTGCTCCTCCTCCTCCTCCTCCTCCTCCTCATCCTCCTCCTCCTCCTCCTCCTGCTCCTGCTCCTCCTCCTCCTGCTCATCTGGCCCAGGTCTCCTGCGCCTGTGCGGCTCGGAGCCGGTAGTCGTTCGGTGGCGAATTGGGGGAGCCAGTGTACGCGCTCGACGCTCCGTTTTTTTAGTCCATCAGAGTCGGCTCTAGCGTCTGAGGTAGCCGGTGAGATAGCGCCGATGTTTCATCGACTCGCGTCGATCAGTCCGTTTTTAGTCAATTAGCGTCGGCTAGTGTCTGGTAATCGATGGGGCAGCACCGATGTTGCATCGATCCGCTTCGCCTAGCGTCGATTGGCGTCGATGTAGCGTCGATTCGCGTCGACTGGCGCCGATTAGCTTCGATTCGCAAGGGCTAAAAGGACGGCATGGGAGGCTCCCATGAGTTGTCACCGAAGAGTCGGCCGACATCAAACAGTCTGTGCCGTCCCAGGAGCATGAACTGGTGCAACAATATGGTGGGGCAAACGTTATACCCCTAAGACTGTTTCTCGATTACGCCAGGATAGATGGGCATGCTTCCGCGCTCAACATATACGCGCCTTCTGGCTGCCGCCGATGCCACAGGGAGAGTGGAGGCGAAGGAGGAGGAGGAGGAGGAGGAGGAGGAGGAAGAGGAGCGGTTCCAGAAGCCGACGCCATCGCTGGGCGGGTTCACACGACTGCAGATTCGCGCCCAGGCTCCCCCGGAGCAGGCCGGCCCCGGCAGGTTCGAGGAGGGAGAGGATCGCGCCGCAGTGCACCAGCGATGCACCGTCGCTGTCGGCGATGCATCGGCGACGTCGAAGTGAAGCAAATCGGGCTGCACATCGAGCCGCATCGGCGATGCATCGGCGATGCGGCGCAGTCCTCCGACCCCGTCTGCCCCGACCCCATCCAGGAGGCCCAGAGAAACGGAAAGAGAGAGAGAGAGAGAGCACAAGAAACTGGACACAGACAAGTGATGGAGGGTGCGCCGCTGGATCTCCCCAAAGGGGGGGGGGTTAGGACCCCCCCCCCCTTCCCCGATCCTTTTCGTCGGGCGACCCCCCACCCCCCCGTCCTCCCCCCCTTCCCGATCCGTCGTCGGGAACCCCCCCCCCCTCCCCCCCTTTTACCCCGACCCGTCGTCGGGACCCCCCCCTTTCAAAAGGGGGGACGGGCGGTCCGACCACCCCCTCCCCCCCTTTCGCCAACGCCGCCCCCTGACTCCGGAAACCGGACCCGCCACCCCTTACCCCTAGTCCTCACCTAACCCAAACCCCTAATCCTAACCCCAACCACTAACCCCAGCCCCAAAGAGTACTCACTACTCATTACTCACTACCCACTACTGACTACTCCCTATTCGCTACTCACTTCTCACTACCCCCTACTCGCTACTCACGACTCACTACTCACTATCCACTACTCCCTACCCACCAGCCACTACGCGCTACTCACTACTCCCTACTCACTACTCCCTCCTCCCTACTCACTACTCACTACGCATTCCTCACTACCCACTACACAAGATTGGCTACTCACTAAGCACTACTCACTACTCCATACTCACTACTCACTAATCACTACTCATTACCCACTACCCACTATCAACTACTCACTACTCACTGCTACCTACTCATTGCCCACAAATCACTACTCAATACACACTACTCGCTACTCGCTACTCCCTACTCCCTACACAATACTGACTACACAGTACTCAGTATTCGCTACTCGCTACTCCCATACTCGCTACTCAATACTCACTACTCACTCCCCGCTACTCACTATTCACTACTCACGACTTACTACACCCCACTCACTAGTCACTACATAGTCTCTAGTCACTAGTCACAACTCACTAGTCGCTAATCACTAGTCACTACTCACTACCCCCACTATTCACCAATCGATACTCACTACCCACTATTCGCTACCCACTTCTTACTACTCACTGCTCACTACTCCCTCCTCCCTACTCCCTTCTCCCTAGTCACTACTCACTACTCACTACTCGCTACTCCCTACTCGTTACTCACTGATCACTACCCACTACTCACTACTGACTACTCTCTACTCACTACTCACTACTCACTACGCCCTACTCGCTCCTCACTATGCACTACTCGCTACTCCCTACTCGCTACTCACTACTCACTACAAACTGCCACTACCCACTACTCTCTATTCATCACTACTCACTACTCACTACTCACTACGCACTACGTACTACTCAGTACTCACTACTCACTACTCACTACTCACTACTCGCTAGTCACTACTGACTACTCATTACTCACCACTCACTACTCACTACTCACTACTCACTACTCACTACGCACTACTCACTACGCACTACACACTATCCACTACTCCCTACTCACTAATCACTAATCGCCACCCACTACTCACTACCCACTATTCACTACCCACTACTCATTACCCCCTACTCCCTACTCAGTACTCACTACTCGCTACTCGCTACTCACTACTCGCTACTCACTACTCGCCACACACTACTCACTTATCAGTACACACTACTCACTATTCACTACTCACTACTCCACACTCCCTACTCCCTACTCCCTACTCGGCACTCACTACCCACTACTCACCACTCCCTACTCCCAACTCCGTACTCCCTACACGAGGAGTGGGTGGGTCCGAACCCCCCCCCTTTCCAGCGCCAAGGAGGGGGGGGGGGTCCGGAACCCCCCCCCCATCAAGGGAGGGGGGGGTAGGTTCGGGACCCCCCCCCCCCCTTAAGGGGGGGAGGGGCGGAGGGGGGGGGGGTTCTGGACCCCCCCCTCCCCCTTTAGTGTATTCAGGGAGATCCACTGGCGCACTTTCCAAATGATGGGCCTGTTGTCCACCACCACCACCACCACCACCATAACCATAAGTTGGAAGGGGGGAGGAGGTCCCCCTCCCCCTCTTCTTCTTCCTCCTCCTCCGCCTCATCCTGCACCTCCTTCCCCCATTCCAACTCATGGTGGTGGTGGTGGAAAACAAGCCCACCAACAAACTCTCGGCGGTCCGCGCGGGCTTCTGGGGTCCAGCGCTGGACCTCCCCGGCGGCGCCTCCACCGCGAACCCTGGCGCGCTGCGGGCTCCTCCAGCAGGGGCGGGTCCAGCGCTGGTCCCAAGAAATCCGCGCGGACCTCCAGAAGTTGTTGTCTATGTCGTTGATATTGTCCTCTGGGAAGCAAGCAGGAAGAATAGCGTAGAAGGGAAACGGTGGAAAGGAAACAGTCGTCGTGCTACCATAGGATCAGCCAATGAGAAACTAACGGTTGTTTCCCCCACCTGCTCGAAACATGCACCAAAAACAGCCAAGATCTACTTCAGGGAGGGGGGGGAGGAGGAGCTGCTCGGGTCCGCGCCGATCGACAAAACAATGAATACGAGAACGTTCACCAAAGTGATCCTTGTTTCAGTGTCTTGACGGTGACCCCCAAAAAACAACCCAGAACACAAAAAAAAACAAAAAACAAAAAAAAACCTTAAAAAAACAAACAAACAAACAACAAAAAAAAAAAAAAAAAAAAAAACGAGGGCAAACCATCGGCCTGGAATCGATGATGCACCGGCGATAGACCGGGCGATGGGTCTCGATAGAGCGAGACGACGCCGCACGCCCCCGGGAAAGCCGGGCGGGGTGCCGAGCGCCAGTCGGCGAGGGGCGACGCGTGGCCCCCTCCGGAAAGCGGTCGAGAGGCCTCTGGCACACAGCGCGAGCGCGGGGGGGCGAGACGGGCCGAAAGTCAGTACGTCAGGTTCGTGTCGTGCCGACTTTGGCGCTGGTTTCTGACACCGCGGGGATCGTTCAACCTTGAACGATCGGCTGTTTCCGAAACGTCCAAATCGTTCCACATCGAACGATTCTGGGACGCCCGCGGCGTTAAAAGTTGAACGCCGCTGGCGGGGTCGCCGCCGGTCGACACGACACGAACCTACCGTACAGTGGAGGCCAGTCCACAAAGAAACAGTCCACAAGGAACTCAACCCCGAGACCCCAGGGCGCCCACTGGTTTCTGGTGTGGGAGCGGCGCGCTCTCCACGGCAACACCGTCGAAACCCGAGAAACCCAGGGCACCCTCGAGGCGAGCAGGGTTTTTCTTGGCATGGGCCCCCAGTGTTGATTTATCACAGGGGTGCCTGGCATGCTGAATGTTTGGTTGTTGTTGATGGTTCTTTTTGAGACTCCCCCCGGGGCTTCGGCCGATCCCGCTGGCCACGTGGAAAGCCGCACAGGCACCTCGACTTCCAGAAAGAATCCTCCCCAGACGGCCCAAGATGGTCCCAAGACGGCCAAGAGAGGCCAAGGTGGCCTCCAATATGCCTCCATGACGGCCAAGGTGGCCCCAAGAGGGCCCCAAGACGGCCCGAGAGGCCTCCAAGACGCCCAAGATGGCCTGCAAGGCGACCCTGAAGCGCCCCAAGAGAGCCGCAAGACGACCGAGAGAGGCTCCCAAGACGGTTCCGAACGGCGGTCATGACGGGCCAGGAACGCGTTAAGACGGCCAAAAAAAAAAAGAAAAAAAAAAAAAAACCAAAAAAAAAAAAACAAAAAAGCAAAAATAAAAAGAAAGAAAAAAAAAAGAAATTTTTTTTGCAAAAAAAAAAAGAGAAACAAAAAAAGAAAAAAAAAAAAAAAAAAAAAACGAAGAAGAAAAGAGAGAGGCCCCCAAGAAGCGCCCAGAGGCCACCCAAAGAGGTCCGAGGAGGCCCCGAGAGGCCTCCAAGAGGCCCCCAGGAAGCTCGAGGACCGACGGGACCGAGGTAAGAGGAATCGAGGTTCGAGGATCAAGAGTTCGAGGACCAAGAGGATCGAGGATCAAGACGTTCGAGGCTCCGCGGCATATCGAGCTCGAGGCTCCAGGAAGCGAGGACGTTAGGGCACGTGGCGCCCGCCGCCTGTGGGGCCTGGGCCCCTGGAGGCCCCCACTGACCCTCCTCTCCTCCTCCTCCTCTCCTCCTCCTCCTCCTCCTCCTCCTCCTCTCCCCATCCTACCTCCTCCTCACTCCTCCTCACTCGTCCCTTCCTTTTTTTCCTCGCCTCCTCCTCCTCCTCCACCTCCTCCTCCTCCTCCTCTCCACCTTCCTCCTCCTCCTCCTCCTCCTCCTCCTCCTCCCCCCCCCCCCCCCCCCATCACCCTCCCCCTCACCTCTCAGGCTCCGGCAGAGCTGGAGCTAAAAGCAGTGCTCCTCGCTCTCGTTGTGCTGTCGTTGTCCCTCGCTTTGCCTTCAGTTCCGCCCCCTGCTGCAGCACGGAATCGAAACGACGACGGCCCACGAGGTCGCCACAACGGCTCCCCCGGGGACCTCCTGGCACGTCCCGGAGAACCCTGGAGGCACATCGGCGGGGAATCGACGCGTCGGCGCCTGCTGCGCCGGCGCGGTGGCGGGGCGCGCCGCAGACCGCCGAGCAGGGGAACGAGGCGCCCGCGCTCATCCTTTGGCCTGCAACGGGTCGCGTTGCCTCTCCCTGTAGCAATGCCCGAACTACGCGTCGACGAGCACAGCCTTTGCCGTACCGTGCGGCAAATTCTCGCTGCGTGCAGCCAGCCCCATGGCGTCCGCAGTGGCGCCGTGAGTCTAACAATGGCGCCACGCAAGTTCACCGAATGCGGCCTATGAAAAGAACTAACTACGTGCTTCTGGGTATTTCCTCCTGCATCCTCTGGCCCGACGGGCCACAGGCGTGCTCGATGCTCCAAGTCGGTGGGTGGCTCAGGAAATGCGGATGTGGAATGAATCTGCATACTGGTGCCACGCGTACGATTCTCGCGCATAGGATCTAGACAGGCACAGGCACAAGATTCGTGGTGAAGGGAGAAAGGAAGGGAGGGTTGAGGGAAAACATAAGAATGACAGAAGACGAAGCAGGCAAGAGCAATGCGGACAGATGGAGGACATGATAAGGAGAGGCGGGAAAATGAATGAGCGAGGACGGTATGGAAAGGAGGCAGGGACATGGGAAGGAGGAGAGGTGAGGGGGCAGGAAACACGAGGAGGGAGGGAACAAGGATGATGGGAGGAGCGACAGAGGAGCAGGAAAGTAGACGAAGGAGGCAGCAGACAGACGTCGACAAACGGAAGAGGCTCTACACTCCTTCTCCTCCTCCTCATCCTGCTACTACCTGGTCTACACATCCAGAGTATATTGCTAGGAACGGGGCCTCGGCGGCTCATCTTTGGACGCTCCATGTTCCGAATTCCATTGGGCTCATCTTCAGCCGAACAGTGTGAGACGTTCCTGAGGTTTTCTGGGGCAATATTTGGCACACAAAGGCTTGGTGGGGTCGATTGGAGATCTCCGGAGGCGACGCCAGGGCCAGGGCCAGGGAAACGTTGCAACACCTTCGGCCTCACCGTCTTACAAACCAGGAACGGTCCGAACCGAATGGGTGGCCGTGCTCTGGCGGTTCTTGGGATCTGGCCGAGTGACAGGGGAAGCGGCCCGAGCCCGCGAGCCGAAACTCTGCGCGGCCAAATCAGACCCTGGACCATCTATCTCATATCCGTCCGTCGATCCGTCCATCCATCCGTACCTCCATTCATCCATCTAGTCCTCCCTCCCACCCCACGCCCACGCCCCAAAGACCCATCCCCCTCGCTCCCACGCAGCCTCCCCCCGCCCCCACAGGAGCCCCCCCCCACTCCCACAGGAGCCCCCCGCCCCACTACCGCGGGGGGGGGGGGGCGCCGGTGCGCCCGGTAACAAAACCCCTCCGGAAAGAGAGAGAGGGGGGGGTCCAGGTCGTCGGCGGCATCTGGTGCGCCCTGTACGAAACCCCCCGGGAAGGCGGGGGGGAGGTTCGTGCCACGGGGCACCGCCGACATACATAGATACATACATACATACAGACAGGCAGGCAGGCAGGCAGGCAGGCAGGCAGGCAGGCAGGCAGACAGACAGACAGACAGACAGATATACATCCATCCATCCGTCCATCCATCCATACATAGATACATAAATGCATGCATGCATGCATAGATACATACATACATGCATACATACACATACATACATACATACGTATGTATACACATGCATTAACATACATACATACATACATGCACGTGCCCATATACACATACATACATACATACAGACAGACAGACAGACAGACATACAGACATACATACATATATCCATGCATGCATGCATGCATGCATACATACGTGCATGCATACCTGCAAATACACATATACAAACCTACACGTATACATGCATGTGTGCACTCATAGAAAACATAGGAGTATGCATGAGTACATGCATACATAAATACATGTGTGTGCATGTATGCCAATACATATATACATGTGAATATGTACATATATATGAGCGTATCTATGATTGCGCCTATATACATACACATGCCTTCACATACATACATACATACATACATACATACATGCATACATACATCCGTGTATTCATACATGCATACATGTGTACACATAGACGAAAATACAAACATATACAGTGCATGCGTACATGCATGTATACGCAGTCAGTCATGCATACATGCATGCAAACATACATGCATACATACATGTATACCTGCATACGTACATACATACATACATACATACATACATACATGCATACATACATCCGCCAGCATACATACGTACATCCATACATAGATGCACATATCTATATATATATAGCAAACATACACGCCAGTAAAAACTGTGCATAACATACATACATGCATACATGCACATACATGCAAGTATGCGTACCTACATGCATGGATGCATGTCTGCATACAGACATATGTACCTACATAGCTACATGAATATATATATATATATATGTATATATATGTAATACATACATGCATGCATACCTACAGACACACATACATACACACGTACATACAGTTCACGAGCGAGGGCGCCCGTGGGGGGTCTGATGACAAAACTGTTCCACACAGCGAGCCAAGAACGGGCAAAAGCTCCGAAGAGCGCGAGCCAAAGCGTCTCAGAACCCATGCTGGCCCCAGGACCCCAATATGATCCCAAAGTGTTACCGACATGGCCAAAACTCCCAAAATGAAAAAGACCTGATAACAACTGGCAGAGCGTTTGAATTAAATGTGTGTTTCTCACCTTTGCGAGCTCTACTGTGCTTCCCGGCCCCCGAGGTGGCCCGAAGAGGCAACATAATAATCCGAAGAGGGCCCCAAAACTCCGCAAGAGGGCCCCAAGGGGCCTCCAAGAGAGCCTCCAAGAGCGGCCCAAGAGCGCGAGTCAATCGGCGCCAGGCCGTAAGATGGCTCCAACGTGGCCCCCAAACGCCCCAAGATGGTGCGCTGGTGGCCACGGGATGCCCAAGATGGTCTAACGAAGGTGCGCCCCTCGGCGACCCCTGTCAGGGGTCACCCGAGGGGCGCAATCCAATTGAAAGCCACAGGGGACACAAGCCAGATTGGCTCCAGGGGACTGAAGCCGGATTGGAAGCCAGATTAGAAGCTACAGGGGACTCAAACCGGATTGGCCCCAGGGGCCCAATCCAATCTGCCAGTCTGGCCTTCGACTACCCAGCCTGAAGGAAAAAGTATTGCAAACCCGCTGGTTCTGTGAGTGTTGGCTTTCTCGCCCCTGTAGTCTACAGTGAGCATCTTGGGAGCGGAGGTGGCCCCAAGAGGGCCCCAAGGGGCCCCGGGAGAGCCCCAAGCGACCCCAAAGATCGCACAACAGGGCCCCAAGAGAGACCAGAACACAAGAGCGCAGGTCAAAACGTATCCCAAATAACCATCCCAGAGTGGCAGAAGAGAGCGGCTTGGACTGTCAAAGTGATGTGGCTGAAGCGGCCTCCCTCGGAGGCTTCCAAAAAGGCCAAAATCAACGAAAACCACATGTCGGTTTGATGATGTGTGTCCCTTCTCGCCCCTGCGGGCTCTGGGACGCGCTTGCCCCAACGGGGGCCCGAGAGGGCCCAGGAGAGCCCTGAGAGGACCCGAGGTCCGACAGGAGGGCCCCAAAAAGAGCCCCAGAATGGCCAAGAACGGCCCATGCCAACATCTGGGATCAGTGGGCGGCAGGCCCCAAGATGGCCAGAAGGCGGGCCCAAGAACCCCAAAGATTGCCCCGAGGTGGCCCTACATTGTACAAGATTGCCGAAAACAGCCCCCAAGAAGCCTCAGATGCCACTCAGAGGCCCCGAAAGCCCCCAGAAGCCTCGAGGCCCCAGAGAGTCCTCCAAGATGCATGGTCTGCCCACAGAGGGTCTGACCAAAATCAACACCTGGATGGATATGTTTACTGATTATGGCCTTCTCGCATCTTCGGGCAACAATGGCGAAAACAATGTGAGGCGGATTCCGCGTTGCCCTCAGTCTACCAAGACGACTTCCTCCAACGCGAGCTTCATAGGATAGTTTTGGGAAAGCATCCCAACAATTCACCAATCCCACAAACACACACGAGCAGTGTAACGATAATGTAGAATGGTCTGGTGGAGTGCGCGAAGCGGCTGGAATTATAGAGTGTAAAAAAGTTCCTGCCAGGCAGGGACAAAGGTGCCCTGGGGAGAAGGGGACAGAAAAGAAACGTATCCAGATTCACCGAATACGGGAAAAAAGGCATCGAATTTGAGAAGTGCACGATTCGCAGCGCCCAAGAGGAGGCAATATAGGCCACTCTGGCCGCTTCGCACCCGCTGTCAGCGATCGCTGCTGACCAATCTGGTCTACGATTTGGCGTTCCCTTCCGTCTTCTCTCTTCCTCCCCCCTCGCGCTTGTCCTGCCCTATCCCTCCTCTCCTTCTCGCCAAGCTCCTCCCTCTGCAGCCTATTCTTCTCCGCTTCCCCCCCTGGAGCCACAGCGGCTCAGGCCCCGTTGAGCCATTTTTGGGCTCACTGGTATGGGGCGCAGTACACTGGAGAGGAGCGAACCAGAGTCGGAATCGGCCCATCCCATACGTCAAGTCAAGGGTCTCGCCCCCTTCCAGCGTCCCCCGTCATTCCCTCCTCCCTCCTCCTCCTCCTCCTCCTCCTCCTCCTCCTCTTCCTCCTCCTCCTCCTCCTCCTCCTCCTCCTCCTCCTCCTCCTCCTCCTCTTCCTCCTCCTCCTCATCCTCCTCCTCCTCCTCATCCTCCTCCTCCTGCTCCTGCTCCTCCTCCTCCTCCTCATCCCACTCCCGAACCTCCAGAAAGCCATCCTGGTCGGCCGTGCGAGCTGCATGCGGCCGCCCGTGGCCACGAGGTCCCCCAAGGGAGGCCCGAAAAGGCGGCCCGCACCAGAAACATCATGCAGCCGCAAGAGGCTACGAACCCACGGCCCCACCACGACTGGCGCGGCCACGGGAGACCCCAGGCCACAGGGAGGCCACAGGAGGCCACATCCTACGGCCTGTTGTGGCCCGCAGCCTGTCGCCTCCTGTCGGCTACACGCACGAGTCACCCTAGGCGCAAGAGTGATCCTTCGTGCGCAGCTCCAGCGAAAGGCCACTCTCACGTGCAGCCCATCCTGTCGCGAGGCCTCCATTATTTCTTCCTCCTCCTCCCTCCTCCTCTCTCCTCCTCCTCTCCTCCTCTCCTCCTCTCCTCCTCCTCCTCCCCTCCTCCTCCTCCTCTCCTCCTCCTCCTCCTCCTCCTCGTCCTCCTCCTCATCCTCCTCCTCCTCCGCCTCCTCCTCCTCCTCCTTCTCCTCGCCCTCGTCCTCAACATCGTCCTCGTCCTCGTCAGGTCTCGTTCCTCCTCCTCCTCCTCCCCCTCCTCCTCCTCCTCCTCCTCCACCTCCTCCTCCTCCTCCGCTTCCTCCTCCTCCTCCTCCTCCTCCTCCTACTCCTCCTCGTACTCCTCCTCCACTTCCTCCTTCTCCTCCAATTCGAGGCAGCAGGACGCCTCGCTGCTTCCCTGAGGGTCGGCGCGTGTGTCGGCGGCAGCCGCGCGAAAACTGCGAGGTGCACCAGGCCTGGGAAGCCCAGTCGCTCGCGGCCCGCTGGCGCGCATCGGGTGTCGCAGAGGCCGGCGGCCCCCCCCTGTCGGGGCTGCCGGTCCAGGGCCGTGCGCTGCAGCGTCGCACGCGGGTGGGGCGGGGGGAGGACGAGAAGGGGGAGGAGGAGGAGGAGGAGGAGGAGGAGGAGGGAGGAGGAAGGAGGCAGGAGGAGGAGGAGGAGGAGGAGGAGTAGGAGGAGGAGAAGGAGAGGAGGAGGAGGAGGAGGAGGAAGAGGAGGAGAGAGTTTTTTGGATTGCGCATATGGAGGAGGAGGGAAGGAGGAGGCGGAGGAGGGGAGGAGGAGGAGGAGGAGAGGAGGGAGGAGGCGGAGGAGGAGGAGGAGGAGGAGGAGGCGGGAGGGCCGAGGCGGAGGCCGAGGCGGAGGCGGAGGAGGAGGGGGAGGAGGAGGAGGAGGAGGAGGAGGAGGAGGAGGAGGAGGAGGAGGAGGAGGAGGCGAGGAGGGGAGCGCGCGTCTTGGGGGGCACTCCACCGTGGCAAGGGAGCGCCACGAGCTGCGCATTCTCGCTGGAGAGCGCACCACAGCGGGCGCAGAAGACGAACTGGCCAACGTGCCACACGCGGTGGCCCCCTACAGGGGCGCACACGGCTGGGATGTAGGCGTCCCGTGGCCGAGCGATGCGGAAGCGCGTGGCGCACCTGAAGCCCGCGGGAGACGGCACGGGCAAGTGGGCATCAGGGGGCGGCTCCGTGTCCGCCGTGAGGGCTGGCGTCGGCCCCCGTCGCTTGGCCCGCCGCAGCTGTCCGTGGCGCGGCGTCTGCTGCGACTCGGGGCCGACAGCCTGCATTGTGCTGGCAAGGAACTTGGCCACGAAGGTGACCAGCTTAAAGGAGCGCTGCACACGCCGGCTGGCCCCGACATCCTTGGGATGGAGGGAGGCGCCCACACAGGCGCCAGCATCAGCGTGGCGGTGCCCCCACCTCGCGACAGCACCCAGCTCCTGCTCTTCATCGCGACGGCGGCGGGCATGGCCTTTCACCTTCCGCACTTCCCCCCCCCCAAAGGTCGCCCACGCGATCCCAGATCTGAGACCACACGTGAACGCCTTCGCACATGGCGCCCGTGGTCTCGAAACGGCCACGCTGGAAGCTCGAGACCACCCATCCGCAGTCCGAATGGTAGCGATAGGGGCCCAGCCCAGCGCGCGTGAGATACATGAGCAGGCCACGCGCCTCGGCCAGGTCCGACGCTCGGTGCGGGCCAGGCAGCGGGCCGCACAGGGGCGCCACGCGGCCCCAACTGTTGTCGTCGACCTGCACGACGCACCAGCCCGCGCGTAGGAGACGCATGTCGCCCCGTACAAGCGACACGCACGAGCCATCGTCGAAGGCCTCGCCATCGAAATGGCCGCCCAGCAGACGCACGAGCCAGCGGACGAGTAGGGAGGAAGAGGGGCCGATCACCCAGGGCCGAGGGTCGGGGACAAGGCCGCGCCTCCAAAGGGCCCAGTCGGGGTGCTCACGGAGGCTCTCACGGACAAATGGGGGAGGTCATAGTCCCGCACATACCGCCAGGTGGCCGAGCACTCACCCGCAATCCAGGCAGCGATGGGTGCCAAGACCCACCCAGGGGGCACGACGGATCGGTCGTCAGACCGCGCCTGCACTTGCGAGCCCGATCCCAGACACCATTCGCTACAATCGCTCGGAGACTGGCCCGATGCTGGATGTTCCAGTCAGGCCCGCAGACTCCATTGCACAGCTTGCGGATGGGTGACAGGCACGGCCTATGTGAGAGGCTCGACATGTAGTCGCAGCTCCGGCGGGCACGATCCATCAGCCAATCCTCGATCGCGAGGCAAGCAACGCGCGGCACAGAGCGAGGGCACTTACTGGTAAGATCAATAGTATAACCATCCGGGGGTTAAAAGCACGCACACTCCTGGTCCGCGCGTCCAACCTATGCGACGGCAGCTGGCGACGGCAGCCGAATTCGGACCGCTGACCAGGGGCCAGTCGCTCTTGGAAGGGTCGGCCATGAAAACGGCCTCAGAGGCAAACATCAACCGAACAATCCAATCGAATCCCGAGGTACCCACGAGGGCCAAATCGCCTGGGCAGGCATGCGAATGGGCCCCGCAGCGCAAGCGCAGGCGGGGCCCACGGTCCACGGCGAGGCGGGGGAGAGGTGGAGGTCAACGGGCTGCGTGCACATACAAGGCGGAGCGCGCTGCACGTCTCATCGGTTCGATCCCGCCCCAGGCCCCCCAGTCACCCCCACTCCCCAGGTGCCCGCCGGGTTCAGTCCGAGGCTGACCAGCTGGCGCGTCGTGCCGCGCGCGGCACGGACCACGCGAACGCGGGCAGCACGGCTTAGCACAGTAGGAGTGCGTTTGGCCCGCGCGCCCACTCCAGCCCAGCGCCCGCTGGCGAAATCGACGCCCAGGTTGCGCGCCGAGATCCTGAACTTGCCGCGGAGGGGGCGGCATCGCCGCGTGACCTCGCGGCCGCAGCCAGACATGTTGGCCAGCACCACGCCCTCGCCGTCGTTGACGACAAGCCCGTCCGCCATCAGGGCGCCTCGAATCCGTCTGTAGGCCGAGCTGACGTTCGCCGCCACCAGCCTGGGGTGCCCGACCTTGCCGAGCTGGATGTCGCCCACGGTGTTCCCCGGGCCCACGGTACCGAGGGCCACTATCTCGTCGAGCCGCGGCACGAGGAAGATGCGCATGCAGAGGTCCGCGAAGCTGCAACCTGCCACCACGCCCCGCTGCGGGACGCACCAGCCCATCGCCACGCCGTCCACGGTGACGAACCTCGGCAGGGCGCAGAGCCTGATGAGCAGCCGCAACAGCATCACGTCGAAGCCCAGTGCACGGGCTCGGACGACCAGCAGCGCCCACGGGATGTGCTCGTACGCCTTGGAGAAGTCCATGAGCACGGAACAAGCCGCCTGCTTGCGGTGAGTCGCGACCTCAGCATTGGCCGCCTGGATCCACACGCACGCCCCGCAGCTGCGACCCGACGTGTCGTAGATGTAGTCCCGCTGGTGGGCGCTGGCCAGGCGCGCGCCGACTGCGCCGCGCGTCCAGCGCGAAGGGGCGCAGCACTCCCGCGAAGAGCCCGATGGCACAGACTCCCGACTCGGCCTTTGGGACCAGCGCCATCTGCAGCACCGCCAGCGTCTTGGGGACATAGCCGAGGGTCAGCATGCGCCTCCAGACGGCAGCGAAGGCCTCCAGCGCGCCGTCG
Source organism: Prorocentrum cordatum (assembly GCA_963575745.1). NCBI lineage: Eukaryota > Dinophyceae > Prorocentrales > Prorocentraceae > Prorocentrum > Prorocentrum cordatum. The sequence goes on along the minus strand of CAUYUJ010017713.1, from coordinate 137,137 downwards.
GACAGGAAGGTGACGTGCCGAGGGTGGAACGCATCACCTCCCCACCCCGTGGCGCGCGTGAAAAAGTGGCCCACCTTGCGCAGCTCATCGGGCGTCGGCAGCGGAGGGCCGTCGCCCAACTCCGCTGGCCAGCTGACAGCGTCCAGCCCAGCACACTCGCCCCACAGGGCGTGCCATGGGCGGATGGCCGCGCTGGCCGCCTCCTGCACCAGTCTGCAGGCCCACCGCAGGCGACCAACGCGCAGCTGCCCACGGGGCGGGCTCGCGGATCCAGCGGAAAGCCCTGAGCAGGCCCTCGGCGGCAGTGGCGTCGTGCGCCCAGTCGAGCCAGGACCTGCAACGCCTGTGCGACGCGCGACCTGCCGCCGCCAAGGCCTGTCGCCGAAGCAAGGCCAGCAGCTCATCACATTCATCAGCAGGACGACGGTGCAGACGCCCCGCCAGCCGCCGCCAGGTGCGCCACACCGCAGGTTCGCCGCCAGGGACGGGCGGCTTGAAGCGCAGGAGCTTCACCTGCAGGCGCCGCGCATGGGCGGCCTGCCCCGCCGCCTGCAGCAGCCGCAACTCCTGCGCCCGATCGCCTAGCCAGCCCCAATGTGCATCCGAGGGGTCTGGCTTAGCCGCGGGCTGCCAGCGGCTGGAGCGGTGGCGGTTCAGCTGTGTCTGGACAAGGCGCAGGCCCTCGCTCCTGCCGCAGAACCTGCTTGCCTCGCGGGTGCCCTCCAGGTCGAAGTGCTGCAGCAGCTCGTCTTCGTATGTGTCCAGGACCCTGCCAATGGCTGCCTCCAAGCCTGTTGCTGTGGTCACCGTGGCCAGGTCGCCGTGGGCGTCGGACCCGTCAGAGCCTGGAAGCTGAAGCCCAGTCAAGGATGAGGAGGAGGAGGAGGAGGGCGAGGAGGAGGAGGAAGAAGAGAAAGAGGAGGCGCGGCGGGGAGGGGGGGGGGAAAGGGGGGGAGGAGGAGGGGGAAGGGGAGGGGGAGGGGAGGAGGAGGAGGAGGAGGAGGGAGGGAGGAGGAGGAGAGGAGGAGAGGAGGAGGGGGGAAGGGAGGAGGAGGAGGAGGAGGAGAGAGGAGGAGGAGGAGGAGGTAGGAGGGGGATGGGGAAGGAGGAGGAAGGAGGAGGAGGAGGAGGAGGAGGAGGAGGAGGAGGAGGAGGAGGATAGGAGGAGGGAGGGAGGGAGGGAGGGAGGGAGGGGGGAGGGAGGGAGGGAGGGAGGGAAGGAGGAAGGAGGAGGAGGAGGGGGAGGAGAGGAGAGGAGGGGGAGGAGGAGGAGGAGGAGGAGGAGGATGGGCGAGGAGGGGAGGAGGAGGAGGAGGAGATGGAGGATGAGGAGGAGGAGGAGGAGGAGAAGGAGGAGGAGGAGGCGGACGGGGAGGAGGACGAGGAGGGGGAGGGGGGAGGCGGAGGAGGAGGAGGAGGAGGAGGAGGAGGAGGAGTAAGGAGTAAGGAGCCTGGGGACGCGATGTCCCTCCCTACACCTACAAAGAGGCCCCACCCTGCCCTGACGAACCCGAAATCCCTCCTGTGAGGACCTTCTGGGCCGCTAAAACGGCCTTCGGCGCTCCCTGGGGGCGTGGGTGGAGGCCACGTCGAATTCGCGAAAGGTTCTCGGCGCCCCTTCGCGATGGCTCACACGGCTTGCAGAGATGGCGAAAGTCGGTGGAGGCGGGTTTACCGCAGACCGAACAGAAAAACAGCGAACACTGCGAGGCCAACTCTGCATTACGTGTGAGGCGTGCACGTCCGCGCCTCCAGACAAAATTGGCCCCTGAACCGCCGAGACACCCCCTGGGAAACCAGGCCCCCCCCCCCCCGCGCTCGACGGGGGAGGGTTGCACGGAGAGTCGGCGGCGTCCAAAACTCGGACCGAGGGGGCCAGGAGGCGGCAGCGGACGCAGAGCCAACGCCCCTGGACTTTCTCCCAGGAACGCGGGCTCTTTCTCAACGCACGCTGGAGACGGGATTGGGTCGGCGGGCGGGTGCGCTCGACACGAGTGGCATTCCACGGATCCTGGGAAATCGTGTTCGCGAGCGCACGGCGGGCCCTCCTCCGGACGAAGGCAGCGATGGCATCCCATTCGTCGGTACGAGGCGCATCGCCGACGATGCACCGGCTGGCCCGAAGGGCCGCACCCCCAGCCGCCTTACCGGCACAGACATTGCCTACAGCTACAAAGTGCAATCCCTCGCGATCGACTCGCTCTAAATCATCGTCGAGATGACTGGGCACCCAACGGATCTCCACATCACTGGCGCCGGACCCCCTGGAGCTTAAGGCCGATCGAACACGGACCCAAAGGTCGCCATTGCTACCGATGCAAGCTCTGCACCTCTGTGCATTCCACCCGTCCAACAGCGATCGGCAGTCGGAGTGAAAACGAATCTTCCCTGTCGAATTCTCGAGGGACAACACCAGCGCGAGGAGTTCGGCCCTCGGCACTGTCTGCCTGGGCCCGCGCAGGCCGCCCGCCACGATGCCTGCTGGAGCCCACGATTCTCCGTCTGGTCGAAGAACCACGGCAGCTGCTCCCACGCGTCGGCGACGAGGATCTGACGTGTGCATACCTCCCGAGCCGTCGCCGAAAATGTCGAGCACCTGGTCGCGCTCGGTCCTGCAGCTGTCGAGGGGGCCCCCGCTGTACTCGACCCACTCCGCCTGGCTCTCGTCGAACGTCGGCGTGGCCAAGCCGACGGGGCAGGCACCTCGCAGCCACAAGGCAGGGCCCTGCTCCCAGCCCGCTCGGGCTCGAGCGGCCAAGCAATCACTTGCCTCAAAATCTGCATGGCCCGTGTTGCACGGGCAGCTCCAAATTCGATGAAATAAGGTCTCCTTATCGGCGTGGCACCGTTGACACAGCACCTCCGAGTCGTAGCCTGCCTCCTGCTGGCGCTCCTGAGTCCACTGACCGCCGCTGACCACGACGATGGACTGCGACCACTGGTCCAGCGCGCCCTTGGCCATGAACGTCTGGAATTCCCGCTGGACGCGCAATATGTCGGCACCGTTGACGAGGCTCTCGCCAGCCGGATGCAGGGCGGCCCGCTGCCACATGCGCCGACGGAAGTCCGCGTCCTCCAGCAGCTCGGACGCGTCGGCGACCGCGAAGCCGTCGTCGTCGGGCCCAGGGATGAACCACTCGTCGACGGAGTCAGGCCCCGTAGGCCGCACCCATCGTTGAGGCGACTCTGGGCGCCAGTCGGTGTCCAGCAGCACCGCGATGACGGCGGCCGCGGGCCCGCGCACGCGGCGCCACCGGCGGGGGCCAGCCCGGGCGAGGGCCGCCACCAGGCGGGGCCAGGCGCGCCGCACCTTCGAGTGGAGGTCGGGCCGCGTACGCCACAGCTCCAGCCACTGGTTGACGACCTGACGCTTGAGCTCCAGCCCCGGGTCGCGCGAGCCGCACAGCGCGGCCAAAGTGGACGTCAGGCATCGGCCTGGTCCCTTGCCGACGGCGGCCGCCGCAGCGGCGCGGCGCAGCTCCAGCAGCGAGGACGGCGACAGGCCACTAGCCTGGTGGCCGTATGTTGCCTGCGGCTGAGCGCCCGTGGACCAGAGCAGCTTGGTGATCCTCGCCATGCGGACCTCCTTCCGCATTCGCATGATCCTGGCGAGGCGGCGCTCGGCCGCTTGGAAGCGGCCCTTGGCCCGCCGTCGACACCGTCGTCGCCCGCACGCCGCGTCGATGCCGAGGTCCACTGCCTGCGGAGCGAAGGTGACGGGGACGCCGAGCCGCACCAAGCCCGCGGCCATGGACCGCCCCAGCGCGGGGTCGGAGCACACCAGCACGGTCTTGTTGGAGACCACGAGGCCCGCCTGGTCGAGCCCCTCCTTGAGAGCGACCGCCGACGCGTAAATGTCGGCCCTGACCATCTGCCGAGCACTGGCAGCACGGAGGACAGTGTCATCAATGAACGTCCACGTCTGAGCTCGCTCGCAGGCGCGGTGCGCGCGAGCGATGACTGGCCCAAGCAGCACCTTGGCCATCTTGCCCCCGTGGCAGGAGCCTGCGACCACGGAACGCTCTGCTTGCAACTGGCGTCCCAACCAGGCTCGCTGGCGCAGGTGGCGCGGCCCCGCGAAGAGCTGCACCTCCATGGCGGCCACGATGGCGGGGAAGCCCTGGTGCTCGGCGGCAGCGAGCATGCGGACGAAGGAGATCGAGTCGTAGAACTTCTCGATGTCGAGCAGGAGGGTGGCTGTGATCCAGCCGTTCTCCACGTCGCACTCGTCCATGCAGGCGCGGCATACCGCTGCACGAAGAGCCGATGAGCCACGTATGGCTGTATCCCACCACTCGGCTTGCTGGTCGCTCCAGTCGTCGGTCGCAGCCGCCCGGATCTTCGACCACAGCTTGCAGGTGGTCGGGAGCATGCCGATGACGCGGTCGCCGCCAGTCCGCTTGGGGATGGCGCAGCCTATCACGGCTGAGACCTGCCACGGCCAAGCCGCCTCGGACTCGCACGCGTTGAGGAGAGCGACAAGCTCCTCGGCCCCCTCGCCGGGCATCCTCAAGAGGTCCACAGGGCTCAAGTTGTCGATGCCGCGCGCCTTGCCCGAGCTCATGCGCTTCAGGCCCGCGCGGACCTGGTCGGCGGTGATTTGCTCCAAGGGCTCCTCACGCGCTCGACGCAGCGTGTCGTTGAGCGCGGCCACGAACTCCGACTCGTCGAAGGTCGGGTCCTTCCAGACGCGCTCCCACTGCAACGTCTTCTGCTCCATGATGGTGTCGGGGTCCGAGATGGACCGAGAAGCGAGGTCGCCGTCCGCGTCGATCCCCATCCTGTGGGTCTCCAGCTGCTCGGCGCTGGGCTCCTTGACATGGCGGTGCACAATGCCTGGCTTCTTCTTCCACGTCTCGTTCGCCCACCGGATGTAGCCGTTCCGAGCCCGCTGCAGGCTCCGGCCTACCATCCTGTGGCACCAGTGCTCGGTGTTGGCCAGCAAGCGCTTGACGTCGTCGAGGCACGGCATCGGCTGCTGCAGAAAGATCTGGGCTCGAACCCGCCACTCGTCGGCCTCCTGCGCGAGGGGCTGGCCGAAGAACTGGCGGTGGTTCTTCTTAGCCTCGCGCGCCCGTAGCAAGGGGGCCGCCTGCTGCACGCATTCTCGCTGCTGAGGAGGGTCGGACACGTTCGCCAACAAAGCAAGGAGACGGACCAAGAGCGCGCTGAGCGACATCCAGCCGTCGAGGACAGGGTCCAGCAAGTGAGCACGACCAGGAGTGGACTTCATCCTGCGCTCCCCGATGTAGTACCCTTGGCCCCGCCCTCGCATGGCGGCCGCGCTGCGCTCCGCAACCTTCTCGGTGGAGATGAGCGCGTCCTCGAGGGTGCTGACCCACTGGGCGCACAGCTTGGAGGCGCGCTCGGTGGCCGAGGGGGAACGCGCGAACAAGAAGTGGTCTTGCTCCGCAGGTCGCTGGCCACGAGGTCGTGCACGACGGGCGGAAGCTGCGCACCGAGTCCAAAGCTCTGGGTCCACGGCGTACTCGACGTCGTCTCGAAGGTGCGGATCTGGCGGAGGAAATCCGTCGGACTGGAAAGCCCCCGTCCACGCCACACGCGCTGCCGCCCCCGCCGTTCGGGCCGCCGGCGCGCTGACGCCACAGCCCGCGGCCGGTAGAGATTTTGGCCTGGATCGAGCGCCCGCGCCGCCCGCGCCGCAGCCCGCCGCCGGTGGAGATTCTGGCCTGGATCGGGCGCCGGCGCCGCCCGCGCCGCAGCCCGCGGCCGGTGGAGATTGTGGCCTGGATCGGGCGCCGGCGCCGCCCGCGACGCAGCCCGCGGCCGCGGCGGGATTCTGGGCCAGGAGCTCTGCGACCCAGAATCGCTTCGGCGCACCGCTAGGGCCGCAGGGAAGCCGCCGGGGCCGCCGGGCGGCTGGCCGCCGGGCGGCCGACCCCTGCCTTCAAAGCTGTCGCCGTTGTCCTGCATGATACCGAAGCCGCTGTCGAGGTTATCGTCAATCTCGCACATCGGGTCTAAATCGGCATCCATGGAAGTGTAACGGGCGGCCGCGGGCGCCGCCTCGCAGCCGGCGGCGGCGGCCGCCGCGGGGGCCTAACTGGCATCACCACACCAACGTAGGCCAGTCGCGCTGCACCAACGGCCCGTCCAAGGTGCGGTGTAGTCTGGCAGCCTTATGGCAGACGACTGGT
>CAUYUJ010017713.1:112258-130879 GCA_963575745.1 Prorocentrum cordatum | reverse complement strand
CCCCAGTACGCGATCGTAGGTCATGCCACACCGCGCCCCCAGGGACCATTTCCGGGGCGCGCGCCCGGCATGTCTCAGCAGGGCTCTCGCTCGAGACTTCCTCGCAAAATCGACCCCTGGCGCGCGATTAGGTTAGGCCCCACCGCGCCCCCGGGCCTGGGACCATTTCCAGGGCGCTCGCCGGGGCGCCTCAGGAGTGTCCCAGCAGGGCTTTGGCTGGAGACATCCTCGAAAAGTCGATCCCCGGCGCGCGAGCAGGTCATGCCCACCGCGCAGGGACCATTTCCGGGGCGCGCGCCGGGGCGCCCCAGGAGTGTCCCAGCGGGGCTCTTGCTCGAGACATCCTCGCAAGGCGCGCGAGTGTGTCAGGCCCTTCGCCTTCCTGCTCCACGCTCGCCTGCTCCTCACCCGCGTGACCCTCACTCTCCTCATCCTCCCCCTTTGCGAGCCTCGCCCTCTGGATCCTCACGTTTATTCTCCTCTGGCCCAAAAACGTACGCACCTTCTTCTGTATACAGGAACTCCGATCAACCGCAGTGCGGCGGACTAGTAATAGCTTCAAGGATGGAAGGGGGATCGTTCTCAAACTTGGGCTCTCGCCTTACGCTGTTCACACCCAACTCACAAGAAAAGAGCACTTTCAATCCGAATTCGGCTTTCGCCCTAGCGCCGCGCAAATCCGTCCTAAAACTTGCAACGTCTTCCAGGATGGAGGGCATTAGCGCCGCGCGCATCTGTAAGTTTGCAACAGTTTCGAGGATGGATGGGAAGGGGGTCGTTTTCAAAAAAGGGTTATCGCCGTAACATCGCGCGCATTCGTTTTGAACGGCTGCGGCTGTTCCAGGAATCGATGGGGTGCCGTTTCCCCAACGGGGCCTGAATGCCGCGCTCATTCGTTTACGCGTTCGCATCAGCTATAGGGGACGGTTCCTCCTTCACGCTCGCATGCGATTAACTTGATTACGAGTAGCAGATGCACTGCTGGAGAACGGTTCCTTGTCAACATGTGGCTCTCGTTTGAAGTTCCTCGAAATCCATTACCATACGTGTGAACTTGTGCAACACGTATGTGCATGGTTTCTGTTCTTTTTAAGTCAAAATAAAGCGGGGATCTCGCTGAACACCTGGTTGATCATATGGGTCATAAGTGCTGGCGTCCCTTTATGTTCCGGGGGATGCGATGCTGTTTCTTTTGAAGACGGGCCTTTCGCCTAAATGGCCGGCGCAGGGTGATGTGTTTTTTTCAAGCGGGTGCTTCTTGTAATGTTGTGGGAAGCTTTTAGATCGTTATGGTGAGAGGCTTGGGGCAAGAGGATGTATTGCAGTAGCGCTGGCGCATCTGAGGTTTACTTTGGTCCTCCTCTTCTTCATCCCCCCCTACAATTTCGCAATCTGAGTACTACTCCGATCTCCCCGATCCCGTCCGAGCGGAGTCCGTTTTCTTGCGCATTGAACATTTGTATCGTACGGGGTTCCAGCATATTATTTTCAACGTTGCCAACTCGTATGAGAATGCTTCCGGTGTTTCGACATGTTGCTCCCGCTGCAGCGACGCCTTCATTTTAGGATCGGCGCTTTGTTCTTGTCGTTCCGAATGACACAGAAGTGCAATTCTGGATCCAAACTCTTCATCGTCGTTGTCGTCACGTTTTTTCCCCTCCTCCGCTTTCCACTGTTCCTCCCGCGCTCCCCGTTCCTCAGGCTCCTGCTCCTGCTGCTGCTGTTTTCCCTCGTCCTCCTCCTTTCTCGCCATCGTCTTCTTACCTTTGCGCATCCTCTTGCTCATCCGCTACTTTCCCCTCCTCCCCCTCCGATGTACACAACTCCCCCTGTCAGAGTGCGCGCATCACGGTGGGATCCTTTTGAAGGTGCCAGGTCCACTACGCCACCCATTGGCGGATAGCGACGAACCAACGCAGTGGGAAAAGGGGTATGTGTGGGAGGAAAAAGATACCAGACATGGCAAGCACCACCTAGCTTGCTTCTCTGCTCTCTCCTCTCTTCCCTTCTCCTTCCACTGTCTCCTCCACAATTACCCACTATGCATACTATTCGCGTTTCTCTACAAATCCTGTCCGAACAGTGGTCGTTGACTCCCGCATTGTATACTACTATGAGGTACCACAACATGACCTTTTTTAAAATAGCTTATTCGAATAAGCGCGCTTCCGGTGTTTCAAATAGAATGGTGCCCCCGCTGCAGCGTTGGCTTCGCTTTAGGATCGGCGCGTTGTTCCTGTCGTTCAGAATGGCGCGGCCACAACTCTGGTTCCGAATCCTTCATCGTCGTTGTCGCCCCGTTCCTTTCCCCTTTTCCGCCTTCCACTGGTCCTCTTGCTGTTCTCGCTTTTCCGACTCCTGCTCCTGCTCCTGCTCCTGCTGTTTCCCCTCGCCCTCCCCCCATCATCGTCCTCATCCTCTTACTCCTGCTCGTTCCCTTGCTCATCCGCCACCTCCCCCTCCTCCTCCTCCGACGTGCGCGGCTCCCCCTTTTTCTGACTGCGCATGAAACGGGGGGGTCGTTCTGAGGGTTCCAGATTCGCGTTTACACCCGTCGGCTGATGCATGCAAATCAGCGCCATAGGTATAAAGTAATGGATGTGTGGGAAAGGGTAAGATGTCAGACATGGCGCGAGCGCGCCTCGCTTACGTATCTCTTCTCCCTTGACTACCTGATCCCCGCTCCTCTTCCTCCTCCTCCTCCTCTTTCTCCTCCTCTTCCTCCTCCTCCTCCTCTTTCTCCTCCTCTTCCTCCTCCTCCTCCTCCGCCTCCTCCCCTCCTCCCTCCTATCATCCCTACTCGCTCCTCTCTCCTCCCCTCTCTTCAGGTACACTATGCGAACACAAGTATCCCCTCTCCCCTGACAGCGTGCGCGAGGTATCCCGCGCCCTCCGCGTTTTGTGCTGTTGTTGCTGCTGATGTTGCTTATGCTGCTGCTGTTGTTTCTTGCGTTGTATATGTTGTTGTTGGTGAAATGATATGTCTGAATAAATCGAAATCTCGCTCTCGTGGGACTTCATCGTCACTTATGAAGACGCCGCGCCCTCGACACTCAAGAATCACGCTCTCGCTGTGACTGTCCTCAAAACTTGTTTGAGGGTCGTGCCATCGCTCGAGCTCTCCTCGCGATTCATTCAGGACGCACGCCTCAGCAACTCGCTTGCCCCTTGCAATTTCCTCCCATCAGTTCTTTCCTCCCCTGCCTTAGGAACTGCACGACATACGCGCTGCAAGTAAGACAGATATCTCCTTGATTTGGGGGCGCGATCGAAGACGCAGGGGACGGGGGCGTAGGGTTCGGCGTATACGCGTTGAACGGCAAACGAGTAAATGGGAGCAAACAGCCTTAAGATGATTACTATTGTTGTTCGCATTGCTGTTGCTATTCTGTTAGTGTTATTGTTATTGTTCGTGCGTTTAGTCTTGTGATCACTCTTCGTCGTATGGTTGTTGATGGTGTTGTTGTTGCTTGCGACTCTGCAGAGGAAAATCAACCATTGAAATCATATCGAAAATAATGCCTCTCAGTGCGCTGCGTGCTCCGTGTGCTCCCGTCCGGCGTCGGCAGCTGTCTCGGCGATCGCGCGCGCCAGCGCCACGCCGATTTCGGCGCGCCAGCGCCGAGGGCAGCGCGCCGGAGGCCCCCCGCCGCGCGCGGCTCGCTGCAGAGCCAGCTTCTCGAGGACTGCGACGGCGTGCCGCCCAAGGCGGCAAAAAATGCCTCCACGCCAAAGGGGGGGACTGTGACTCCTCCCTGGCCCTCGCCATACCTCTTGAATTTGGTCTGCTCCGCGGCCTGCGCAGCGTGAGCGTCTTCTTGGGCCGCCTGGCGCCGCCCCTCCTGCCGGAACGGGTGCGTCACTGTGACGCCGACCCAGGCCTCGTACAGGTCCGGCCCGTGCCCCCAAGATGGACGTCCAGGCGGGCCTCCACTGCATCTTCAGTGCCCGGCTCGCCCTGCAGGAGCGGCGGGCAGACCGCCTCCGCCTCCGCCTCGACACCGCTTTGCGCCCCGAAACGGCGGCTGTTGTTGTTGCTGTTGCTGCTGTTGTTGATGATGAAATCTCAGATCACAATAGCACTTATTGTTGATCCCTCCGTCTGGGGCGCTAGTATTTTTTTCAAATGAGATGCTTCTCCTGGGGCTCGCAAAAGGGGGGCTGACCAAACTGGGTCCTTGGCCCCCGAGTTACACCAACAACGGCTCCAGCCTGATACTTCTGGGATCTCCTCACAATGTATACAGAAATCGCGCTCTCGCGAGGGACTTCCTCGCAATTTATTCAGACGCCGCGCCCTCGACATTCACTAATCACGCTCTCACTGTGGATCACCATGCGATTGATCTGGGAATTGGGATTGGAACCGGAGCCGGAACCGGTCAAAAAAAGGCGACGGGACCGGTAGAAAAACGACGTTGGAACCGGTAAAAAAACGTCAAAACGGAACCGGTAAAAACACGGCCCTGTCGTTTCCAGGGCCCACTAAGCACCACTGGTGCACATTGAATTTTTCAATTGAAATGCCATCTCTCGGCTCAAACTGGGCCCCTGGTCCCCGGGCTACAACGACAACGGTACCCGCCAGATACCTCCTCATAATTTATGCTGGAGTCGCGCTGTCGCATGGGACGCCCTCGCAATATATTCAGACGCCGCGCCCTCGACACTCAGGAATCACGCTCTCGCTTCGATTTCTCTCGCGATGTACTTGGGAATCGCTCTATCGCTCGAGACTTCCTCGCGGTTCATGCAAGACTCACGATTCAGCAGCGCGCGTGCTCGCGCTGGCCGCCGGGGCACGCTTTTCCGCCCCGCCCGCTAGGGTCTGCCCGCCCGATCTGTCCGTCTGGTTACACCACGCGCTTTCTGTTCGTGGCCCCCTTCCTGCTAATTTCTCTTGTGCTTCATCCGTCTCCATCCCCCTTCCATCCGTCCTCTCTCCCCCATGTTCTAGAGGCTGCACAAAATTCATGTTTCAGTTCAAATGCTTTTCCCGGGGTCCGCACCTTGTATTTTACAACGGACGAAGAAAGGTCACTAAATTGTGCCCCTGGCCCCCGGTTTACAATGACAGCGTCTCCCCCCTGAGACGTCCTCACACTTCACTCCCACATTGCGTTTTCGCGCGGGACGTCCTCACAACGTATACAGGAATCGCGCTCTCGCGAGTGAAGTCCTCACAAATTATTCAGACGCCACGCCCTCGACACTCAGGAATCACGCTCTCTCTGGGGATTTCCTCACGATTCATTTGGGAGTTGCGCTGGCGCTCGAGCTCTCCTTGCGATACATGCAGGACGCACGTTTCAGCAACCCACCTGCTCGACCTGGCCGCCTGGGCCTGCCTTCCCAACCCGCCCGTTAGGGCTACACGCCGGATCTGCCCCTTTGGTTGTGCCACGTGTTTTCTGCTCCTAGCTCCCCTCCTGGTTTTCTCTCTCGTGCTCCTTCCTCCGCCCTACCCATTGTCCCGTTCTTCCATCCGCCCTTTCTTCCCATGCCTTAGGGGCTGCACGACATACACGTTGCTGGTAAGAGAGGTCGACCTCTGATGTGGGTACGATCGAAAACGAAGAAGGCGGGTATCGAGGGTTTGGCGTATATGTGTTGAGTGACACGCGAGCAGATAAAGAGCGATTAGTCTGAACATGATTATTGATGTTGTTGTTGTTGCTGCAACTGATGTTGTTGTGGTTGTTGTGGTAGTAGTTGTTGTTGCTGCTGCTGTTGTTGTTGCAGCTTGTCAGGATAGTGCTGTCGCTTCAGCGAGGGCAGCTTTCCTGGATCCGGAGTTACACGTGCGCTATGATCGGGCGTTGGCAGAACTGGGTTTAGTGGAACCTGGTTTAATGATGTGTGCCGGGGGGCGCCCCCCCCGCCCCGTTCCGCTAACCGGAACTGCCGTCACCCGAAAAACACCGGTTACTGCAAACCTGGTTTAGTGAATCTGGCCAATTGAGGGGCCCCAGGGCCCTACCACTAACCTGGTCCCCTTACCCGGGGTCCTGGCTATACCCGATATGACACGCGTCCGCGGATATGTATACTATAACCATCGCGCGCTTCGCGCACGCTCAAGTTCTAGCCAGGATAGGTTAACTCATGTAATATAATTTTGATCGCTTCTTGCGTCCAGCGACTCCCTTGGATGCCCTGATCAAGCCTCGGAATCGTATAGGAGGGGAAGTGAGGAAACGCAGAAATCATTAATTTCTTTTAGGTATTCAACGATTTGGGACCCTCAAAGGCTACCTGGGTTCTTTTTTGGGAGGTGAAAGGGGGTCTGAATTGTGGTCCGTTGTGCAAGAGTAGACCTGGGGCCAAACTTGAAAAAAAAAGGGAAATGTGGAATTTCCATGCTTTTCCAATTCCGCGGCGCTGTTCGGCGCTGTTTTTTGTCTGTGCCTCGCGGGTTTTGTTAGCAGGGCCCCTCAGGGGTGTGGGATCTTCCAGGCCCCGTGGAGCTTCTGGAGGCCTCCTGGAGGCCTGGAGAGCTGCCGGAAGGGTCTCGGGCTGCGCGGGAGCGTGTTGGGCCGTTCTTTTACGTTCTGGGGGCTCCTTGAAGTCGTCATGGGCTGTCCTTCGGCGTCTTGGGGTCTCCCCCCGGGAAGCTGGGAGGCGCGGTACTGTCCAGATTTCAGGGGATGCGTGGGACTCCCGAGTAGGAGTCCCATTTTGATGAAAAAACAAGGAATTCCGGGAATAAAAATCCTCGATCTTTGAGGGTTGGAAGCGGGAAAACGTGAGAAGGCCAAAGACATTGGAAACAGCATTGGAAATCAACGTTTTGACCCTCTTTGGGCTCTCTCGGGACCGCTCTCGCAGCTCTCTTGGGCTGTTCTTGGAGCCTCGTCGGGGTCCTTCTGGGGCCTCTCAAGGATCGGGGGTGTGTTGGGGGCCTCTGGGGGGTCCCAGAGGCCTCTCGTCTCTGGAAGCCTCCTGCTTCCGCTCTTGGGCCCATCTAGGGCCTGTTCTGGGGTGGTCTGGGGCTGCCCTGGGCGCCTCTTCGGTAATCTTGGAGCCGTCCTGAGGGTCTCTTGGGTGGTCTTGGGGCGATCTTGGGAGCCTCTTCGGCGGTCTTGGACCGTTGGAAGCTCGAAAACGCGAGAAGCCAAAAACATACAAAAAACAATGAACATCTACGATTTTCGCCTCTTCGGGCCGTCCCGGGACGCCTCTCGGACCTCTCTTGGGGTCTCTTGGAGGCCACCTGGGAGCCTCGAGAGCCGTCAGAAGGCTGACTTGGGCTGCTCGGGAGCGTCTTGGACCATTCTTTCGAATTCTGGGGGCTTCTGGGAGGCGTCTTTGGCACTCCTGGGACGCTGTGGAAGCTCCCCGGAAAGGCTGGGGGAGAGGTACCGGGAGTGTCCCCGAGATGCGGCGGGGAGGTGTGGAACCCAGGGCCAGGGGGTGCGGTATTTGTTTATATGATACCTATACGACCACCCTTCGGGTGATAAGGAGGTTCGGGGGGGGAACCAACGTTTCGCTCGATCGGTCTCACTATCGATCTCACGATCGATCTCACTATCGGTCTCGCTCGATCGGTCTCACTCGATCAATCTCACAATCGACATCACTCGATATATTTCATTCGATCGATCTCACAATCGATCTGACTATCGATCTCCCAATCGATCTGACTATCGATCTCACTACCGATCTCACAATCGATCTCACAATCGGTCACACTATCGATCTCACTATCGATATCACAATCAATCTCACAATCAACGTCATCATCATCAACCTCATGGTCATCAACATCATCATCACCATCAATTCATCATCACTGGGACACCATCACCAGCATCATCATCATCATCACCTCACCACCATGATCATCAACATCATCATCACCATCATCATCATCATCAACGGGCCACCACCATCGTCACCATCATCATCAACATCATCATCATCGGGACACCATCAACATCATCACCATCGGAACACAGCCATCATCACCATCTCATCATCATCATCATGGACAACATCACCAACATCATCATCGGGCCACCATCATCAGCATCAGCAACATCATCATGAACATCATCATCGGAACACCATCCTCATCGTCACCATCATCATCATCATCATCATCATCATCATCATCATCATCATCATTAGCATCATCATCATCATCGGGCCACCATCATCAGCATCAGCATCATCACCTCATCATCATCCCCATCATCAACCTCATCATCATCGGGACACCATCATCGCCATCATCATCGGGCCACCATCATCATCATCGGGACACCATGATTATCATCACCATCGCCATCAACATTAATAGCATCGTCACCAACCCCATCATCATCATCATCATCATCATCATCATCATCATCGGGACACCATCATCATCATCATCTCACCATCTCATCATCAACATCATCAACATCGTCAACAACATCATCATCATCATCATCATCATCATCATTAGCATCATCGGGACACCATCATCTTCACCACCATCACAATCATCATCATCATCAACAACAACAACAACATCGACATCATCGACATCATCATCATCATCATCATCATCATCATCATCATCATCATCACCATCATCGGGACACCGACGGGACACTGGCGACACCGGCGGGACACCGCGGGCCACCGGTTGCCGGAAGGGAGGCATTTGGTCCGGCCGCGCCTCAGCCACAGGAGACTTTCTTCTCGCCCGCCCACGCAGCTTCGCCTCGCCCGCACTCACGGCACGCACGAACACGAAACCGAAACCGATTTCCCGGTAGGGGGGCTCTCCGTTCCACTTCGATCTCACCCCCTCACCTCAGATAGAACCGCGCGCGCGCTTCGCGCGCGCTTGGGTTCTAGCGCATGCCATGGCGCTGTTAGCTGCGCGTGCTTTTCGGACAGGCTCATGCCATGCCTTGCCTTACCTTGTCCTCCAATGTTCCTTATGCGTCCTTCCTCGTTAACCCTCCAGACTCTCTCGGTTGTCCTCGCTTTTTGTTTCTCGTTCTTATCGACGGCCTCCTCTTGCTTGGGATTATGCGGGGGCTTCGAGCTGTTCAGCGCCGGCGTGGGAAAATATTCAATATGAAGTGGGCTGGCTTGAAATGTACGGGTCTCTTGTGGATCTTTTTGTTTGGGCTGCCTTGAAGGCCTCGGGGCCCGCTTGGGCCCCTCTTGGGCTCTTCTTCGAAGTTGTGGGGCCGTCTCGAGCCTCGGCGCCATGTGAAGCTCTCCCGAAGCCATCCGAAGGAGACGAGCGTGATATTTACTGAATGTGGAGAAACCTGAATGGCTTTTGCGTTTGTGGCTCTCTAGGGTCATCTGGGAGGGCCCTTGGGAGTTCCACTGGGGCATCTTGTGGCCCCTGGGGGCCGCCTTGAAACATCTTGGAGCGTCTTGGACCACCAAGGGGCCATCTTGGCGGCCAGTGGGCGTCGCTTGCTCTGAGTAGAAAGTGCCTGGGATGCAGCGGCCAGCGCTGTACATGAGCTGCTACCTTGGGCTGCAGCTCGCTGGATACTGCTACGTGAAAGGTGCTGCTACCCTGGGCTGCAGCGCCATGCAAGTAAATACCCCGGCATTACTTATCCCACACGGCACTTAAACGAGAGATGGGCAGGCTTGGTTCGCGCATTCGTTTCTGTCCTGAGTCCTGAATGGATGAGCATCTAACCCAAATCCAACAATCCTAGAGCCGTCGGAAGGCTGACTTGGGCTGCTTGGGAGCGTCTTGGGCCAAGCTTTCGCATTTGGGGGGCTCCTGGGGGGCGTCTTGGGCCCTCCTGGAGCGCTGTGGGGGCTCCCCAGAAAGGCTGGGGGAGCGGTACTGGGAGCGTCCCCGAGATGTGGCGGGGAGGTGTGGGACCTGGGGCCGGGGGGGGGGGGGGTATTGAAGTATACGTATATAGATGTATATGTGTATATGCATGTATATATTTTTATATATGTATATATAAATAGATGTATATGTGTACATCGATGTATACATATATATATATATATATATATATAACACGCGCGTTTCGCTCTAGCGTGTCACAGACACAGGAACCGCTGTGCGAACAAATGTTTTGAGTTTCTCAAGCAAGTGAGGACTCCAGTGGCAACACATGCTTGAGGCACCGCCATGGACGGACCCTGGGTAGAGTGTGGAGAGTCGGACCAGCTCTCTGGTCAATCCTCTCGGGCGCGCCCTGGGGCTCTCTTGGGCCGTTTGGGGGGGCCCATTGGGGGGCTGTTTCGGAACCTCTTTTGGTGTTTTTTCAAGTCTCATGGGGGCCTCTTGGGGCTTCTGGGCCCCTTCTCGGAGCAACTTGGGGTCTCCTGGGGGCCTCTTGGGCCAAAAGGCCAGAATTTCCTGTTCCTCGTCCACGTCTTGGGCGCACCCTTGGGGCGTGTTCTTGGGCGGTTTGGGCGCCTCGTGGGCCGTCTTGGCCCCCTCGTGGGCCGTCTTGGGGCCCTCTTGGGGGCATCCTCGACCGGCTTGGGTGCCTCTTGGGCCGTCTTGGACGCAGTGGACGCCCAAAAGGCAAACACGCCAAACATATCAGTTTCCCCATCGGGAATCGACAATTGTTGCTCATTGAGCCACTCTCGGGGTGCCTCTTGGGGCGTTTTCGTGGCCTCTTTTGGTGTTGTTTCGGGGCCTCTTGGGGCTTCTGGGCCCCTTCTTGGAGCCTCTTGGGGTCTCCTGGGGTCTCTTGGGCCAAACGGTCAGAATTTCCGGTTCCTCGTCCCCGTCTTGGGCGCCGCCTTGGGGCGTTCTTGGGCGGTTTGGGCGCCTCGTTGGCCGTCTTGGCCCCCTCGTGGGCCGTCTTGGGGCCCTCTTGGGGGCATCCTCGACCGGCTTGGGTGCCTCTTGGGCCGTCTTGGATGCAGTGGACGCCCAAAAGGCAAACACGCCAAACATATCAGTTTCCCCATCGGTAATCGACAATTGTTGCTCATTGAGCCACTCTCGGGGTGCCTATTGGGGCGTTTTCGTGGCCTCTTTTGGTGTTGTTTCGGGGCCTCTTGGGGCTTCTGGGCCCCTTCTTGGAGCCTCTTGGGGTCTCCTGGGGTCTCTTGGGCCAAACGGTCAGAATTTCCGGTTCCTCGTCCCCGTCTTGGGCGCCGCCTTGGGGCGTTCTTGGGCGGTTTGGGCGCCTCGTGGGCCGTCTTGGCCCCCTCGTGGGCCGTCTTGGGGCCCTCTTGGGGGCATCCTCGACCGGCTTGGGTGCCTCTTGGGCCGTCTTGGACGCAGTGGACGCCCAAAAGGCAAACACGCCAAACATATCAGTTTTCCCATCGGAAACTGACGATTTTTGCTTATTGGGGCTCTCTCGTCTTGAAAGGCGTCTGGAGCCATCGATGCGGCCTCCTGGGGCCTCCCTGCAGCCTCTTGGGGCCCTGTTGGCCTCGGGTCGGCGAAATCCCGTAAGGCCCCCGGGCCCAGTCCCCGTTATAGGTATATATATATATATATATATATATATATATATAGAACAACTCACTGCAATGGTACGTAAGTGATGGGAGGGAGGGGTAGGACGTCAGATATGGCGCGAGCGCGCGCACCTAGCTTGCCTCTCCTCTCTCCTCTCTCTCGCCTCCCTCCTGCTGCTGCTGCATCTGCTGCTGCTGCTGCTCCTCCTCCTCCTCCTCCTCCTCCTCCTCCTCCTCCATCCCTACTCCCTCCTCCTCCTCCTCCTCCTCCTCCTCCTCCTCCTCTTGCTTCTCCTCTTGCTCCTCCTCCTCCTCCTCCTCCTCCTCCTCCGCCTCCTCCTCCCCGCGCGCGGCAGACGTCAGCAGGAGAGCTCGCTACTTGCTCGTCCACGGGCCGCGCTCCAGCTCCTCCCGGGGGGGGGGGCACAGCGCCACGGGGGGACCTGCCCGAGGGAGGGGGCACGCCGACTTGCACACGGCGCCTGCGTGCGGCGACCTCACGCTTGCAGCTCGGGCGCGGAGGGCCCGCGCGATCGGCCCCGCCCTTCTGCGCCGCTCGGGCGGTGCAGGCCCGCCCCCATGGGCGTCCGTGCGATGGGCGGCCGCGGCAGCGGCGTCGGGATGCAGGGATGCAAAGGGGGACGACGGGGGCGCTCCCAGGCGCTCCCAGGCGCTCCCAGGCGCTCCCAGGCGCTCCCAGGCGCTCCCGGCACGCTCCCAGCGCCGACTTGGAATCGGCGATGCACCGCCGACGCATCGGCGACAGGCCCTCGGCAGCAGATCCGCACGCCCCTGGGCGGGATGAGGCTACGGTCGAAATCTGTGGTAAGGACGCTCTGTAAGGACGCAAGGCCCCAGGACAGTCCTTGGACGCCCCAGTTGAAGCTTTCTGGCGGCGCACTGCCGAACAAATCTGAAGACGCAAGGGTGTCCTTGGGAAGGTTACCCGTCCTTACTATGGATATTGACTGTATTATCTAGTTTGCCATCTCCGCAACAACACAACTCGAATGTATGGCCTCTCTGCAGTGTAACTCTCCAGGTGCCCACGCCCGTGGGCCGAACGCACCCATTTTGACGGGGTATCTCTTGCCTGGAGACACGTGTGCCTTCAGGGCTGCGTACTCTTGTGACGGCCGGATTCCAAAAGAACCCCGATGGATACTTCAGTCAGGCCGGGGCGGCCCATGAACAGCCACATGTCAAGCCCCTTGTCGGCGATGAATGGGCGATGGGGGGCCGACGCATCCCCCCCTGAGCCTCTATCCCCGCCTAACGTTTGCCCCCTCAGATCCTCGAGCCCCTCGACGAGGCTCGTGAGCGTCGCCGGCGCGAACGTGGCCACGGTGGACGGGCTGCTCGTGCGGTTCTCGGCGAAGATGTAGCCGCCGGGCCCCCGCGAGAGGGCCCCTCTGCTCCTCCTCATCATCTTGTTTTTCCTCCTCCTCCTCCTCCTCCTCCTGCTCCTCCTTCTCCTCTTGCTCCTCCTCCTCCTCCTCCTCCTCCTGCGCCTCCTCCTCCTCCTCCTCCTCCTCCTCCTCTTTCTCCTCTTGCTTATCCTCTTGCTCCTCCTCCTCCTCCCTTCCCCCGTGCCCTCTCCACTGCCGCAAGGAGGCGGCGAGCGGGACGGGGCCTGGAGGCCGCGAGGGGACCGCCCCTCTCGGCTCTTCGGCCCCCGCGGGTGGCCTGTGTGCCAGGGCGTCCCTGACGGTGCCGCGTAGTCTGAGCTCTCAGAGCCCTCCTCCTCCTCCTCCTCCTCCTCCTCCTCCTCCTCCTCCTCCTCCTCTCCCTACGCTTCCTGCTCCACCTCCTAACCCCCCTCCTCCTCCTGCTCCTCCTTGTGCCCCTCCCTCCTCCAGGCCCCCGAGGGCCCGTCCACGGCAACACAGTGCAACCGAGAACCAGCCGAGCGGGCAATGAAGCCGAGACCGACCGCAACCGACAAGCCGCAGGCAGCTCGGAACGGCGCTGCGGCGCAGCAGCGTCACGGCAACCGACCGAGCCGAGCCGAACCGAATGCAGCCGACTGCGACGTAGCTGGGCCGCTCCCACTTCCTCCTCATCCGCCGTCGTCGTTGTAGTTTCAGGTGCAGCTCCTGGGGGGGTCGATTCTCGATGCTTCGCGTATCCCCACCAGCCCCTCTTGCGCAATTCAGGCCGTAGCGAATGCGGTGCGACTTCTGGACGGCGTGCGGCACTTCCGCTACGCTTGCAATCAAAAATATCCCCAATAGCCTATCCAGAAACGATGCCCAGGCTAGTTGCCTTGATCAGGACAGTCTAGTACTATGCAGAAGAACAAGTTCTTCATCAGCCTGTATGAGAGGAACAAGTTCTGAATCAGCCTGATCAGACCGAGGACGAGGACGAGAACAAGGAGGACAAGGAGGACGAGGAGGAGTGGGAGAAGGAGGAGGACGAGGACGAGAAGGCGGACAAGGAGGAGGACGAGGAGAAAGAGGAGGTAAGAGGAGGGCGAGGAGGACGAGGACGAGGACCAAGACGAGGAGGAAGGGGAGGGCGAGGAGGAAGTGGAGGACGAGGACGAGAAGGAGGGCGAAGAAGAATATGCGGGCGGGGAGGGAGAGGGCGAAGACGACGGAGGTGTGGACACCCCGGGAGTGGTGGGCGGAGTCACCCCCCGCCCGGGGTGCAAGGCGGCGGGGGCGGCGCCCGGCCTTTGCGGACAGCAGCGTGTCCACGCACTGGGCGCCGTCTCTTGGTGCTTCCGGGGGCCGACCACCACGACGACGACGACGTGTCCATGCACTGGGCGCCCACGACGATGACGCGTCCACGACGACGTGCCACGACGACGACGACGTGTTCACGACGACGACGATGTGTCCACTCCTTGCGCGCCGTCTCGTTGTGCTTCCAGGGGCCGACCGCGACGACGACGTCGTCGTGCTCGTCGTCCTCGTCTGGTTCCTTCATTTCCCCTTGCCCTCTCTCTCTCTCTTTTTCTCGTTTCTACCTCAGTTTGTGCACAGCAGGGGGCGGGGGCGACGTCGCCGCCGATGAAGACCCTTCCTGCAACGCGTTGGGAAGCAGGAAAGGGTCGAGGAGACGCGAGGGACGTCGCGATTCCCAAACTCCAAACACTCCCAACAGGACTTGCCGCGAGGAGGGGGGGGGAGACGGTAAGCGCCGAAAGGCAGAGAGCTGTCTCCGAAACAAAAAACAAAACACACACAATCATGATTCGACCACCCGCACAAGGACGAGGAGACCCAGCCACCCCTGGTGCAGGGAGCGCCAGGGCGGTGGCTGGGCTTCGCCCCAAATGTAGGGTAAACGCACGGATGCCTGCCCTACGGGTCAGTCGCGTCGGGCCGTGCGCGACGCGACTCCAGAAAACCAGCCACTCCCAACAGGCCTTGCAGCGAGGAGGGGGGGGGGGGGGCGCGAGGCGCCGAATGGCAGAGAGCTGCCTCCGAAACAAAAAAAAACTGACATACATCGAACGCCCACACAAGGACGAGACCCAACCACCCCTGGCGCAGGGAGCGCCAGGGCGGTGGCCGGGCCTCGCCCCAGATGTGTGGTATGCGCACGGATGCCTGCCCTTCGGGTCAGTCGCATCGGGCCGTGCGCAAGAGACACGGACAAGTCGCAACACCGATGAATCTGAATCATCGCTGCCGAAGTTATTAGTCTTGGCAAGCACCATCGGAGCGCGGACCTCCTCTTCCCGGATGGCGGCCGCGACAGACGGAGCGCGAGCCGAATCAAGGAGAGACTCCACCCGCTGCGCAAACCGCTCTTCCTCAGCAGTAGCAACAACTGACTACCTACCAAACCACCCCAACCCAACCCGAAGACCCGAATTTCGGGTTGGGGGGGGTAAGGGTTCCACACGTGTTTTTTCGATGTGTCCCGACCCCCCCCACTGGAAATCGAGGGTAAATCTGAGCCTTCGGGTTGGGTTGGGGTGGTTTGGTGGGTGGTGAACAACGGAGCAGGAGCACCTGGCAGCTGGGACCCTGGCGAGCGAGGACTCAGATTGGCTCCTGGCCGAAATGGGCAGGTGGATGAGGTCCTCGAAGCGAAGAGGGCAAACAACGGCAAGATCTTGCCGCTAGGGACGCCTGCCTCGAAAACTCATGCTCCACACCCACGGACCAAACTTAGAAGGGCGACCCGTACAGGCATCAATTAGACCTCTGAATCGTCCGTGCGAGCTGTAGCACTTACGCAGCTGGCAGATCAACAAGTCTGCTCCGTCACTACATGAGAAACTGAACCATTTGTGCTTTGGGTCCGCTACGTCGGTCAAAAGAAGACCACTATCCCCTGGGCACATGCTGGGAAGGGGGGCGCTTCGGCCACTCAACACGATGGACCTTGAGACAACGAAAGAATTTCCAAACAAACCCGAGATGCCTCCAACGGTGCGGGTTCTCTGCCGACCGCACGGTTGGAGGGGGCTTGACATATTCTACTCCACCGAACTCTCGGGGAGACTAGACGCGAGGAAGGAGGTGCATAGCTAGAACACAACACGCACGAGCCTACTCCATGTGCCTTCCTAGTTCCTCCTCGGCCCTTGAATCGACCTCGTGTCCGGCAAGAGCATGCTTTGCCGCGGAGTCAGCGTCGCCGTTGCCCCGCCCCAAAACCGTAACTCCTCCGACACTGACTCGTCAGACCAAGGCTGGTGAGACCTGACGTGAGACACCCCTGAACAATAACCGCAACTAGGCTCAGCTCGGGCCTGTTGGAGGTGGCCCGCACACAAACGCTTGCCCCCGAGCTGAGCCAGTCTTGGTGGGGCGTGAGACTTGGCAACGCTCTCACAAAGAGGCACTCTATGAAAACCACTTTTGCAGATCGGCAAAAGCTGCCAGATACGCACGCACTTCTCCCGCGTGGGGGGTCTGGTGCATGTGTGTCCTCTCAGAATTAAATAAAAACCACCATACTCTATGAAAACCACTGTTACAGATCTGAAACAGCTGCCAGATACGCACAACATTCTTCCGCATGGGGGGTCTGGGGCACGTGTGCCCACAACGGCCCCGAAGCCTGACAGATCGGTGCCCTGTCGGAATGGAAAACCACCATACTCCAGGCCGCCCTACAGGATTCTCGAATCACCCTACGGACACAGGACCCATGACACAAAAACAGTGCCACCGATGTTTTCTGGCTGGGGAGTGTCCTTTAACCAACCAATGGTCATCTCATCCTGGTACATTTGAACAGGGGCAGGAAGATAGTCCCCTTGGTGGGAAAGGGGCATAGATAGTGGTAAAGAGGTTTACCGAGGACTGAATATACTCCTTGAAGTTATCAACAAGAGATTCCTGGACCAACTTCCTGCGCTCAGAGTCGAGGTGAGGGCACATCCAGATACAATGAATCAAAGAATCTGTCGGGGTCCCGCACAACTCGCATTCGCACGGGAACTGATATCCACGTGACCTGGCGAGCAGTCTCTCCCATATAGCTCCAGTGGTGCACGCTCTGAGAGTACCTTTCTGAAGAGGGGTGTACTTGGAGGAGGAGAGGTGCGAGGCCACCACATCGAAGCAGAGGCGGTGCTCAAAGCCGTGCTTCGAGCCTATCTCTCTCTCTCTCTCTCTTTCTTTCTCTCTCTCTCTCTCTTTCTCTATTCAGAGTCCTGAAAGCGGCCGATCGCAAGTGAGACCTGAGTAGGGCTGGCGAAGTGAAACATAACTCATGAGCGTTTCCAAGGTCATCAATAATACGATTGCCCTCTCCCCGCTTCCAGAGGAGGAGGCGGAGGAGGAGGACGAGGAGGGGGAGGAGGAGGGGGAGGGATGATGAAGGAGAAGGGTGGAGGGGGGGGTGGCTGGGTGGAGGAGGAGGAGGAGGAGGAGGAGGAGGAGGAGCAGAGGGCCAACAGTCGAATCATCGACGACAGCAGCGAAGTGCCAATGGTCAGGGCCACCCAGGAAAAGAATCCAGGGCACCTCGCACAGTGAGCAAAGGCACCTTTGGACATCACAACCCATGATGTATCGAGGGACAGGCCCCAAAGGAATCCAACGATCAATCCGCATCTCTTGCCATCGCTCGGACGTCGATGCCCGTGCGTTCTTTCGATCTCGTGCGTGTTATGGTTTTGCAAGATGGTGCAGGATGCTCCTTCATGGCCCCCGTTGAGAAGAAAAGAGCACACGTCCGAGCGGTGCCAAGATCTTGACTGCACGGAGGAGGGTGCCCTCAGAGAGGCACGTGCCACGAAGCGGTGGGCCACCCGCGCCGAAGGGCCCGCCGGGTCTTGCTGCCAGGGGCGCCCGGAGCCCGCCGCGGGTGCCGCCGGCTCTCGCGCGCCTGAGGAGCCCCAGCCCGCAGCGAGCCGCACGGCCTCCCGAGGGCCCTCCGGAGCGCCGCAGGGCCCCCCGAGCGCTGCAGGGGCCCTCCCGGGAGCCCAGCGCCGCAGGTGCGCCCGCGCAGCCGCACGCTGACCGCGGTGCACGGCTTCCTCCCGGAGGACGTGGTGGGCCCGACGGGGATCGTGGGCAGGCGGCCCTGCGGCCCTCCCGAGGGCCCAGGAGAGGAGAGGCCCGCGCCGCAAGGCGGGGCGATTGCGCGAGGGCAGACTCCTTCCAGAACGTCGGCCAAGAGCTTCTTCCCCAGCCGCGCGGGACGGCATGAAGAACTGGCATGCGCTCCATGGCCTCCGCATGCAGGAACGTGCACATCTACTACGGCAACACACTGACAATCTCCCGAGACGCGCGCATCCGCTCCGCCAGAGCTACCGCCTGGATCGCAGGGATGGGAGGGCCTCCGAAGGAGGAGGAGGAGGAGGAGGAGGAGGAGGAGGAGAAGATTGAGGAGGAGGTGGAGGAGGAGAATATTGAGGAGGAGGAGGACGAGGAGGAGGAGGATGAGGAGGCGGAGGAGGAGGAGGAACAAAAACATGAGGGCAGAGGAGGAGGAGGACGACGAGGAGCACAACGAGGCTCCTGCTTCCCTGTGGCCGTTGCCCCCCCTTCCCCCGTTCCCCCTTCCTCTATCTCCTCCTGTCGTCCCGTCGTCCCGTCCCCCATTCCTCCCCCTTCCGTTCTGCTTCCCTCGCGCCCTCCCCTTCCAACTTCACCCCCCTCGCCTTCCCCACCGTCCTCGGAGGTTGTCAGAGGTCCCTGGGAAGTCATCAGAGGCCCCCGGAAGCTTGCGCAGGCTCAACAAGCGGCAACAGACACGGACACCTCGATCCTCGAAACTCGTTCT
>CAUYUJ010017713.1:79758-107258 GCA_963575745.1 Prorocentrum cordatum | reverse complement strand
GAGGAGGAGGAGGAGTGGCATCCTAAGAAGCATGGACGGCCTCCAAGAAAGCCAGAGTCTTCCTGGAAGCCCCCCCCTTCCCGGCCTCGCACAGCGGCCCCCTCCCAGAAGATGGGGTCTGGGTAGATGGCTGGGGCTGGAGGATTGCGCCGCATCGCCGATTCATCGCCAGTGCGTCTGCGATGCATCGGTGACGCCAGCGATGCGTCGGTGCCATCGCTGGCTCCACATCGGTCCGCATCGGCGGTGCATCGGCGATGCGGCGCTAT
The DNA here is from genome assembly GCA_963575745.1 of Prorocentrum cordatum. Taxonomy (NCBI): domain Eukaryota; class Dinophyceae; order Prorocentrales; family Prorocentraceae; genus Prorocentrum; species Prorocentrum cordatum. The sequence goes on along the minus strand of CAUYUJ010017713.1, from coordinate 106,989 downwards.
CACCCGACCCCCTCTACCTGAGCCCCGTTTGGGAGGCCTGAATCTAAGAAGCCCTCCTAGAAGCCCCTGGGCCCTTCTGAGAAGGCCCATGCCTTCTAAGTGGCCCCCCGCCTTCTCGGAAACCCCGCCTCCCTCGTGCTTCACCCCTGTGTGCGTTGAGTCAACTTCGGGCCATAATTGGGGTCCCTGCCCGTCGTCCAGGGCGACGTGGGTTCCCCAGAATGCTGTCGGCGAGACGCAGCCGCTGGAGAGCACCCCGAACTGGCACGCCTCTAGGCACCGGCAGGAACGCCTCCAAACCCGAGAGCGACGACGCAGCCAATCCTTCACCCTCCCGCTCCCAATGCCCCAGGCGGCGCGCCAGGGAGGGGAACACGAGGGCTTGGGGGCCCCCCATGGGCCCCCAGGTCCGGCCCCGAATCGGCCCGTTCTCCCGAGACGCCGACCGCACACCCGAGAGCGACGACGCAGCCCATCCTTCGTCCTCCCGCTCCCGGATCCCCTCCAACGCCTGCACGCCCCCGCCGCTCCTGAGTTCGGGTCGCTCCACCTGTCCACGTTCTGGACCAGTGCGTTGGTGCCGAAGCCCCCGAGACCCGTGATGCTGAGAACGCCGGCGACCTGGACCAGCGCCCCCGCCTCCGCCTCCTCCTCCGCCCCCTCTTCCTATTATTTGTCTTCTTCTTCTTCTTCTTCATCTTCTTCCTTCTCTACGTTTTCCTCTTCCTCTTCCTCTTCCTCTTCCTCTTCCTCTTCCTCCTGCTCCTGCTCCTGCTCCTGCTCCTCCCTTCCCCTCCCTCCCTCTCTCGTCCTTCTTCTCCTCTTCTGCCCCCTCGTCCCCCGTCCTCCTCCTGCTCCCCTCCCTCCCTCCCTCCCTCCCTCCTCGTCCCTCCGTCTGATCCTCCTTTCCCTTCTCCTTCTCCTCCTCCTCCTCCTCCTCCTTCTCCTCTCCTCCCTCCCTCGTCCCGCACATTCTGCAAGGAAGTGCACCCCAGTGGTGCCATTGTGGTGCAGCCGTTCAGGCCAAGAAACATCCCCTCCCTCCCTCCTCCCTCCCTCCCTCCTTCGCTCCCTTCTTCTTCGTCTTATTCTCATTATTCTTCTCATGTGTATGATTATTGCTGTTGTTGTTATTATCCTTCCTCGTCCTCACTCTCCTCCTGCCAGAGGTTCCACCGAAAAACCCACGGAGGCCCAAGAGAGAGTCCAAGAGGCTCCAAAGAAGGACCAATCGGGCCACATCAATTTAGCAACGACACGGGTTTCAATGCATCTTGCCTTTAATTCGGAATGTTCTGATTAAATACCTTATCGTTTTCCTTCTCGTCATCCTCGTCTTCCTCGTTTTCCTCGCCTCTCTTCCGTTTCCTCCTCCGTTCCTCCTCATCCTCGACCTTCTCCTTTCCCTCCTCGTTCTCGGGGCCTTCCTGGTCCTCATTGTCATTGTCCTCCTCGCCCTCCTTTTGCCGCTCGTCCTTGATTGTTCGTCCTCCCGCTCCTCGTCCTCCTCGCCCCTCCCATCCCCCGCCTCTCCTTCTTCCATCACTCGCCCCCCCCCTTAGCCTTAGCCGTCCCCTCCTTCCCCTTCCCCTGCTTTCCCCCTCCCCTCTCGTCCTTCCCCCCCCTGCTCCCCCCACTCCCCTTCTCCTTCTCCTCCTCTTGCCCTCTCGCCCCCGTCGCCCTTTCCCCACATCCTTACCGCGCCCCCCCCCCGTCCTCGTCCTCGTCGTGGTCGCCATCCTCACCCGCGTCCTCGTCCTCGTCCTCATCTTCCTCGTCCTCCTCCTGCTCCTCCTCCTCCTCCTCATCATCATCATCATCTCCCTCCTTCCCCTTGTCTACCTCTTCCGACACCTTTTCTCTCGTGCTTCAACGCTTCCGTGTTTCTTGGCGCGGTGCCAGGGCGGGGTGCACCTGGGCGTTCGCGAGCAGGCAAGCGAAGACCAAATCGCCGAAATCGTTCCTCCTCCTCCTCCTTCTCCATGCTCTCATCCTCCCCTCTTCTGAGCACTTCTCCATCCTCCATGATCCTCCTTCTCCTCATTGTTTCTCTCTCTCTCTCTCTCTTTCTCTCCTTCTCTCTCTCTTTCTCATCTTCCTGGACCCCTCACATCCTCCTGGGCCCTCCTTCATCATCCTGATTTCTCTTCTCCATCCTCCCGGACCCCTCCCATCCTCCATCCTCCACGATCCTCCCTCTCAGTCTCCCTCTCCTGGACCCATCCGCATCCTCGCCCTCCTCCCCTGCCTCTCTCCCGCTGGGCGCTCCCCCCGTGTTTGCCCTGGCAGACCTGGACGATCCAGGTCCAGCTGTTCAGCATGGCTATCACGGGAGCTGGCGGCGGGTCTCTCTCGGGCAGGCCAGGAGGACGCGGCGGATCGTGATGGAGGACGAGCGTAAACGGTGTATGCCCGACAACAAGGCTCCACGCACATGATTGCCACCGGCTCTGCCATTACAGTGCAAGGCAAACGAGTGGGCCATGCCCCAAAGTGACGCGCCCCACGCAGCACAGCACGTCACATTTTGAGACACCTCCGGGTACTCCCGTCACAAGAAGAAAGGACGAGCAGGGTGTGATGGGATCAGCGGAGCGGGGGAGGATGGTGGGAATGGGGGGAAGACATGGGACGGAATTGCTGGGGAGGGAGAAAGGGGGGATTGGGACGGGAGCGTGCACGAGGGATGGGAGGTGCAAAGGAGGAGGTGATCATGGATACGCGAGGGGGGTGGGAAAGGGACGGGAAGGGAGAAGAAGAGCGAAGGAACAGGGGAGGGAAAATTAATCTGTGGAGTGTACGAGTATGCGTATGTAAAACATGATGGGTCGACTTACGGTTTGTTGGATATATAAACGACGCAGGTCGAGCAGGCATAAAGTGAACTGCAGTAAATGATAGATGCAAAGTGTTTGCGATAGTTTGAAGCTGAACATATCAAATCCGATATTGATTTTGTGAACGGCACAACCCCACACGGCCCATCACTTGAGTCGTATTACATGCGTAATGCGAGGGGTGTTCTTCACCGCCTTGAATCGGCCAGTGAGCTGAGGCATGACCCACCGAACTGATCCTTCCTTTTACGTGCACGGCTCGTGCATTAGAGGTTCGTGAATTGCTCCCTCTCCCCCTCCTGTTCTTCGCTTTGCCACCGTCCCGCACTTTTTTCCCGTGCCTCCTCTCACCTCCCCCTGCCCCCTCCTTCCCCCTCCTTCCCCTCCCCCTCCCCTCCCACCTTTCTGGGGCTTGTCACTCTGAAAGGGGCTGAGCATGAGCTCGAGGCGGGTGGGCGACGTCTCAAGGATTTGGGCGCCCGAGTTATCCGGGGTAACTCGGGTCCGGGGTAACTCGGGTTTGGATTCCCGAAAAAGGAACCCGAGTTATCCCTGACCCGAGTTACCCCTGATGATTCGGGGCTCTTGGGCGCCCGAGTTATCCGGGGTAACTCGGGTCCGGGGTAACTCGGGTTTGGATTCCCGAAAAAGGAACCCGAGTTATCCCTGACCCGAATTACCCCTGATGATTCGGGGCTCTGAAGGATAGCCACGCCGGCGAGCCTCGCCTGGATGGGGCGAGCGCGGGAAGCTCGCCGAGGGCTCGGGCCCCCTCTCCGGGGCCACAAAGGTCCGTCCGAGCTCGGCGCGCGCCCGTCCAGCATGCCGGCCGCAGCCTCGCGGCCGGAGCAGCAAGAGAGGAAGCGGCCCGAAGACTTCGGCCAGCGCCCGGCGTGAGCTCTCCGCTGTCTCTTGAACAGGGACCGACCGTCCCGGCATTCCTATAGTCCTGCCACGAAATGCTCTTAGAACCCCAACATGTTCTAAGACAAAAGGCGTTCTCAGAACACAGGCCCGATGTGCTAACACAAGACAGTGCCAACCAGAAATATTATAAGAACACTTCGCGAGAACCACAACAGGTTCTTAGAACATTGTTTGGTGAGGCTATGGGCGAGCCAGGACGCTTCGCCACTGCTTGAATCTCCGCGCGGCGTGGGGATCGACCCGCCCGCAGCGCGCGCGCAGACCCGCTCGCTCGCTCGCGCGCGCGCGCTCGGTGCCGCAGGCTGTGGCGGCCCGTGGGCGTGCCTCTCGGCACAGGAGCTGCGACAGCGAGCGTGGCGCACTGCGCGTCGCCACGTGGAGACGTCACTCACCGCATCGTGAGGCCGGCTGGTGTCCCCAGAAGGGCTGAACCTAAACGATGTTTTTCCCAACCATCCTGTGGTGCTGGGTCCTCGTTTTGAAGAGACAGCGCCCCGCGTCCTCCCTCCTCCTCCTCCTTCCCCCTCCCCTCCTCCTTTTCACCCGTCATCATCACCATCATCGTCATCATCATCGCCGTCATCAGCACCATCACCCCTCACACGCTTCGTGGCCCCATAGGGAGCTCCACCGAAGGCCCCAGTGCTGCCGGCCGCACGCGTCCCACACACCCAATTCGGCACATCCCTCACACGCTTCGTGGCCTCATAGGGAGCTCCACCGAAGGCCCCAGTGCTGCCGGCCGCATGCGTCCCGCACACCCAATTCGGCACACCCCTCACACGTTTCGTGGCCCCTTAGGGAGCTCCACCGAAGGCCCCAGTGCCGCCGGCCGCATGCGTCCCGCACACCCACTTCGGCACACCCCTCACACGTGTCGTGGCCCCCATAGGGAGCTCCAGCGAAGGCCCCAGTGCTGCCGGCCGCATGCGTCCCGCACACCCAATTCGGCGCACCCCTCACACGTTTCGTGGCCCCATAGGGAGCTCCACCGAAGGCCCCAGGGCCGCCGGCCGCATGCGTCCCGCACGCCCAATTCGGCCACCGAAGGCAGCGCCGCCGGCCACATGCGTCCCGCACACCCAATTCAGCACACCCCTCACACGTTTCGTGGCCCCAGAGGGAGCTCCACCGAAGGCCCCAGTGCCGCCGCCCGCATGCGTCCCGCACGCCGAAATCGGCACACCCCTCACACGCTTCGTGGCCCCATAAGGAACTGGTGGTCCCGACAACCTCCCTATGGCCGATTTCTTCGTCGTCGTCGTCCGTCGTCGACGTCCCACCTGCGCGTAGCGCGGCGCCCGCAGCCTTGAACTTTGGAGTGCGCGGGCAAAGAGGAAGGAAAAGAAAGGGAGGAAGCGGGCGCGATCCTCTTGTGGGGCGTGCCGACATGGGCGTCGCGGCGCGCGGGCGCTGCCGTCGGGGTTCCCAGGACAACTCCTTGCGGAGGCTACGCTCAGTGTCACGAGTTCTCAGAGTCAGGCAGACCCAAACCATTCACAGTCGTATGCATTTACACTAGGCGACTCCAAGCTCGCAATCATGCGCATAGAATTAATCGCGCGCATTTTCATTCTGAATCGGACGCACTCGCGCTTAGACTCGCCCGCGCTCAAGCTTTCATACTCAGACCTATCGTTTTCGCTCGTGTTGTGTATCCTATCACACAATCTGGCACACCCCTCATAATGACTCATACGGTTCGTGACCCCATAGGGAGCGCCACCGAATGATATATTCACAGTTGCGGTATTCACAACTGCGTATGGTTGGGTCCCTCGCCAGGCTAATTCGTTTTCGTTTTCTTTTCGTTTGCCATCGTTTTGTCTTCAATCCGCCTTTACCGCAAAACGAGATCAAAACGAAAACGGCCAACGAAATCGCCAAAACACCGTTTAGGTCCACCCCTGGTCCCCAGCCAGACGGACTGCGACGGGCAACGCGCTGCGGACCCTTCCTTCCTAGGTGCTCCAACTCGGCGGACGTACCAGTCGGTGGCGGGGAGGAGGAAGGGGAGGCCTGCTTTGAACATGACCTCCCGCACAACTGCGTTTTCCGGCTGGCGCAGGACACATCCCAATAGAAGTAATTGTCTGCGTCGGTTTGCTCAGAAGCTGTCTTGAGACCCGCGCAGGCTCGCGGCCCCCCAAAAAAATGTGCTCTCTGGGTTAGCTCCGCTTAGCGCGCTGTGAGTGGGCACCTTGGTGAAACTTTGAGCATGTTTTTTCGCAATCATCCTGTGGTGTTGGGTCCTCGTTTTGAAGAAACAGCGCCCCGCGTCCTCCCTCCTCCTCCGTGGCCCTACTCCCCCTGCTTCCTGCGTTTCACCCACCCAATACAATGTTTCGTGGCCCCATAGGGAGCCCCACCGAAGGTCCCAGTGCTGCCGGCCGCATGCGTCCCGCACACCCACTGCAGCGTTTCGTGGCCCTCCTCCCCCTGCTCCCTGCGTTTCACCCACCCAGTACAGCGCTTCGTGGCGCCATAGGGAGCCCCGCAAAAGGTCCCAGTGCTGCCGTCCGCATGCGTCCCGCACGCATGCGTCCCGCACACCCAGTACAGCGTTTCGTGGCCCCGTAGGGAGCCCCACCGAAGGTCCCAGTGCTGCCGCCCGTATGCTTCCCCCCCACCCAGTACAGCGTTTCGCGGCCCTCGTCCCCCTGCTCTCTGTGTTTCACATACCCAATACATCGTTTCGTGGCCCCGTAGGGAGCCCCACCGAAGGTCCCAGTGCCAGTGCAGCGTTGCGTGGTCCTCCTACCCCTCCCCCCTGCGTCTCACCCACCCAGTACAATGTTTCGTGGCCCCATAGGGAGCCCCACCGGAGGTCCCAGTGCTGCCGTCCGCATGCGTCCCGCATGCCCATTATAACTTTTCGTGGCCCCACAGCCAGTGCCGCCGTCCGCATGCGTCCCGAAAACAAAATGTGGCATTTTCACCCACCCAGCACAGCGCTTCGTTGCCCCATAGGGAGCCCCACCGAAAGCCCCAGTGGGACTGTCCGCAAGCGATCCGAAACACCCAATGTGGCAGTTTCACTCACGCAGTACAGCGCTTCGTGGCCCTATGTGGCATTTCCACCCGCCCAGTACAGCGCTTCGTGGCTCCATAGGGAGCTCCACCGAAGCGCCCAGTGGGACCGTCCGCGTGCGTCCCGGAAACTTAATTTGGCATTTCCTCCCACCCAGTAAAGCGTTTCGTGGCCCCATAGGGAGCTCCACCGAAGGCCCCAGTGCCACCGTCCGCATGCGTCCCCGAAACCCAACGTGGCATTTACACCCACCCATTACAGCGTTTCGTGGCCCCATAGGAAGCTCCACCGAAGCGCCCAGAGGGGCCGTCCGCATGCGTCCCGGAAGCCCAATTTGGCACATCACCCACTCAGTACAGCGTTCCCCCCACCCAGTGCAGCGCTTCGTTGCCCCATAAGGAGCTTCATGGTTGGGTCCTTCGCCAGGATAATTACTCCTGGCGATAGCGGCAGTTCTCGGCCTCGCCCCCCCCCCCACCCCCCTCCTGGTAACAGAATGGTGGTTCGCGCCAGCGCCGTTCAGAAATGCCTAGATCGTGAGCGTCCCAAGATCCCGCAAGTCACCGCCCCATCCCCACCCCTGGAATGGCCCCTTAGGGATTGATCTTTCATTCATGGGGGGTGACGCGTGTTACCCGAGAGGGGGGGGGGCTGGGCCGGGTGGTAACGGTAACGGCGGCCGCGGCGTGCACCCGCCAGGGTGGGTCCGAGCTACCAGCACATCAATAGCCTGTGTGCACAACAGTCCCTGTGTACACGACAATGCCCAATGCCTGCGTGCCAGTTCCTGTGCACACGACCATGCCTAACCACAGTCCCTGCGTCCTATGATATCATTCTGCTGCATCACAACGCTTGCGTACACTAATGCCTGTGTACACCGCAGCTGCCGCGTGAATTACAACGCCTGTGTACACCACAGTGCTTCCGTGCATCACAACGCCTGTGAACACCGCAGCGCCTGTGCACACTACCAGTAGCCATGTGCACCGTAGCTTACGCGTACGCCAAAGTGCCTGCGTGCACCACAGCGCCAGTGTACACCGCAGTAAACTGGCACTGCGTGCTCGTCGATGCATGCTTGCGCCGGAACGCCTGTGTACTCCTAACAATGTCATTGGGAATCTGCAGTAATTCACGCTTGTGCCCCGTTTGCAAGCGTTCCGGTTACTGGGGGGGTCTGGGGTGTGTGTGATACGCGTTACCCTCCCGAGTACATAAAAGAACAATCCCTGACCCCAAAGAGATAACAAACATGCTCTTTATGAGGCCGCCTCTTCAGTGACCTAGGGCGATACGCGCCTGCCCTAGAGGGGCGTTCATCTTACACGTCGTATCTTCCCCTCCGGTCCCCTCCGCTCCCTCCACCCTCTCGTCTGCCCAGGGCTCCCTCGCTGGTGATGAAGTCGAACACCTTCACGGTGGCGTGGCAGAAGCTGCTGGAGTGTATGGCCACGTCAACGTAGGCCATCTGCCGGGTGGCGCGCCCGAGGAGTAGGCGGAGGGAGCGACCGGGGCGAGGGAGGGGGGAGCAGGGCGAGGCGGGCCGGGTGAGGGGAGACGCGGGAGGAGGAGAGGCGGAGGCAAGTGTAGGTGCCCAGGTGTCCAGAGAAGCCATGCCATCCTGGCGAAGCCTGCGTGCTTGAGGCTGCCGGGCGGAGGAAGCGGGGGGGAGCGGGCCTCGCTGTGGAACACTGCCTGTATTCGAGCACGCAGCTCCACACGACGAGCCCCAACCCTCCTGCCCAGAGCGTAATCTAAGCGGGCGAGCAAGAAGAAGGCACTGGAGGCATCTTGCCTGTCAGTAGCCTTGCACAGAACAAGCTGCCCTTGAAGTGATCGAAAGACGGCACACGCAAACACGTCCACATCCGTCGGCTCACACTTTCCGCACCTCTTTCAGCAATTCTTCCTTTTCCTCCTACTCCTCCTCCTCGCTGAGCCGCTCGGCGAATGAGAGCAGTCGCGCCCCTTCTTTCCTCCGCCCCGTTTCGCTTCTCTACCAAGGCCGCCCGGGCCCTTGCTCGCCTCCCAGGTCTCAGGCCTTCGCCTAGTATTTGGGGTTTAGAACCGCGCGCGCGCACTTCGCGCGCTCAGGCTCTGACACACCTCGGCCCTCGACACGCATACGACTGCATATGCGTATATCTACACTATGTGTATACAGACACGACCCCGCACGCGCAATGAACACGGCTTGAAGAAACTGCCGGAATGTGCACCGCAACGCAAGCACGGGTTCTTCTCATGCCGAGCAGTGCAAGAGCACCGCAACGCAAGCAACGCAACGCAGCTCAGGCGCATCGCAACTCAAACCGCCGTGGCCCAAAGCAATTGCAATGGTAAAACAGTGTAGTTCAACGCAATGCAAAATCACCCGAGACGTAGCCAGACCCTTCTCCACGCGAGGCGAATACTTGCATGGACGCTCCATACAAAAGAACACATCGCCAGATATTGATGATTTGCGCTGCACTCATCTCCGCCGTGCCTCCCAGGAGCCGACGAAAATGGCGACGGTTGCGCAGTTCGTAGCCTCCCATGGAGCCGCGAGGTACTGGCTGGATCCGCGTGGCCTCCGCCTCCGCTGGACCTCCCAAGTAGGGAATCGAAATCTATGTACCGACGCTTTTCCCGACCCTGCGCTGAAATTCGCACAGGAACGCGGATTCTGGTGTGTACGGGATCCTGGTGTATACATTTTTCGATGTTTCCCTTGGAAAACGGGGGAAAAGCATACACCACACCACCCCGACGTCGTCCCTGACCCTTGTCGTGGGATTGAAAAACAACCCGCCACTGGTAATGTATATGTTCCGGTTTGCGGCCAAGAGCCCACGAACGTGGCGCCAGTTGCGCAGTTCGGAGCCACCCGAGGAGCTGCGAGGTCTCGACTGCCTGCGCGCACTTCCCTGCGCCGCCGTGCCTCCCCGGAGCCCAGGACAGTGGCGTCAGTTGCGCGGTTCACAGTCCCCCAGGGGGCTGCGAGGCCTCGGCTGCGTGCGCGTACTCCCCTACCCCGCGGACCCCCCCCCCCCACAAGCCCACGAGAAGTGGCGCCAGTTGCGCAGTTCGCAATCCCCCAGGGAGCTGCAGGGTCTCGGCTGTGTGCGCGCACTCCCCGACTCCGCCGTGCCTTCCGGGAACCACGGAAAGTGGCGACAGTTGAGCAGTTCACAATCCCTCAGGGAGCTGCGAGTTCTCGGCTGGGTGCGTGTGCTCCCCGACTCCGCCGTGCCTCCCATGAGCCCACGAAAGTGGCGACAGTTGCGCGGCTCGCAGTCAGTCAAGGAGCAGCGAGGTCACCCCGCTGACCTCCCAAGAGGCTGAGAAAGTGGCGACGGTTACGCAGTTCGCAGCCACACGGGGAGCAGCGAGGCCTCGTCTGGGTGCTCCGCTGGACCTCCCAGGAGCCCACGAACCCCCAGGAAGCTGCGAGGTCTCGACTGGGTGCCCGCATGCCCCTCCTCCGCTGCGCCTCCCAGGAGCCCACGAACGTGGCGGCGGCTTCGCAGCTCGCGGTCCTCCAAGGAGCAGCGAAGTCTTGTCTGGGTCCGCGTACTCCCCTACTGACTACCTACCAGACCACCCCAACCCAACCCGAAGACCCGAGTTTGACCCGAATTTCGGGTTGGGGGGGGTATGGGCTCCATGTGTTTTCTCGATGTTCCCCGACCCCCCCCCACTGGAAATCGGGGGCAAATTGGGGCCTTCGGGTTGGGTTGGGGTGGTTTGGTGGGTGGTGACCTACTCCGCTGGACTGTCAAGGGGCCCGGGAAAGTGGCCACGGTTACGAAGTTCGCAGGCACCCAGGGAGCAGCGAAATCCTGTCTGGGTCCGCACTCCCCGACTCCGCCGTGCCTCCCAAGAGCCAACGGAAGTGGCGACGGTTGCTCATTTCGCTGCGAGGTCTCGGATGGGTGCGCGTACTCCCCTGCTCCGCCGTGCCTCCCGGGAGCCCACGAAAATGGCGATAATTGCGCAACTCGCAGCTAGCCAGGAAGCAGCGAGGTCTCGTCTGGGTCCGCGTACCCCCCGACTCCGCTGGACCTCCAAGGAGCCCACGAACGTGGCGACAATCGCGCAGTTCTCAGCCACGCAGGGAGCAGCGAGGTCTCGCCTGGGTCCGCGTACCCCCCGACTCCGCTGGACCTCCCGGGAGCCCAAGAAAGTGGCGACAGTTGCGCAGTTCGCAGCCACCCATGGAGCAGCGAGATCTCGTCAGGGTGCGAGGTCCCGTCTAGGCCGGGGTACCCCCCGACTCCGCTGGACCTCCCAGGAGCCAACGAAAGTGGCGACAGTTGCACAGTTCGCAGCCAGTGAGGGAGCATCGAGGTCCGCGCCGCCCTTGACTCCGCTGGACCCCGCAGGAGCCCACGAAAGTTGCGACAGTTCCGCAGTTCGTAGCCAGTCAGGGAGCAGGGCATGAGGAGGCATGAGACGGGAGATGAGAAGAAAGGAGTGGACACCACAGTGTTCTATTCAAAGCGAGAGCCCGAAACATGAGGGTTGGGAACAAACGCGCCGTATTGCAAACCCATAGCTCGATGCAGAGACACACACACAAACACACACACGCACTCACTCACTCACTCACTCACTCACTCACACACACACCCACACGCACACGCACACGCACACGCACACGCACACGCACACGCACACGCACACGCACACGCACACGCACACGCACACGCACACGCACACGCACACACGCACACGCACACGCACACGCACACGCACACGCACACGCACACGCACACGCACACGCACACGCACACGCACACGCACACGCACACACACACGCACACGCACACGCACACGCACACCCACACACACCCACACACCCACACACCCACATCCACATCCACATCCACATCCACATCCACATCCACACACACACACACGCGCACGCGCACGCGCACGCGCACGCGCACACGCACGCGCACACGCACACGCACACGCACACACGAACGCACGAACACACGAACGCACACACGCACACACGCACACACGCACACACGCACACACGCATACACACACACCAACACACACCAACACACACCAACACACACACACAAACACACCAACACACCAACACACACACAAACACACAAACACATAATCACGAGGGTGCGCCGCTGGATCTCCCCAAGATTGGGGGGGGTACGAAGGGGCGGGGTTAGGACCCCCCCCCACCTTCCCCGATCCGTCGTCGGGGACCCCCCCCCCCTCCCCCCCTTCCCCGATCCGTCGTCGGGGGAACCCGCCCTCCCCTTCCCCCTTTCCCGGATCCGTCGTCGGGGAACCCCCCCCCCTCCCCCTTTCAAAAGGGGGGGGGGGTCCGACACCCCCCCCCCGTCCCCGCCTTTCGCCACGCCGCCCCCTGACTCCGGAACCCGGCCTCCGCCACCCCTACCCCTAGTCCCCCACCCTAACCCAAACCCCTTATCCTAACCCCAACCACTAACCCCAGCCCCAAAGAGCACTCACTACTCATTACACACTACCCACTACTGACTACTCGCTATTCGCTACTCACTGCTCACTACCCCTACTCACTACTCACGACTCACTACTCACTATCCACTACTCACTACCCACCACCCACTACTCGCTGTTCACTACTCCCTACTCACTACTCCCTCCTCCCTACTCACTACTCGCTCCTCACTACCCACTACTCCATACTCACTACTCACTAAGCACTACTCACTACTCACCACTCACTAATCACTACTCATTACCCACTACCCACTATCCACTACTCACTACTCACCACGAGCTACTCATTGCCCACGAATCACTCACTACCCACTACTCGCTACTCGCTACTCCCTACTCCCTACACTATACTGACTACGCAGTACTCAGAACTCACTACTCGCTACTCCCATACTCGCTACTCAATACTCACTACTCATTGCCCGCTAGTCACTATTCACTACTCACTACTTACTACTCCCTACTCACTAGTCGCTGCATAGTCTCTAGTCACTAAGTCACTAGTCACTAGTCACTAGTCACAAAGTCACTACCCACTACTCACCAATCGCTACTCACTACCCACTATTCGCTACCCACTTATTACTACTCACTGCTCACTACTCCCTACTCCCTACTCCCTACTCGCTACTCACTACTCACTACTCGCTACTCCCTACTCCTTACTCACTACTCACTACCCACTGTCACTACCCACTACTCTCTATTCATCACTACTCACTACTCACTACTCACTACTCACTACTCCGTACTCACTACACACTACTCACTATTCACTACTCACTACCCAGTACTCGCTACTCACTACTCACTACTCACTACTCACTCCTCACTGCTCACTAATCACTACTCGCCACCCACTACTCACTACCGACTACTCACTACCCACTACTCATTACTCCCTACTCCCTACTCAGTACTCGCTACTCGCTACTCGCTACTCACTACTCACTACTCAGTACTTGCCACGCACTACTCACTTATCAGTACACACTACTCACTATTCACCACTCACTACTCCCCACTCTCTACTTCCTACTCCCTACTCGCCACTCACTACCCACTACTCATTACCCAATACTCGCTACTCACTACGCACTAACTCACTACTCACTACTCACCACTCCCTACTCCCAACTCCGTACTCCCTACACGAGAGGGGGGGGGGGTCCGAACCCCCCTCTCCTTTCCAGCACCAAGGGGGGCCTTCAAGGGAGGGGAGGGGGTGGGGGTGTTCGGGACCCCCCCCCCTTAAGGGGGGGGGAGGGGAGGGGTCCGGACCCCCCCCCTTTGAAGGAGGGGAGGGGGGGGGGGTTCTGGACCCCCCCCCTCTTTAGTGTACTCAGGGAGATCCACTGGCGCACTTTCCATAATCACACCAACACACCAGCACACGAACACACGAACACACGAACACAAACACACACACACATTCACACAAACACGCAATAACACACATACACACACTCAACCACACAACCACACAACCACACGACCACACAACCACACAACCACACAACCGAACAACCGCACAACCACACAATCACACAACCACACAGACAAACAACCACACACACAAACACACAAACACACAAACACACAAACACACACACAAACACACAAACACACAACAACACAAGCATACAAACGCACACACACCCACCCACACACACCCACACACACTCACACACATACCCACACACACACACCCACACACACACACGAACACACACACACACATACACGCACACACAACCACACACACACAACCACACACTCAACAACACACACAAACACACACACACAAACACACACACACAAACACAAACACCCAAACAACACACCAACACACACACACACTCACAAACACACACGCACACACAAGCACAAGCACAAGCACATGCACACAAACACAAACTCAACCACACGAACACAAGCACACAACCACAAACACAACCTCCTCCACCTCCTCCTGCTCCTCCTGCTCCTCCTGCTTCTCCTCCTCCTCATCCTCCTTCTTCTCCTCCTCCTCCTCCTCCTCCTCCTACTCCTACTCCTACTCCTCCTCCTCCTCCTCCTCCCATCTCCTTCCTCCTCTCTCCCTCCTACTCATCCTGCTCCTCCTCCTCCTCCTCCTCTTTCCCTCCTTCCTCCTGCTCTCCTCCTCCTCCTCCTTATCCCTCCCTCCCTCCCTCCAACCCTCCCTCCTCCTCCTCCTCATTCTCTCCTCCTCCTCCTCCTCCTCCTCTCTCCCCTCCTTCTCCTCCTCCTCCGCCTCCTCCTCCTCCCCCCTCCTCCTCCTCCTCCTCCTCCTCCTCCTCCTTTTCCTCCTGCTCCTCCTCCACCTCCTCCTCCTCTCTCCCTCCTCCTTCTTCCTCTCTCCTCCTCCTCCTCCTCTCCTCCTCCTCCTCTTCCACCTCACCTCCCTCCTCCTCTTCCTCTCCTCTCCTCCTCTCTCCTCCTCCTCCTCCACCTCCTCCTCCTCCTCCTCCTCCTCCTCCTCCTCCTTCGCTTGCTCCTTGTCCTCCTCCAGCGCATCCGCCGCTCCTCCGCCCAGGCCCCCCAGGAGAGGTCCAGCAGCGTGGCTACCGACCCGGTCGGGGAGGGAGGTCCCGCCGCTCCGCTCCGGGAGGGTTCCGAGGCGCAAGGCCGCTTTGGGCGAAGAAATCATGGAGGGGCCAGAGGACACGCAAAATATACACACACATCCCAGGATTCTCTGTAGGCTCAATAGTTTCTGGAGTTTCGTCTTCCGACCCACTTGCCATCATTTCCCATATTTTCAAAGGAGTCGCCGATTAGTCGTGTCTTTGTGTTTTCCCCCTGGCTGAAGACGACGCTTGCGGGCAGGCCAACAGCTGCTCAGATCAGGGCTCGAGCTAAGCAGTGCTTTTCGTTTTCGGATTGTCTTCGTTGTCCTTCGTTCGGTCTTCGGTCTGCCTCTGCTGCGAAACGCAATCAAAACCAAAACGGCCCACGAAATCGCCAACACATCGTTTAGCTCGAGCCCTGGCTCGAATGTGCAGGACTCTGGTGACCTCGACCTCCTGCGGTCTGCCGCTTCCCGATCACGGCGCTTGTCTTCCTGGGGCTGCCGCAAAGAGGAGTCCGCAACTTGTCGCTCATGCGGTCACGTTCAACGACGCGTCGGTTGCGCTGCTCGCATAGCCAACACCGCACTGTGCAATTCACACGAAGCACAGCCCGCATCATCTGGTAGCACGTTTCAGCCGACAGTGCGACGACTCGCACTGCCACCAAAACCTGTCTCCTGCGACGACAGCGCAGAGCACGCCTGATGGCTCTGTGGCTGCCTCTCGAAGCTTGCCATCGGGGATGTGTGAAGCAGGCTGGTGCAATTGTCGCTGGTGCAGTCGTCGCTGGTGGGCGGCGTTGAGCTGACGCGATTCCCCATATTTTCCATATGAGAAGCTTCCCTCTATTTTCTCATATTTTCTGTGTTTTTGTCTTCCCCCCCCTTCCCATATTTTCCCTTATTTTCCTGGGGATCGGCGATTAATTGTGTCTGTTTTTTTTTGTCCTCCTGGCTGACGCGAGAGCGCATCGCAACGCGGCCCGGAGCTTCCGCTCCAGGGGGAGGCCTGAGCTGCGGGCTCGGATCGAGGGAGGGCCGGTCTCAGCACCCTGATGGGGTGACGGTCGGCGCGCTGATTGTGAGGCTCAGCGCCTGGGAGGTGGGGCTCAGAACCTTCTCCTCCTCCTCCTCCTCCTCCTCCTCCTCCTCCTCCTCCTCCTCCCCCTTCCTCCTCCTCCTCCTCCTCCTCCTCCTCCTCCTCCTCCTCCTCCTCCTCCACCCTCCTCCTCCGCCTCTCCCCTCCTCCTCCTCCTTCTCCCTCCTCCTCCTCCTCCTCCTCCGCCTCCTCCTCCTCCTTCTCCTCCTCCTCCTCCTCCTCCTCCTCCTCCTCCTCCCCCTTCCTGTCCTCCTCCTCCTCCTCCTCCTCCTCCTCCGCCTCCTCCTCCACCTTCTTCTTCCCCTTCCGCAGTGGGGGCGAGAAGGCCGGCCCAGTGAGCGTGGCTTCGGTGAGGCTGCGGAGCCAGGCCGTGGAATGCGGTGCGCGGGGCGCGGGCAGCGGCGGGACGATCACGATGGTCCACGCCTGGCTCTTCGCACGAGGGGGCCGCTTTCGCCGCCTCCGTGCGTCCCCCGACCCAGTGCCCCCCCGGGTGGGAGGACGCGAGCATGAGAAGGAGGGAGAAGCGCGAAGGTAGGAGGGAGAAGGAGAAGGACGCAGGTAGGAGGGAGAAGGAGAAGCACGAAGGAGGTGATAAGAGGGGACGACGAAGAAGAAATGCAGAAGGACTGGAACGGTGACAAGAACCAGGAGGAGGAGGAGGAGGAAGCGGAGAAGGTGGAGGATAATAATGATCAAGACGAGGATGGCGAGGGCCAGGAGGAAGAGGCAGAGGAGCAAGAATAAGAGAAGAAATGTAGACGAGGATGATGGCCGAGAAAGAGGGGGAGAGAGGAGAGAGGGAGAGGATAACAAGGAAGAAGTGGACGAGGACGAGCAAGCAAGAGAGCAATAAGGAGCCCGACAGTGTAAGGCCGATTCGGGGGCGGATGAAGAGGATGAGGCGGAGGAGGGGGCTTGCTGACGATGATCACAGAAAGCAGGGCTAGGCGGGGGGGGGCAAAGAGGGAGGAGGAGACACTCAGCGGGCGAACCTTGTTTATGAACTCGAGGGACTTCTTGAAACACTCGAGGCAGAACGTCACGCAGGCCACAAGGCACTCGCACGACTGGTTCTGGGGGGCCAGAAGGGTGGACCGCTCCCTCGGCCAGACATAGGCCGGTCCGGTGCCACTGCAGAGAAGGGCGAGTCAACTAGAATGGATTGCGAGTCGGATCGAGCAGCATACGACAGGGGGCCGCAGGGCAGGGTGAGCGGGGCGGAGGAGGAAGGGCATATTTGAGCAGAGAAGAGAGGGCGAATCCTGCGACCTTGCAAGCTGATCCTACGGCCTGGCAGGACAGGAGGCAGCTGATCCCTACGAGGAGGAAGATGATGATGATGATGATGAGGAGGAGGAGGAGGAGGAGGAGAAGCAGCAGGAGGAGCAGGAGGGGGGCCAGGGGAAAGCCCAGGGGCATGTTCTTCTCAGGCCAGCGTCCAGCGATCCCAAGGGGGAGAGGGGTAACATTGGGATGCAGCCCCTCCTCTCCGTCCTCCTCCTCCTCGTTTTCCTCGCTGCCCTCCCCCCTCGTCCCCCGTCTTCGTCCTCGCCTTCGCCCCCCCCTCTCGTCGTCGCTCTCGTCCTCGTCTTCGTGCTCCTCGTCGTCGTCCCCATCCCCAGCTGTCCTGCCCCTCCCCGCCCCCCTTCTCGCAAGAGCCCTGCCAGGCAGCTCGTCGCTCCCGCCTCTGCGGTAGCAATGACGATGATGAGGATGAGGGGCTGTTTTCGGAGTGGTAGCCCTTTTGCTGCTGCAGTCGCTTCTGCTCTGAATATTATTCGGCCCTGGCCCTGTGGGGTGTCTGGGATCCATATGTGCTGGGGGCTCGTCTTCTTTGAGTACCTCAGCCACGGGGGAGAGCGCCAGTTCCAGGCGGCCCTTTACCCAGGGGAACGCGTTGCGCGGTCCTGGGCGTGGCACATGCTGGTGCTGTTCGCCGACGTCGGCGTGTTCGGTGTTTTCGAGGGGCCGTTTCACCCCGCGCCCGCGGCCGCCGCCCCTGCTGGCGTTCCTGGCTTCTGCCCCCTTCCTCGGTGTGCTGCTGGCCCCTCTCCCGTCCCTTGTGGGGACGTCGGGGTCTGCGGTCTGCTGAATGGGTGTGGTGGGGGCTAGAAACGCCCTCTCGAACCAACCGCCTCTCGGCTCTGGCGCACTCCTCATCCTCCGGGCATTTCAAGCATTTCTCGCTCCGAACAGCGTCTCACGGACGCCCGGAGCGCCCCGCAGCAACCCACCAGGGCCGTGCGGGCACTCGAACGATGGCCCCGGGTAACCGACCTCGAAGAAGGGAAGGGGGGTCCGAGGACCACACTCTTTACCTCGGAGGGAGGGGAGGAGAGGCCGGGTTTGAAGGAGGGCCCGATTGGGCCCCAGGTCGGGCGCCGCGCGCCCGCGCCCGAGGGCGTCAGCCCGCGAGGGCCCCGCGGCCATCGGCCAGGCCGTCGGCCTCTTCGTGGGCCGCCTCGGCTGGCGGCCGTCTTCCTTCCTCGCAGCCAGGCTGGCCGCTCGGAAGGGGGCTGGGCTCCCTTCACGCCTGGCGCTGAACCCACGCCGCCGCTGGGGCAGGCTGCCCGCTGCTCTTCTGCTCGCGGTCATCGTTCTCCAGCCGCGATCTCCTGCCGCTCTTGGCCTGTCCGGCCGTGGTCCCTCCCGTATGTCGCACGGGGGCAGCGACGGAGCACCCTTCGGCGCGGTGCGCTGTGCTCTCGCCGCTGGAGGGCAGGCTGCCCTCGTGTTCTTCTGGCTGTCTTCCACCTTCCGTGGCTTGTCGCCGCCCTAACTTCTTCATCCGCACGTTCTTCTTGGCAGGCCGGACTGGTGTGGTCACCCACCTTTCGCGTCAGGCCTTCGGCGTCCAGGAACCCCAGGACAACATGGCGGCTCAGCAGTGGAGGCATCGACCATCCCTCCGTCAAGGGCACCACTGCCGTGCCGGCCCAGCTGGGAGGGCAGTGCCTCCATCAGCATGTGCCGACCGCCCGTCGGCTGGCTCAGCTGAGCGTACCCCTTCGCCTGACATGCCTGCTGCCTGGGCTGGAACCCGTCGGTGGCTTTGCAGTAGCTGTGCGTCGTCGGGTCGGTCAGTGGTTGGATGCTCTCGTGCGGCTGTGGCGTCGCGCCACCTTTCTCGCACGCTGCCGATCGTATCGTTGACCTCGCGTCTGCACGTCACTGGCGCAGGTTGATTTGTTTCGGTTCGGTTGGTCGGGTGGGTTCGGTGTATTGGTCGGGTCTTGTTGGGTGTGGTTGTCGGTGGTCGCACCTGGTGTGGCCTCCATGCGCCGACTTCGGGTGGGAGTAGTGGCGGTCCCACCTCATCCCGCATGGCTAGAGGTCGCTGTGCCCTCAGGAGGGCGAACCCCAGGCCTGGTGCTTGGTGGTGGTCGTGGAGGGCTTGGTCGCATCTGCCCTGTGCTCCGCCTCGTCGGCGGTCGGGTGAGCTCCTCCTCCGCCGTGGGGATGGTGGGGGTGGCGAGCTACGGCGGACCGCGGGGGCGCGGGTAGTGGCCGTCCTACCCACCCCCTTCCCCTCACCATCCCCCCTTGCAGGCGCGGGCAGTACTCGTCCTGCCCCCCCGCCCTTCGAGCCCGTCTCGAAGTTTGATCCTTGCCGCGGCAGGGCAACTGTGACTTGGTCTTGAATGACCACTTGCTAAACAATAATTATTGTTGGCGCCCTGGCGCTCTCGCCGAGGCGCTGGCTACATTGCCATTGAAAATGGAGCTCACGCTCAAGCGGCTCGGGGGACTGCCAAAACCGGCCCCCCAACAACAACAACGCTCCCGCTCCAGACTTTCCCCTTTTTTGCTCAGGGCTGGTGTTCTTGCTCGCCGCCGAAAGCCGCCGTCCAAACAAAACCAGCGCTCCCGCTCGAGACCTCTCCCCGCTTTTACCTTGGACTGGCGCGTTAGTCTGTCTCGTATCGGCACCGCCCACAACAAAAACAACGCTCCCGCTCGAGGCTTCCTCCCTTTGTAACTCAAGGAGGTGCTCTTCCTCGCCGCCGAAAGCCGCCGCCCCGACAAACCAGCGTTCCCGCCCGAGACTTCCTTCCGTTTTACGCTGGGCTGGCGCCCAACTCTCTTTTGAATTGGCGCCGCTCCCGGCAACAACAACGCTCCCACTCGAGGCTTCCTCCCTTTCCTGAAGACGGTGCTGTTCCTCGCCGCCGACAGCCCCGGTCCCTACAAAACCACGGCTCCCGCTCGATGCTTCCTCCCTTGTTACTCAACGCGGTGTTTCTCCTCGCCGCCGAAAACCGCCGCCCCGACAAAACCAGCGCTCCCGCCCGAGCTTCCCTTCCGTTTTCACTGGGCTGGCGCCCTACTCTCTTTTGACTTGGCGCCCCTCCCAGCAAGAACAACGCTCCCGCTTTAGATTTCCTCTTTTTCCTGAAGACGGTGCTGTTCCTCGGCGCCGACAGCCCCCGTCCCGACAAAACCACGGCTCCCACTCGATGCTTCCTCCTTTCTTACTCAAGGCGGTCGGTATTCCTGCTCGCCGCCGAAAGCCGCCGTCCCAACAAAACCAGCGTTCCCGCTCGAGACTTCGTTTTGTTTAACGCTGGACTGGCGCCCTTCTCCTTTCAGCATTGGCGTTGCTCCCAGCAACAACAGCAGCCCGGCTCGAGACTTCCTCTCTTTCTATTCAGGGCCAGGTCCTTGCCTCACCGCCGGCAGCCCCCATCCCCACCAAGGCAATCCCGTCGTTCGCTACTTTCTTGTGCTTTACCCTCCGCTGGGGTTCTATTGGCGGTCCCGCATCGGCGCAGCAAGGCGCGGGCATGTGTCTTCGAGGCGGGATATGTTGAACTTCCTCGGAGGAAGTGCTTACAAGACCTCATTGGGCGGGAGGTCTGGGAATGGGAATAACGGATCCCGCTATAGAACAAGAGTCCCCCATGATGTGGATGGTTACCATGGTGGTCGCATGCTTCGTGTGGGAACATCGCGCATGAGGGTGACATGATTGTTGTTGTTGTTGTTGCTGCTGCTGTTGTTGTTGTTGTTGTTGGGTGGTGGTGTCGTCAGGGTAGTGCTGGTGCTGCTCGTGCTGGTCGTTGCTGCAAATCGTTCGTGGACGTTGCTGGAGGTCGTGCAGGTAGTGCTGGTCGCTGTGGGTGCTATCGTGATGTGGGTCGTGCTGGCTGAGTGCCTGGAGATGGTCGACGTCGTACCTCGTGCTGCTCGCGCTCTGCGGTGTATGTGGTGGGTCCTCGTGTGTTTCCTCGTGAGTCCTCGAGCATCCAGCTCCACGTGGCGACTCTTGCCTGAGGTGTTCCCACGGATTCGGGCCTTCCTCGGGACTTTGCGTCCTAACACCGGGGGGTAGACGTTAGCTGGTGCAAATCACTAAGCGTCGTGGCGGGCGTCAGGGGTTGGGAATGGTGTGTGGACGGCAAGCAATGGGTGGCGTGTGCGGCCTCGAGAAGGGCAGGGGTAGGCCACGAATTCAGATTATCCGCTCCAGCCCTCACGGCCTGACTGAACAAGGGCTCGTGTGGATAGGGGCATGGAACATGCCGTTAATATCGCAGCGGTAGGGGTATAGTTTGGGAGGGGGGTGTAGGCGGTGACTGGCACAAGGTGGGGTCGGATGGTTGGGTGCCGTAGTGGTGGTGGTTGGGCTGTTGCTGGTCGTGCTGGTCGTGGTGGTGATGCTGAGGTTGGTCGTGCAGGCGGTGCTGTCAGTGCCTCCTCCTCCTCCTGCTCCTCTTCCTCCTCCTCCTCCTCCTCCGTTTCTCCTCCTCCTCCTCCTCCTCCTCCTCCTCCTCCTCCTCCTCCTCCTCCTCCCCATCGCGCACAAAGTGTGGGGCAAGGGGGAGGACATGGGGAGGGCGGGGCGGGCAGCACTCGGTCAAAAGGCAGGGGGCATCTTAGAAAACACCCCGCCGCCTGCCAGGGCACAAAACGACCGCGATGCCGCCACTACCAGGAGCCCACTCAGGCGGCGCGCAGAGGGGGGCGGAGGAAGAGGGGTAGAAGAAGGCTGCCCCTTAGAAGGCGCTGGCCTTACGTCTACAGATAAGGCCCGCGCCTTCTAAGAAGCGAGGGTGCTTCTAACAAGCTGTTCCCCCTCCCCCTGGCCGAGGGAGGCATCACGAGAGGCCTTTCTCTCGCCAGAGCGGGTCAGAGGGGAGCGCGGGCAGTGGGGCCCGCGTTCCGCGCCTCGCCCTCGCAAGCGTCGCTGCATGGACGAACCCGTTTTCGGGCCTGAGCAGCGGCAGCGCTGCAGGGGCATGGCCGTTGCGGGCCCCACCATTGCTTCCGCAGCGAGTCCTGAACCCGCTCCCCAGCCTCCCGGTGTCCAGTTCCTGGACCTGCTTGCGGAAACTTTAGTGAACATTATCACTTAGAGGAAGGAGAAGTCGTAACAAGGTTTCCGTAGGTGAACCTGCGGAAGGATCACTCGCACGCATCCATTCGAATCCTTGTGAACAACAGTTGGTGAGGCTCTGGGTGGGGATGGACATAGCATCGATGCCCCCATGCAGGGACTCAAGGGCAGCAAGCCAGGCTCAGACCGTCTTCTGTGCCTGTCCTTGCTGTCGGGTGTCTTCCTGATCTTCTGTGTGTTTGAATTCTCTCCTGAGTGGTCTCCACTCTCACATTCACCTACAAGTTTCAGCGACGGATGTCTCGGCTCGAACAACGATGAAGGGCGCAGCGAAGTGTGATAAGCATTGTGAATTGCAGAATTCCGTGAACCAATAGGGACTTGAACGTATACTGCGCTTTCGGGATATCCCTCCCTCCCTGCCTCCTCCCTCCCGCCCACCCTCCTCCCTCCCGCCCACCCTCCTCCCTCTCCTCCCCCTCTGCCTCCCCCTCCCCTCACCTCTTCCTGCCCCTCCCCCCTCCTTGCCCTCCCCCCCTTCCCCCTGCCTTCCCTCCTCCCTCCTTCCCCCTCCCCCCTCCTTGCCCTCCCCCCCTCCCCCTGCCTTCCGTCCTCCATCCTTGCCCCCTCCCCCCTCCTCGGCTGCGGGTCTGCGGCGCTCGCGTGCCGCCCTGGCCGGGGGAACGCCGGAGGGCCGCGCCGGGCAGGGGCACAACGCCTGGAGCCTCACTGAAGGGGCCCCAGGACACACAAATAAACACACACGCGCAAAAATAAAGATATTCCCCATCTGTTCCCAGTTTTTTCCCAACCCTCCTGCGTTGGGTACTCGTTTTGAATAGAGCACTGCGGTCTCCACCTTCCTTCCTTCCTTCCTTCCTTCCTTCCTTCCCGCCTCCTCCCGCCTCCTCCTCTCTTCTCTGGGGAGCTGCGATCTGTGAAACTGTCGCCACTTTCGAGGGCTGCTGGGGGGCCCAGCGGAGTGACGCCCTACGGGGATTCAGATTAGACCTCGCCATCCCTGGGGGGCTGCGATCTGTGAAACTGTCGCCACTTTCGAAGCCTGCTGGGGGGCCCAGCGGAGTGACGCCCTACGGGGATTCAGATTAGACCTCGCCATCCCTGGGGGGGCTGCGATCTGTGAAACTGCTCCACTTTCGAGGCTGCTGGGGGGCCCAGCGGAGTGACGCCCTACGGGGATTCAGATTAGACCTCGCCATCCCTGGGGGGCTGCGATCTGTGAAACTGTCGCCACTTTCGAGGGATGCTGGGGGGCCCAGCGGAGCGACGCCCTACGGGGACTCAGATTAGACCTCGCCATCCCTGGGGGGCTGCGATCTGTGAAACTGTCGCCACTTTCGAGGGCTGCTGGGGGGCCCAGCGGAGTGACGCCCTACGGGGATTCAGACTAGACCTCGCCATTCCTGGGGGGCTGCGATCTGTGAAATTGTCGCCACTTTCGAGGGCTGCTGGGGGGCCCAGCGGAGTGACGCCCCACGGGGATTCAGATTAGACCTCGCCATCCCTGGGGGGCTGCGATCTATGAAACTGTCGCCACTTTCGAAGGCTGCGTGGGGGGCCCAGCGGAGTGACGCCCTACGGGGACTCAGATTAGACCTCGCCATCCCTGGGGGGCTGCGATCCGTGAAACTGTCGCCACTTTCCAAGGCTGCTGGGGGGGCCAGCACAGTGGGCACCCACGGCGGATTCAAATGGGACCTCGCCATCCCTGGGGGGCTGCGATCTGTGAAACTGTCGCCACTTTCGAGGGCTGCTGGGGGGCCCAGCACAGTGGGCACCCACGGCGGATTCAAATAGGGACCTCGCCATCCCTGGGGGGCTGCGATCTGTGAAACTGTCGCCACTTTCGAGGCTGCTGGGGGGCCCAGCACAGTGGGTACCCACGGCGGATTCAAATAAGACCTCGCCATTCCTGGGGGGCTGCGATCTGTGAAACTGTCGCCACTTTCGAGGGCTGCTGGGGGGCCCAGCACAGTGGGTACTCACGGAGGATTCAAATTAGACCTCGCCATCCCTGGGGGGCTGCGATCTGTGAAACTGTCGCCACTTTCGAGGCTGCTGGGGGGCCCAGCACAGTGACTGGCGGATTCAAATTAGACCTCGCCATCCCTGGGGGGCTGCGATCTGTGAAACTGTCGCCACTTTCGAGGGCTGCTGGGGGGCCCAGCACAGTGGGTACCCATGGCGGATTCAAATGGGACCTCGCCATCCCTGGGGGGCTGCGATCTGTGAAACTGTCGCCACTTTCGAGGGCTGCTGGGGGGCCCAGCACAGTGGGGACTCACGGTTGATTTAAATTAGACCTCGCCATCCTTGGGGGGCTGCGATCTGTGAAACTGCAGCCACTTTCGAGGCTTGCTGGGGGGGCCAGCACAGTGGGCACTCACGGCGGATTCAAAGGCTGCTGGGGGCTGCGATCTGTGAAGGTGTCGCCACTTTCGAGGGCTGCTGAGGGGCCCAGCACATTGGGTACTCACCGCAGATTCAAATGGGACCTCGCCATCCCTGGGGGGTTGCGATCTGTGAAACTGTCGCCACTTTCGAGGGCTGCTGGGGGGCCCAACACAGTGGGTACTCACCGCAGACTCAAATGGGACCTCGCCATCCCTGGGGGCTGCGATCTGTGAAACTGTCGCCGCTTTCGAGAGCTGCTGAGGGGCCCAGCACAGTGGGTACTCACCGCAGACTCAAATGGGACCTCGCCATCCCTGGGGGGCTGCGATCTATGAAACTGTCGCCACCTTCGAGGGTTGCTGATGGGGCCCAGCACAGTGGGCTTCCCGCACGTCTTTCTCCTGCTCTTCGCTCCCGTCTCCCCGTGTCCTCTTCGAGCCTGTAGCTGTTGCCCCTCTTTCTTGTATGGTTCTCCTGCGCATCATGCCATAGGCGCGTGTCCCAAGTAGCTTACATATCAAACAACGGATCCTGCAATTTGATTGTCCATGCAAGTTTCGGTCAACTCCTCGTTTCCCATGATACAAATGGGTTGGGTACGTCACAGGGAAATTTATAGGTTTTCGTCTCCCCCCCCACTTCCCATAGTTTCCCATCTTTTCAGGGGAATCGATGGTTAATTCTGTCTGTGTGTTTGCCCCTCCTGACTCACATCCGCCAGAGCGCTCTGCCGCCGAGGAGGGCCAGAGGGGCGGGCGGCCTGCCGCGGCAGAGGGGCCCCAGCGCCAGTGGATGTCCACGGCATGGCGATTTTCGGAAATCCGGAACCCAAGAGCGTTCTCCTCCCCTGGGGGCGCATCTGCAGCTTCCGCCGCCTTCTGCCGGCCTTCCGCCGGCGGAGGCGGCCTCGTTCTACTTCCGCCGCCCTTGCGCCGCCTGCCACGGCGGAAGAAGCGACAACTCCTTCGATCCTGGAAGGCCAGGCCATTCTTGGAACGCCCCAGCTGGCGTCACGACTCGGGGTGCGCGCGCACGCAAGCAGCGCGCGGGAGACGTCCGCCTCGGTGCTGGGATGCGCGCCGCAGCAGGGCAGGACCCGCGGCGCGTCCTCCCCCTCCACGACTGGCAGCGGCCTGTGGCCTATCACCCGACGCATCGCCCCAAACCTGACATACAGGTTCCCTGCGCTATCATCATGCATGTCCTGCTGCACGGGTCACTGCAAGATCGGCATGGCACTGCGACATGGTTGCTCCAGACATGCTGGTAGCTGGCTGGTCGCCACATCCACGGACGGCTGATCATAGGCGCTCAAGGCAGGCAATGCAACCTTTTGCCAGCAACACCGCAACGGAGATTTGCTAGACGCTGGGGCAGATCTGGCTGCAACGACCTCCTCTGTAAAGCCCTCGTGAAGGGTGGTGTCTGGAAAGAGCTCGTTCGGCATCCTGGTCATGATCTGGCCCGCCGCGCGCCACTTGTAAGTCGCCAGCGACGCATAGGCGCGGAATGTCCCTTCGGGGGGCCCGAAGTCTTGCGCGGACCATGATCACCTGTCATAGCATGAGTGTGCCCCGCGTCAGGTCCTACCGTCCTTGGAGGCGGGACAGGGTCCAGTTCAGCCGAGGCCACGCCTGTAGCCACCCACATCCTGCCCTGGCCCAGTAAGCTTGCAAGCTGGCGAGTCCGGACTCATTAGCTGGAACTGCAGAAAATACTACTGCGCCTGACAACAATGCTGGCGCGCTTCGTATCAACAGCTGGGCGGCCTGACCACTCACTGGGGAACCGTCTGCTCCTGCTGCCTGGTGGAGCCCATCAAGCGGGGAGATGCCCCATGACTAGGATAGAAATTGCGTTGGAGATGACTCACCGCTTTGCGTCTAGAATGATTACAAGCACCTTGTGTGCCCTAATAAAATCGACCCCCATTGCAAGACCATGCTCTCGAAGGTCCCGGGCCCGCACTTGAAGCCAGCCCTGTGCTTCTGAGCATACGTCACCGTGGCAGAGGGGGCGGACTGGTCCAGGACGGCTCTGCTGCCCGGACAGACGGGTAAACTGCCACACCGTCGTCAATGTAGCAACATGTCCAACCTATGGAGCCCTGTGCATTCGACGGCCGCGAGGCGGTCTAATAGAGATGGTAGTTGCCGCAAAACCTCCGCCGCAGCCACAGCAGGACAACCAATGTTCCTCTCTGCAAGGGCCACCTGCCGAGACACTTGCTGCGCTTTCGCTTTGGTCGCTCCGGGTCCAGCTCCGGTCTCAGCAGGTAACATGGCTGGGCACCGCGCGTTGGCCTCAACCATGCCTGCTCGGGTCCACGGTGGCGTCCTTGCTCGTGCCCCTCTTGGGCACGCCGTCTCTTCCCCGTCTCGCATGTCACGGAGGAGGGCATTGAACGCCGGACAAAAATATGCGCTCTCATGGCGTGCCACATGCCAGGGCAAACGTCAAGTCGGGAAGCCCATGCAACTCTAA
>CAUYUJ010017713.1:67258-72258 GCA_963575745.1 Prorocentrum cordatum | reverse complement strand
GGCACTTCTAGCAACACCCGATTTGGGGCCTCCTCGGAGGGGTCGCAGCAGCGTTCCGGATGCCTGGCTGAAGCCCCCTGGGCGATCTTGGAGCCTCTTGCTTGGACGCCCGAAATGGGTACGGAAAGAATGGGTACAATGCCCAACAGCAAAGGTTGTCCCAAACCAACAGAGGCCGCTGTTGGGCAGGCGGCCTTCTGCCTCGAATGGACACAGGCCGCGGCGGCGTGGACAGCGAGTCCTGTTCAAAATGAACAAGATCCGCTGTTGGGCATTGTACCCATTCTTTCCGTGCCCATTTCGTTCGTGCAGATCTTGCGGGTAAGTACTCGGGGGCTTCGCGGCATCTTGCTGGCGCTTCTGACGCTCCCTCGGGGAGCTACAGGAAGCTGCTCGGGGGCGCGCGGGGCCCCGGGGGCGACTCGGGGACGCTCGTGGGCCTCGCTGGAACCGTCTGGTGGTCTTCTTGGGGCAAAAATAGGGGCCTCTCGGGCCGTCGGGAACCAGGAAAACGAACCCGCCGAAATCATTCAAACATCAAACGGGAATCAGTGGATTCGGCTTCGCGAGGTCCTCCAAAGGGTCCTCGTGGAGCCTCTTGGAGCGACACGGGGGTCCTCCCTTGGGCCGTCCTCGAGGCGTTAGAATCTGTAACGGGCCGTCTTGGAGCTCTCTTGCGGCCCTGGGGACCCGACTGGGGAGGACTGGGGGGCCCGGGTGGCCTCCCAGAGAGCGTCGCCAGGGCCCTGGACCCGCCATGGGGGTTAGAGGCAGCAGTTTTGGGCCCCCTCCCGCCCTACGCCCTTACATTCCTATCATGTATGTATATACAGGTGTGCATAATCACACATATACGTACTAGAACCATCGCGCGCGCTTCGCGCGCGCTCAGGTTCTAGCAGGCCCCAGGCCTTGACGAATTCACTGCTCCACTAAAGTAGTGGACCACAGTCCACGCATGCCGATCTGCATTCCGCAGGCCTGAGGAAAATGATTGTGTAGGGGGGCGGAGACCTTCTGGAAGCATGGGTTTGGGGGCGTATTGGGGAGCCTGTTGGGGCGTGCCGTCGTCGTCGTCGTCGTCGTCGTCGTCGTCGTCGTCGTCGTCGTCGTCGTCGTAATGTCGTCGTCGCCTATTGGGGCGCGCCACCGTCGTCGTCGCCGTCGCTGTCGCCGTCGCCGTCGTCGTCGTCGTCGCCGTCGCCGTCGCCGTCGCCGTCGCCGTCGCCGTCGCCGTCGCCGTCGCCGTCGTCGTCGTCGTCGTCGTCTTCGTCGTTTCGTCGTCGTTGTCGTCGGTTCAAGACGGCACTTGGGGCAACTTTGTGCGAAACGATCTGCGGAGGGCCGCGAGAAGGCGATCAGTCATGCTCCCAATCAACTTCCCAGACAGCTCTCCTGTAGCATTGATTTCAAAGCCTCCGGAGACTGGCGGGCCCAAGATGAACCATGTCCCCGGAAGGCTTTCTGGGGACATGGTTTGTTCGGGCGTGTTGTGGGGTCTATTGGGCGTTCCCTGGGGGCCCCTTGGGGGCCTCTGGGAACTCTCGGGCCCATGATGAACCACGTCCCCTGAAGGTTTTCTGGGGACATGACTTCTTGGGGTGTGTTGGGGGACCTCTTGGGTGTTCCCTGGGAGCCCCTTGGGGGTCTCTTGGGGCTTCCTGGGGGCCTCTTGGGCGCCTCACGGGGCTTCGTGGGAGCCTCTTGGTGGCCTCCGGGGGCCTACAGGCGGCCTCTAGGGCCAGAGACCTCGAAATATCGGCCCTCTGGGCCCTCTCTTGGGGAGCTCTTGGGGCACAATTTGGTTGTCTGGGGAACCTCCTGGGCCGTCTTGGGGCCCTCTTCGGGGCCTCGTGGCCCGTCTTGGAGCGATCTGAAGGGCCTCCGAGCGGGCCGTGAGGGAGCGCTGGTAAGCGGGGAAAGCGAGAACGCCTAATTCCTTCAAAAACCATAGGAACATGAGTGAATCTGGCCTCCCAGGGCCCTCTTGGGGAGTCTCTTGAGTCCGTCCTGGAGCGTGTTGGAGTCCTCGTCGGCCGTCTTGAGGGCAACTTGGGCGTCTTCGGGGCCTCTTGGGACCGTCTACTAGGGCCCTCTCGGGACCTCCATTAGCCTGTCGTGGCCTGCTTCGGGGCGGGTCCAGGCCGCCTCGGGACCCCTCTGGGCCTTCTCTTGGCGCGCTCTTGGGGCACACTTGGGTTGTCTGGAGAGCATCCTGGACCGTCTTGGGGCCCTCGTCGGGGCCTCGTGGGCCTTCTTGGAGCGATCTGAAGGGCCTCCGAGGTCGTGAGGGAGCGCTGGAAAGCGGGAAAAGCGAGAACGCCCAAATCCACAACACTCGGAAAACGAGTGAATCTTGCCTTCCAGGGCCCTCTTGGGGAGCCTCTTGAGTCCGTCCTGGAGCATGTTGGAATCCTCGTCGGCTGTCTTGAGGGCATCTTGGGTGTCTTCGGGGCCTCGTGGGACCGTCTAGGGCCCTCTCGGGACCTCCATTAGCCTGTCGTGGCCTGCTTCGGGGCGGGCTCGGGACGCCTCGGGAGCTCTGGACCCCCCCCGCAACCCCTGGTGGGCACCGATGGGGGGAACAGGCAGCGGCCCGCCCCCCCCCTGGGCCTACTCCGAGATAGAGAATCATGTTCCCGGGAAGCTTTCCGGGAGCATGATTTGTTCGGCTCTCTAAGAGGGGGGCCTCTGGGGGCTTACCGAGGGGCGCCTTTTGGCCTTGTCGGCAAGCCTATTGGAAACATGGTTGGGGCGGTGGGCGGAAGCCCAAGGAATCATGTTCCCGGAAAGCTATCTGGGAAATACGACTTACCGAAGTGTCTTTGGGGCCCGCAGGGGGCTTCCCTGGGGGCCTATTGGGGCTTCCGGGGGGCCTCTTGGGAGCATCACGGGGCTTTGTGGGAGCCTCTTGATGGCCTCTGGGGGCGTCCTAGGAGCCTCTCAGGCCGGAGACCTTGAAATGTCGCGCTCTTCGGGCCCTCTTGGGTCGCTCTTGGGGCTCTCTTGGGGCGCTCTCGAGGCCCTCTTGACTTATCTGGGGAGCCTCCTGGGCCGTCTCTGGGCTTTCTTGGGAGCCTCTGCGGCCGTCTTGGAGCGATCTGAAGGGCCTCTGACGCGGTCCTGGACCGTGGGGAGGCGGAACATGGGAGAGCGCAAGAATGCTTCAAAAACCATTGGAACAATTACTGTTTTCGGCTTCTGGGGCCCTTTGGAGGGGCCTCTGGAGGCGCTCTTGGGGCGTTTTGGCGGCGTCGTCGGCCGTCCTGAGGCCATCTTCGGCGTGTCCGGGGCCTCTGGGGGCTGTCTTTCGGCGTCCAGGGAACCTGGAAATCATGTTCCCGGAGAGGCTTCCAGGAGCATGATTTCGAACGAGGCCCTCCCGGGCCTCCCTGAGGCCGTCTTGGGGGCCTCCTGTGCCGGCTTCGGGGCCTCCTGGGCCGTCTCGGAAGGTTCCGTGAGCCCCACAGGCCGACCCTTTGGGGCCGTCTTGGGCCCTCTTGGGTCTTTCTTGGGCTGTCTTGGAGCTCCTCGGGGGCGTCTGGGGCACTTTGAAGACGAAGCCAGCGAGTATGTTGAAATTGTACGTTTTACGAAGGGAATGGGCCGATGTTTGCCTCTTGAAGGCCCTCTTGGGGCCCTCGTTGGCCATCTTCAAGCCATCTCGGGCCCTCTTGGGCCTCGCTGGGGCTGTCTTGTGGGCCTCTAGGGCGTCCTGGGAACCCGGAAATCATGTTCCCGGAGAGGCTACATGATTTCGAACAAGGCCCTCCCGGGCCTCCCTGAGGCCGTCTTGGGGGCCTCCTGGGCCGGCTTCGGGGCCTGTTGGGCAGTCTTGGGGGGTTCCGTGAGCCCCACGGGGCGACCCTTTCTGGCCGTCTTGGGCCCTCTTGGGTCTTTCTTGGGCTGTCTTGGAGCTCCTCGGGGGCGTCTGGGGCACTGTGAAGACGAAGCCAGCGAGTGTGCTGAAAATGTACGTTTTACAAAGGGAATGGGCCGATGTTTGCCTCTTGAAGGCCCTCTTGGGGCCCTCGTCGGCCATCTTCAAGCCATCTCGGGCCCTCTTGGGCCTCGCTGAGGCTGTCTTGTGGGCCTCTTGGGCGTCCTGGGAACCCGGAAATCATGTTCCCGGAGAGGCTTCGGGGAACATGGTTTCGAACGAACCTCTCTTGGGCCTCCCTGAGGCCGTCATGGGGGCCTCCTGGGCCGGCTTCGGAGCCTCTTGGGCCGTCTTGGGGGGGTCCGTGAGCCCCACAAGACGACCCTTTCGAGCCGTCTTGGGCCCTGGGGCTTTGCGGGGGCGTCTGGGGCACTGTGAAGACGAAGCAGCTAAACATGTACGTTTTACGAAGGGAATGGACCGATGTTTGCCACTTGAAGGCCCTCTTGGGGCCCTCTTCGGCCATCTTCAAGCCATCTCGGGCCCTCTTGGGCCTCGCTGAGGCGGTCTTGTGGGCCTCTTGGGCGTCCTGGGAAGACGGAAATCATGTTCCCGGAGAAGCTTCCGGGAACATGATTTCGAACGACGCCCTCTTTGGCCTCCCTGAGGCCGTCTTCCTTTGGGGCCGTTTGGGGCCCTCTTGGGTCTTTCTTGGGCTGTGTTGGGCTCCGCGGGGGCGTCTGGGGCACTGTGAAGACGAAGCCAGCGAGTATATTGAAAATGTACGTTTTACGATGGGAATGGGCCGATGTTTGCCTCTTGAAGGCCCTCTTGGGGCCCTCGTCGGCCATCTTCAAGCCATCTCGGGCCCTCTTGGGGCGCTCTTGGGCGTCTTCGGGGCCTCTTGAAGCTTTCTTGATCATCTGTACGGCCCGCGTGGCCTGTCGTGGGCAATTTGGAAGCGGCCCAGGGCAGTCCCAGGGGGTCTGTGACCCCCCAAAGGTTCCGAGGGGCGCCCATGGGGGATGACGGCACCGGCCCGGCCCCCCCCCGCCTACTCCGATATATATATATATATATATATATATATATATATATATACGGATCAACTGCATATCCA
>CAUYUJ010017713.1:47258-62258 GCA_963575745.1 Prorocentrum cordatum | reverse complement strand
GCCGCTGGCAGCCGCCGCCTACAGCCAGGGTGGGCTCCAGTGTTGGAGTCTACTCCAGAGTTCATTGCACGGCAGGGGATGCCGCAGAAGCGTCAGGCGTCGCAGGTCCCGCAGGCGGCGGGGCAGCTCGTCAGCAGGTCTGGGGCCTGTGTCTTGTATGTCTCGCACTTGTACGCGCCACTGCGTTCCCATCTAGCCCAACTTGCGCAAGTGTCCCCCCACTGACCCCTGTAGTTCGGGTCGTCCTCGCACTCGCCAGGCGAAGGTGTTGGCGCACTGGCTTCGCAGGTCCCGCAGGCGGCGGGGCAGCTCGTCAGCAGGTCTGGGGCCTGTGTCTTGTACGCCTCGCACTTGTACGCGCCACTGCGTTCCCATCTAGCCCAGCTTGCGCAAGTGTCCCCCCACTGACCCTTGTAGTTCGGGTCGTCCTTGCACGCGGTTGACGAAGTTGGAGTCTGGGTCGGCTGCGGCGACGGAGCTGGGGTTGGCTGTGGGGTCGGAGCTGGAGTTGGCTGCGGCGTCGGAGCTGGGGCTGGCTGCGGGGTCGGAGCTGGGGTTGGCTGCGGCGTCGGGGCTGGGGTTGGCTGTGGGGTCGGAGCTGGGGATGGCTGCGGCGTCGGGGCTGGGGTTGGCTGCGGCGTCGGAGCTGGGGTTGGCTGCGGTGTTGGCGCACTGGCTTCACAGGTCCCGCAGGCGGCGGGGCAGCTCGTCAGCAGGTCTGGGGCCTGTGTCTTGTATGTCTCGCACTTGTACGCGCCACTGCGTTCCCATCCAGCCCAACTTGCGCAAGTGTCCCCCCACTGACCCCTGTAGTTCGGGTCGTCCTCGCACTCGCCAGGCGAAGGTGTTGGCGCACTGGCTTCGCAGGTCCCGCAGGCGGCGGGGCAGCTCGTCAGCAAGTCCGGGGCCTGTGTCTTGTACGCCTCGCACTTGTACGCGCCACTGCGTTCCCATCTAGCCCAGCTTGCGCAAGTGTCCCCCCACTGACCCTTGTAGTTCGGGTCGTCCTTGCACGCAGTTGACGAAGTTGGAGCCTGGGTCGGCTGCGGCGTCGGAGCTGGGGTTGGCTGTGGGGTCGGAGCTGGGGTTGGCTGCGGCGTCGGAGCTGGGGCTGGCTGCGGGGTCGGAGCTGGGGTTGGCTGCGGCGTCGGGGCTGGGGTTGGCTGTGGGGTCGGAGCTGGGGATGGCTGCGGCGTCGGGGCTGGGGTTGGCTGCGGCGTCGGAGCTGGGGTTGGCTGCGGTGTTGGCGCACTGGCTTCACAGGTCCCGCAGGCGGCGGGGCAGCTCGTCAGCAGGTCTGGGGCCTGTGTCTTGTATGTCTCGCACTTGTACGCGCCACTGCGTTCCCATCCAGCCCAACTTGCGCAAGTGTCCCCCCACTGACCCCTGTAGTTCGGGTCGTCCTCGCACTCGCCAGGCGAAGGTGTTGGCGCACTGGCTTCGCAGGTCCCGCAGGCGGCGGGGCAGCTCGTCAGCAGGTCTGGGGCCTGTGTCTTGTACGCCTCGCACTTGTACGCGCCACTGCGTTCCCATCTAGCCCAGCTTGCGCAAGTGTCCCCCCACTGACCCTTGTAGTTCGGGTCGTCCTTGCACGCGGTTGACGAAGTTGGAGCCTGGGTCGGCTGCGGCGACGGAGCTGGGGTTGGCTGTGGGGTCGGAGCTGGGGTTGGCTGCAATGTTGGTGCCGCCACTGGAGATGGACCACTGGCACCTCTGCACTGGTACATGTCCTCGAACTGGGCAATGTCGCCGTCAGACAATGATGAACGAGATCCAGGCAGGCTGCGGAACAGCGGGTCGATCACCTGGAAGTTGTCCCCCGCGGGGTAATGCATGATAGACGCGTAGTCGTAGGCGGCGTAGTTCGCCGTCTTCGACCCGATATAAGACCTCAGGTCGGGCGTATATTGGGGCACCCAAGCCTGGTCAATGTTCTGCCAGAACACCGTCAGGTAGGGCCCTTTGGGCCCCTCGGGCGTCTGGTACGTCTCTGCGGCGTCGGGCCTGTTCTGCTCGTGGTTCATGCCGAGGGCGTGCCCGATCTCGTGGGCGATGCTACCCACGTGCCTCGTGTCCGAGCACCAACCCAAGTTCACGCCGAGCTCACCGTCGTCTCCCGGGTAGCCCACGTAAGCGGAGCAGGAATCGTAGTCCGTGATCCCGACCTTCATGCAGGGCTTCTGGGAGCTTTCCGTGAACTGTATGCAGGTGCCGTCCTCCCAGACCTTCGTCGCCAGCCTCCAGGCGTCCTTCCTGGCCTCGTCGATGACGCTGGTGAAGTAGTAGTTGATCTTGACGGTGTTCCCCACCTTGGTCAGCCAAGGGCCGCCGCCTGGGCCGCAGGCCGACGGGTAGCAGCTTAGCCAACCCCCGTTCTGGTCGCATCTGCCGCAGCTGACCGGGCAGGCCTTCTGTACGTACGACCCGAGGTTGCCGTTCGCCTCGCACCAGGCCTTGGCCGTGGAGCACGGCAGCTGCTTACCGTCGCCACCGATGACTCCCGTCTCCGCGGAGTCGAAGCACAGGCCTTTCGCACTCAGGAGGGACACGCCGCCCTGCACTCGCACATCGCCGTGCGGCTTGGACGGGTCGACGTGCACGCCGGCGCCAACGCCGCGCTGCGCCTCGGCGGTGTTGACGCGGAGGCCAGCGGCGTTGGGGATGTCCTCAGCGT
Organism: Prorocentrum cordatum; assembly: GCA_963575745.1. NCBI lineage: Eukaryota > Dinophyceae > Prorocentrales > Prorocentraceae > Prorocentrum > Prorocentrum cordatum. Next base: position 59,584 of record CAUYUJ010017713.1, on the reverse strand, counting down.
GCACGGTCTCCATGGACTCCGCGATCTCGTCCATGTACTGGACGTCGGCCACGCTCAGCTCCGTGAGGGCATAAGGCACCCCGTCGTCCTCCATGGGTCCCACGTATTTCCAGACCAGGACCTCGCAGTGGGGGTCGTCGTCGGAGACATTGCCGCCGCGGGGCAGCAGCAAGGACGAGGGTGGCGTCTTCCTGTCTGGCGTCGCGCAGCAAGGGGGGCAGGGCAGGGGGGCAGCCTTCTCAGAAGGCAAGAGGTTCATCAGAACCAGGCACCAGACCTCCAACCCCGCAACTCAAACAAAACATGGGCCCCCCCACGTTGAGGCCGCTTCCCCAGGGCCAGCTTTTCACCATGAGCCGTTTATGGACGGCCCCAGGGCCTGGCAGGGGCCCATGGAGGCCAAAAAAGGCCCCAAACACTCCGTCACATGTCTCACAACGCGAGGAAGTCTGGGCATGCATGTGGCTGCCCTCTCAGAAAGCACCCCACGCCTCCCGAGCGGCGGGGGGGGGGGCCCTCTTGAGGCCCTCTTGGAAGGCCGCCTCTCCCATGCCCTGCTCCCCCTGTATCGAGGAGACGCAAGACTCGGGTGCGGGGGACTCGGATTCGCCTGACGCGGGACCGCCAAGACAATTACGAGACCCAATATGAAACTTGCCGCGAGCTCCCGCTGCAACACACACACACACACACACACACACACACACACACACACACACACACACACACACACACACACACACACACACACTGCGCGCACTGGACACCCAAGTTCAGGACAGGCCCCAAGCGCCGACAAATCCGGGTCCCGGCGAACTCGAGCCTTGCCAGAGGAAGAAACAACTGCATAAACATAAACTTTCGACGGTCCGCGCAGATTCCGTCGATCTGCGCTGGACTCCCAGCGCCGATCCGAGAAATCTGCGCGGAGCTCCGGCAGGCTATGTTCATGCACTTGTCTTTTCTTCTTATGTTTCTTCTTCTTCTTCTTCTACTTCGACTTACATTCGCCCGACTTTGGTGAACGCGCTGCCCGACAACAGATGTTGTTCAAAACTGGCAGCGGCCGCTGTTGGGAAGGCGGCCTTCTGTCTCCAATGGGCAAGTCGGCAGCGACACTCGACAGCGAGCCCTGCCCAAAATGAACAGGAACTGCTGTCGGTCTTCGTCTCCATTCTTGCTGTTGGAGGTCGCTGGGGGGGCAGCGTTCTCCAGGGCCAGATCCCAATACTATCGGCCGGCGCGCTTGATCCGAACATAGCAATCCTTACGACCCCTATTCGCAAGAGACTCGGACCTCAGGTGTGCTCTTACCGACGATTGGGTTGCTTAGGCTTGCTCTTACCCTACGAGCATTATCCCCTCCTCCGTCGCCCCAGAACGCACAAATCGCGTTCGCTGCCCCTCAGCGAGTTCCAATCTTTCCGTCCCAGACATCCGGCTGCTCCGATTCTTTCGATGCGTGGGCCCCAGAAGTCTGGACGACTTCCCTAGGGCCGGTTTTTCGTCCTGAGTCGTTCTTTGACGCTCCTGAGGCACAGCGAGGGCCCCCATAGGCCGAAAACTCCCAAAAACCGCCTGCTCCAATTTTTTGGCGCGTCGGATCTCTGGGGTACCCATTTCGTTCGTGCCGATCCTGTGCCACGCCACCCTGTTCTCGGGGGTGGCGCCGCACCGGCACTCCTGCGCGCGGCTCTTGGGGGCGACGGTCAGGCCGCTCAGGTCGAGGCCTCAGAGTGTGCCCTGGAAGCGGCGGGATCGACGAAACACGGTTCGCCGAGGAAGACAAACAACGGCGCAGGAATCGGAACCGGGACGGAGCACAAAAAGGCGACGGAGCCACGCACAAAAACGGCGACGCAGCTGGAAAACAAGGGAGAAGCACGGAGCCGGTACACAGAAACTGCCCTGCCGCTTCCAAGGCCCACCCGCTGAGGTCGAGGCCCTTGGTGAGGCAGAAGCGGCTGCAGTCCAGCGAGCTCTGCTCCCTCTGCAGCCGCAGCCGGAAGAAAGGGAGGCCGCTGCGGCACGGCGACTCGGCGGTGAAGTCGCTGGCGCGGACGCAGGTCTTGTCGTCGTACCTGCGCACCGTTGAACCGATCCCCATCCTCACTGGCGTGACCTTGGCCCCACTGGGCGATTGCACCCCCCCTCCCTCCAAAGATGGGGATACATGCTGTTCCCTTCGGGCTTCGCGTGGCCCATCCCCAACTGGGGTGGATGGGTGGGATGGTGGGACTGAGATTGGGGAAACCAAAAGGTACCGATACTGCTACTCCCCGGACCTCTCCCGGGGTGCGTTCTGACTAGGATTTCGAGGCAAATCCAGCGGTGGCGACGAGGGCCTCCCAGGAGGCCCAAAACGGGGAAAATGGGCGAAGGGTAGCGGTAGGGGTACCCTTTTTCCTCCTCTGAGCGGTACCATGGCAGTGGGGATGGGATCTATTAGCAATGATGTGTACCTGTACTCCTCGTCGGGGTCGTCGCCGGGCGCCCTCCGGAAGCAGCCCTGCAGGCTGTGCTCGATCTTCTCGGCGCCCTCGTGCGCGCGCCGCGGGGCCTCCGCGCCGCCGCCGCTGTTGTCGGCCGTGCCGTGGATCCTAAGGCTCTTCACCTGAGCGCTGATCAGAAACGGGCCTCACGCGAGATGGCGCAGCGACCTGACGCGGTGGCTTACGTACACGGGCCGCCAGCGCGGCACGCCACAATGGAGACGAGGGCACCTACGCGCGACCCTGCGCGAACAGCTTGCGGCGCGCCGAGGTCGGCGCCGTCGAACCCGTTTTTTGTGGCGTCGCCCACCTGAACTTTTGCTGCCACACCGCAGACACGCCACCGACCGCGCGCTTCTGGGAATCGATGGGCTCGCTTCCGGGAGTCGATCGGCCCGATCCTGGGAGTCGATCGACTCGCCTTCTGGGGATCCATGGGCTCGCTCTCTAGGAATCGATGGGCTCTCTCCCTGGGGGCCGACCGGTTCGCTACTCGAATCCGACAGTTCGCTGCTGCAGGAGACCCCAGGATCGAATCGATAAGTCGAATCGGCGATCGGCATGAATGGGATTGGCCGAAATCGGCAGCGGAGTTGGGAAACGTCGGATCGGCGGTAATCGTCAAGCTCATCTGCCTCCCATGAAAAATCGGACTCCAAATCGGAATCTCAAGTCGAACCGAACCGCATGGCGGGCAGGGCGCGCATGGGCAGAATTTCGACATCCGCGTCCCAGGCAGCTTCGGATACACATCGCCGCGGCACGCTTGTTGACGTGTCGGGTTGACACGTTTGGTGTCCTTATCGCACGGGACGGTCGTTTCTCCACGTGCATCTTCGGGTTACTTTGGACTGGCCATCGCTCGGACGTCCGTTCCCTGCGCTTTTGTTCCACCTCGTGCGTGGCTTCTTTTTTTTCGCCCGATGATCCAGGATGCTCCTCGATGGTCCTCGCCGACAGAAAAAGCGCACACCTCCGAGCGATGCCAGGTGGAGAGCATCGGAGTCGAACGGCACCGAACCGGAAGCATCGAAGCGAGCCCTGCTGCCGGGCGCCCCTCCCGGGGCCCCTCGCCTGCAGCAGGCTGTCCTCCCGCTGGGGGCAGGCGCCGCCGCCGCCGCCGCTGCAGGCCGGGCCCGTCGCCCGCGCGGCGGCGAGGAGCAGGGCGGCCAGGCGCGCCCGGCGAGCGGCAGCGCGGCCCATGGCGGCTGCGCGGGGAGCCCCGACGACGCCGCGGCAGAAGCGGGGACGTCCTCGAGAGACCCAGGGCACGACACCGCGGCGTCGGCGAGAAAGGCCAGGGCGGGGCAGCTGTCGGCCTCGGGGGGCGCTCGCCGGGCCCCGGGACCGTCGAACGAAGGCTCGGGACGAACCTCGGGTCCGGGGGAGAGGGTCGGGACTTCCAGGGACCTCTTACGTACAATCGGAACTAGGCCAGAAGAACATCCCTCAAGAACACGAGACCCTCCGTCGGCCAAAACGCACAGAACATCCACGGGTACCCTCCTCAGGATGCACAAAAACATCCAACAAGCACGAAGAACATTAGGGTACCCTCCCCGAACCGACCTCGATCTTATACCTCGGTCCGGCTGTAGTGAAAACATCGGGACGTCCGCATGTCTGGGGACTCGACCATGAGCCGTGGGCCCCGCCTCCCTGCTGCCTGCTGCGCGCCATGGTCGAGCCGTGCCGGCCCGGGGCGCCCGAGGCTGGGCGAGGACACCGGGCGGTCACAATCACGACGCCCGGGTCCCAGGGCAGCCCGAAGGCCGGGCCTCGCACTCCTTTCCCGCACCGGGCGTGTTTGCGCCCTGCGTCGGGCCCGCGGGCTCTCGCGGATCGGGCCAGCTCGAAGGCGCAGCAGTCAGAGGGGCCCAAGTCGAGCTGTTGGTCCGAGGATGTCGCCTTTTTTGTCCGTGCCGTCGGATCTGAGCGTGCAGCAGGGACACGCGACAAGGAATCCTGCCATGGAGAAGTACCGGGGGCACGCTCTCCGTCGACTTTTCAAAGCCCCACAGAGAGAGGTGCCCAGGAGCTTCCGTGAGGATGACGAGGAAGAGGAGGAGAAGGATGATGCCCGCGGGGTGAGGCGGACCGCGTCGAGCCACGGCCACCCCTGCGAGGCGCGCGCCCCACGCGCGCCCGCGCCTCGGCGCAGCTACGCGCCCGAGGCTGTCGGCCAGGCCTCACCCCGCGCGGCCCGCAGCAGCCTCGCCACCTTGGCGGCCAAGCCTGGCGAGCTGCTGCGCTCCCGCGTGCAGCGCCGCGGCCTCGGCCAGCCGCCTCCGCCGCCCGCAGCCCCTGCTTCGCATCGAGCAGCAGAGCCACCTGCAGGCGGCATGCTCTCCTCCTGCGACCTGTCCTCCAAGTCCACGCTGTCGCCGCCCGCAGCCCCTGCTTCGCATCGAGCAGCAGGTTCACCTGCAGGCGGCTGGACCTCCTCCTGCGACCTGGCCCCTCTGGCCTCGCGTGGCGGGGGCGGTCCGCCGCCGCTGCCACCTGCAGCCACCTCGCCTCCTCTCTCGGCAGGGCCCGCCTCAGGCCGCTGGCTCTCCTCCTGCTGCTTGGCCACCTTGGCCGCCCGCCTCGGCGACTGCGAGGGCGGCGTCAGCGCGGCCTGCCTCGGCGAGCTGCTGCGCACACGCGCGCGGCGCCTCGGGCCTGGCCCTCCGCCGCCGCCCGCAGGCCCCGCCTCGCCTCCTGCCGCGGCCTGGCGCCTCGGCGAGCTGCTGCGCACACGCGTGCGGCGCCGCGGGCCTGGCCCGCCGCCGCCGCCCGCAGGCCCTGCCTCGCCTCCTGCCGCGGCCTGGCGCGCCGCGGCTGCACGCCTGCCGCCAGCTCGCCCTCTCGGGCCAGCCGCCACGCTGGAGCCCTCAGGGGTCAGGGGACGCAGGGAGTCCTCGCCCTCCCCCTCCCCGCCACCTGGAGCTCCTCCTGGCGGGCGCAAGGAGTGGCCGTCCTCCTCCCCCGCGATGTGCCGCGGCGGCTGGCCTCTCCCCTCCTGCACGTCGTCCGCCAGCATCGGCGGGGGCGGTCCGCCGCCGCTGCCACCTGCAGCCACCCCGTCTTCTCCCTCGGCGGGGCCCGCCTCAGGCCGCTGGCTCTCCTCCTGCTGCTGCTTGGCCACCTTGGCCGCCCGCTTCGGCGACAGCGAGGGCGGCGTCAGAGCGGCTTGCCTCGGTGAGCTGCTGCGCACGCGCGCGCGGCGCCGCGGGCCTGGCCCGTCGCCGCCGCCCGCAGGCCCTGCCTCGCCTCCTGCCGCGGCCTGGCGTGCCGCGGCTGCACGCCTGCCGCCAGCTCGCCCTCTCGGGCCAGCCGCCGCGCTGGAGCCCTCAGGGGTCAGGGGACGCAGGGAGTCCTCGTCCTCCCCCTCCCCGCCACCTGGAGCTCCTCCTGGCGGGCGCAAGGAGTGGCCGTCCTCCCCCCCCGCGATGTCCTGCGGCGGCTGGCCTCTCCCCTCCTGCACGTCGTCCGCCAGCATCGTGATGTTGACTGCCACCTCGCTGACCACCTTCGGAGCCAGCCCCTTCCTCAGCCTCGCGACCGCGGCGGCGCCTGCAGCCGAAGGGACACTCTTGCACTCGAGGTGGAAGGAGCTCGCTCTGGCCGCGCCTGTGAACCCGCACGCCCTGCAAGCCACCAGCGGCATCCTGCGCACCAGCAGCCTCCCATCAACAGGCGCGAGGAGCACCAGGTCGTGCGACGCCTTCTGCTGCGCCTTCAGCCTGTTGTTGGCCCTGATCGCCTCGGCGACGATGCTGCCAGGGCACTCTCCTGATCTGCCTGACCATCTGCAAACCTCGCACCAGGGACGTAGGCCAGGCGGCCTCCTCCAGACGCAGGCTATTCTCGCCGCTGGCTCCTTGCGCACTGGCAGCGCGCGCTGCACCTTCGTCTTGCCGTGCGTGGTGTCGCTGCCGTCGACCCAGCTGCCGACTGCCGCGCACCACATGGCTGCTCGTTCGACCACGTCTCGACTCCTCTCCAGGCACTCTCTGTCCCGCACGGGGAGGCGCCCGCTGGCCGCCGCAGCCTTTGCCGCCCTGTCCGCCAGTCGGTTGCCGTACCAATCTCTGTACAGCACCTCGCCCGCCGCCACCTGCCGCCGCGTGCTGTGGCTGGGCATCCACCTCAGGCTGACCTCATGCCCAAGGCCTCCTCGCTCGTCCAGCAGGTCCCAGGCTCGCCGCCACAGGTGAGCCCACGTGTACGCGTAGCCCGTGGTGCCCACCCTGCCGACCTTGTAGAAGCCGTCGTACACGTACTTGGAGTCGACCACCAGCACCGTGACCCCTTGGCCAAACCTGAGCGCCATGATCACCGCTGTGAGCTCCCCGCCGTTGATGTCCACGCAGTGGCCCTCCATCTGGCCAGCGATGGAGGCTCTGTACCCGTCACTGTGCGCCTGCAGCGCCACCACACTCCAGCCAACTGCCGCCACCTCCTCGTGGCCCGCTTCGAACGCCGAGCCATCGAGAAACAGCTCACCTCCAGGAAGGGTGCCTCCATCGTGGTCGCCCTTCCAGCACGCGTCGCTGCACACTGGCGGGCGGCAGATGCCCCGTGGTGTCGGCCACAGGCACCTCTCAAGCAGCAGCTGCACCTCAGGCCTTCCGCTCTGCCTTCGGAGGCCTGCCAGGTCCTCTGGGAGCGTCAGCACCTCACGCCAGCACGGGCAGTCGAAGTGCCTGTGCATCAGCGTGCCCCTGGCTCCACACCTCAAGCACCCTGCACTGGGCGCCAGCCCCTTCTCCTCCTTGCGCGCCTGAGTCCACTGCCCATCGATGATGAGGGACCTCAGGTAGGCCTGCTCTCGCGCCGTCAACCGAACCCTGGTGCGAGGTGCTCCCTCCTCTCGGCGTGGCTCGTCGGCTTTCCTAGCGCAGCCAGAGGAGGTGAGCCTGACCAGGGGCTCCAGCTCGCCGCCACCCGCCAAGTGCGCGCACCCTGGGGCTTTGCTGACCTGCCTCCACTGCCAGCGCTGCACTGCTCTCTTCACCAGCTTGACCACGACCCACGGCGCGCAGTCGAAGGGCGCGATGGCCACGCCGTCGTCCATGACCCAGCAGTTGGCGGCGACGACGTCCCAGCCGATCCTCCTGAGGGACAGCACCGTCGCCGCGCACGGGCCCTGCACGTGCACCCAGGACACAGGCCGCTTGTCCTCGAGGCCCCGCCACACCATGTGCAGCGGCACCCACCGCTCCCAGACCGCACGCAGCAACATCAGCACCGGCTTGCAGGTCGCGTCGTAGATCGGGTCAAGGCCTGCCTGGAGCATGAGCCCGAGCGACCTGGACTTGCTCGCCGTGGTGTTGGAGACCGCGACGAAAGTGAGGGTCCTGGCGCGGTCCAGCTCCCCCTCCGTGCAGCCCGTGATGGCCGTGCCGTATCCGATGCACGGGTGCAGCCCCGTCTTCACAATCCTCTTGGTGGCCCTCCGCTTGGCCTTGACCACCTGCAGCACTTTGATCCTGCGCAGCCTGCCGCTCGCCTGCACCATCCTGTCGCGACGAACTGCTCGTCCTATCCTCTTGCCACCGCTGAAGTCGACCCCCAGGTTCCTCTCCTGTCCTGTGGCGCGCACCCCCAGCGGCTTCAGCAGGCGCTTCTCGAGCTCCTGCCTCGCTGCTGGCACATTCGCCAGCGCCCTGGATTTCTTCACCGCGACCTCGAGGTCGGCCTCGCCGAGCAGTACCTTGAGGTGCCTGGCCGCCAGCGTGAGGTCGTTGACTGTCCGCTGGAAGCCGCCCACCCTCTTCAGGATGATGTCATCCACGACCACCGAAATCGCCAGCGTGGGAACCAGCTCCTGAAGCTTGTCCAGCGGCTCAAGCAGCAGCATCTTGAGCATGAGCGTCGCCAGCCCGTCTCCAGGCAGCACCGCCTGCTCGGTGCTGATGGCGTTGCTGACGGCTTCGTCCCGCGCCAGCCACCTGGGCGCACGGTACAAGCTCACCTGCAGCCTGAGCTGCCAGAGCGGGAAGCCCGTCCGCTGGGCGGCCTGGATGAGGCGCCCATGCTGCACCTGCTCGTACGCCTTGAGTAGGTCCAGGAGGATGAGGGCCGCGACCCAGCTGGATGCATCGCCAGCTTCGCGCCCCTTCGCTGTCGCCCACTCGCACTCCACGGCCTGCTGCCAGACCGCCCTCTCGCAGCTTCTGCCGCGCGCCGCCCAGAAGAAGGGCCGATCATTCTTGCGCTCCCACTCCTCAGCCAGGGGCTTGCGTAGCCTCGTCTGCACCCTAGCGAGGACGTGCACAATGGCCACGGGGCGCACGCCGCCCAGCCTCTTGGCCAAGAACACGATCTTGCTCTGGATCTGCGGCCACTCCGCAGCCTGCTCGACCGCCACCACGATGTCGATGAGAGTGTCTATCCCCTCGTCGCTGAGCTCCAGCAGCTGTCTCGGCTTGATCGCCTCGAATCCCGTGGCCGTGCCCTTCCTGAAGGACCTCAGGACTGCCCGCATCACCTCGCAGCTGGGCCTGGGGGGGCGCTCACCGAGATCGGACGGCCACTCCAGCTCGGCGTGGCTGCACTGCACCTTCCAGATCTTGCTCCACTCCTTCTCGAGGTCGTCCAGCTCCTTGCTCAGGCTGCTGGGTCCAGCACCGATGCTGCAGTCGCTGCCCTGCCAGCCCACCGCCACTCGCGTGACCGCGTGGAGCCCTGCCGCTCCTCCTGTGAGCTGCTTGCCAACCCACTCGTCGAACTGCCTGCCCCTCTCGTCGACGTCGCGCTTGGCGAGGTGACTGGCGTGCTGCTTCGCGCGGTCGGCCAGCCTCTCGAGTAGGAGGGGGTGCCAGCACGCCAGGCCTCCATGCTGCAACATCCTCAGCCAGCGCCCAGCCTCCGTGCTGCAGGAGGTGCCGCCTCCCTCTCCTGGGCGGGCCTCCTCGTCCTGCTGCAGCTTCCTGACTCTCTTCGGGACCGCCGCCACCAGCTGGGGCAAGTAGCAGATCGCGTCGACCCTGGCCCTGGGCGCTTTCAGCTGCGCCATGGCTCCCAGCGCGTTGGCCACCCTGGCCATCCACGCTGCCTCTGGCGTGAGCCTCGGCGACCTGGGGTCCTGCACCCCGCTGCGCTTGACCAGCTTGGTGGAGAAGCCGTCCGCTCTGCCAACGCACCTGGCCCTCTGCTCCTCCAGCTGGTATACGTCGACCCACTCGTCCTCCGCGCACTCCAGGAAGGTGGCGAAGGCGGCTGTGAGGGCTCCCTTAGCCCCCTCCGCCGCCGCGCCCTGGGCCTGCCCGTCCTGCTGCAGGCGCTGGGCTTGCCCCGCCGAAGAGGCTGCCTGCCTCTTCTCGACCCAGAGGCTGGGGGGCCTCACGTGCACTCCTTCAGCCGCTTCAACCTGAAAGGGACTACCCGCGTTTCCGTACGGTGCCTGGCTCGGATGAGCACTGCCAGTCCCAGCATGGGGAGGACTGTCCGCCTGCTCCTCCTGCGCAGCGCTGCCCGCGGCGCTGCTGCCCCCTCTCTCCGCTGCGTCGGCGTCATGCGCTCCTGGCGCCTGAGCTCCGAGGTGCGCTGGCTGGACCTCGCCGCGTGGCGCTGCGCCGTACCCTTCATCGCCAGCTTCCTGTCGTAGCCCGCAGCTGTCGAGGATGCTCTGCCACTCCACGCCATGCTGGGCGCGGCACCTCATCAGCTTCTCGTCCGTCACGCAGGATGGCGGCGCAGGTGCGATCGGGAGCACTCTGCCTAGGGGTCCCCATCTCTCCGCCGTAGGCACCTCCTCAGCTTCCTTGCCCCTCACTGGGCTGGGAAGCTCCTGGCCTGCTCCAGCTGCGCGCTGACCTGCTGCGCCACCGCTGCCGCTGGGCTGAGGGGCCTCCTCTTCAGCGGCAGAGGCTGCCTGCCTCTTCTCGACCCAGAGGCTGGGGGGCCTCACGTGCACTCCTTCAGCCGCATCAACCTGAAAGGGACAACCCGCGATTCCGTACGGTGCCTGGCTCGGATGAGCACTGCCAGTCCCAGCATGGGGAGGGATGTCCGCCTGCGCCTCCTGCACAGCGCTGCCCGCGGCGCTGCTGCCCCCTCTCTCCGCTGCGTCGGTGCCCTGCGCTCCTGGCGCCAGGGCCCCGAGGTGCGCTGGCTGGTCCTCAACGCCTGGTGCAGCGCCGAGCCCTTCCGCGCCAACTTCTCGCCGTAGCCCGCAGCTGTCGAGGATGCTCTGCCACTCCTCGCCATGCTGGACGCAGCACCTCATCAGATTCACGTCCGTCACGCAGGACGGCGGCGCAGGTGCGATCGGGAGCACGCTGCTTAGTGGTCCCCATCTCTCCGCCGCAGACACCCCTTCAGCTCCCTTGCCCCTCGCTGGCCTGGGAATCTCCTGGCCAGCTCTAGCTGTGCGCTGACCTGCTGCGCCACCACTGCTGCTGGGCTGAGGGGCCTCCTCCTCAGCACGTGGGGTGCTCCTCGCTGCGGCCTCACCCTCGAACCTCAGCACCGACGCGAGCTGCTCCTGCACCCTCATCCTGGCTTGCCTCCAGCTGCTGCCGTGGTCTCTCTCACAACACCCTTGCGGCCGAACCTCAGGAAAGGTCCGCGGCTTCTGGACCAGCCTGAAGCGCCCCTCCTCTTGCTGCCTGCGGATCTCGAGGATCACCGCCGAGTGCGGGTGCACTGGCGAGGCCTCCACCACCCGCGCACCCAGCGCAGCCAGCCCCCTGGACACCAGGAAGAAGTCGATGGTCCTCCCCGACGCTGCACACGTGGGCGAGGCGGGCCTGACCACCTTGCCGTCGAACATGTCGGGCACCCCGCCTGCCTGCAACTCTTCCTCCGTGAGGTTCCAATCGCCGCCCACCACGAAGTCCCTGCGGCACTGCCTCAACCTCCTTGCCAGCCTCCTGAGGCTGGCCACGCTGCCATCGTTGAGGCCGACCCCCGCCTCCAGGTAGAGGTTGGCGAGCAAGAAGCCGCTGCTCAGCACGCCTGACACCCAACACAGGTGCACTCGCCCTGCCACCAGCACCGCTGCCTGCTGGTCCTGCACCTCCGCCATGCCATGGCTCCTCCCCACCATGGTGAGGAGGCCTCCTGTGCTGAGGCCTCCTGCCGCTGACGGCACTGCAGGCGTGCCTCTCGCCCGCCACCCTTGGCTGCGGAGCTGCGCCTCCGCATCACTGCTCCTTCCCTCCAGGAGCCTCGTCTCCTGGACTAGTATGGCGTCGCAGTCCTGCACCTCACTCACCGCCATGCACTTTCCCAGGTTGCTGAACGCATTGACGTTGACCGTGCAGATCCTCCAGACCCCACACTTCTTGCTATGACTCCTCCTCCATCTGCTTGACCTCCGTCCGCATCTTCTTGGCGTCGCCCAGCAACAGCTCCGCTGCTTCCCTCTTGGCGGGGTCCTCAATCCCGCACGTGATGTCCTGCCACGCTTGCTGCGCCGCCTGCGACACGCCAGGCCCCTCCTCCTCGGGAGCGTCCACCTGCTGCGCTGCTGCTGGCACCGCCGAGGGCACAGGGACCGCCGCTGCCACAGGCGCACGGGGAGGCGCCCACGCTGCGGCGGCGGCGCCTGGCATGCCGCTGAGCTCCGCAAGCACCTTCCCGAGCTTCGCGATCTCGTCCCTCGACAGGCCGCCGATCGCCTCCTGTATCGACTCCAGGGAGGCTGCTGGTGCTGCTCTCGGCTCGGCGGCTGCTGCCGCCGCCTCAGCCTCCTCGGCCGCCACCCTGGTGCGCTGAGCCGCCAGCGCCTCGCGTGCCTTGGCCGCCGCCTCGTCGCACTCCTTCCGCAGCAGCACCAACTTGTCCGCGAGGCTGGCCGACTCGTTGATGGCCGCCACCGCCTTGGCCTTTGCCTGCTCC
>CAUYUJ010017713.1:24758-42258 GCA_963575745.1 Prorocentrum cordatum | reverse complement strand
CTCTGAAAAATAAAATTCTTTCTCGTCGGGCATGTATATGTGGTCACCTGCCGATTTGGCTCGGTTGGAGGTTGCGCAAAGTCTGCGCGCCGTGGCCGGGCATGGCGTCTTCCGAAGTAGCCGCAAGGGACATCAGCATGGAGGCAATGTCGCGCAACGTGGTCGAAGAGGGACCCCAATGTGCGTCTGCCAGCACCCGTGCGCTGCTATGCTCCCGAGTGTTGGCAGCGAATGACGGGCGAGCGCCGCGCGCCCAGTCCGGCCCCTGCCAGCATGGGCGACCGCGCAAAGTTGTTATGCCGACATCGAAAAAAGCGATCGTGCTCGAGCGGGTGGCGACCGCGATGCTATAAAAGTGTGGGCTCTCCGAGAGTGCGAAGTTGGGCTCTGTTTATTTCAAGAGACGGTTCAGGGCCACTGGTGGGCGATTCGATCAGATCTCACCGTGGGCAACGCGTCGCATTGGGGCCGCGCCAAAACATTTCTCGGCTTGCCGCCTTTTCTACGACGACATCCGAAGCGGTCAGGTCGCCCGCTCTGTCATGCATCAAAAGCACATGTCATGCCGACGGCGGGCGGCTTGCCCGCGCCGAGACAGGTCGCAGTCGTGTGTGAGTGGCGCTCCTTTCGCTTCTGGTTTGAAGGCTGCTGCTCGAGGAGCAAGGTCGACGGTGGCGGTCGCTGCCCAGTCGCGCGAGCTTCTGACGTCGGCTGCGCGCGTCAGCGCTCGCAGACACTCTCGTGCTCGCGGATCGGAACATGCCCGCCGACTGACAGAGCTGCGAGAAAAGCATATGTCCAGGACTCCGTGCTGCAACGACAAATGTGGGCCAGGCCTGACATGCGCGCGTCTGCGCCCACGCTGCCCGGATGAAACTTCCCAGAGCAAGCCTACGTTTCGAAGTTCGGGATCTCGAGGACCCTCGCTCGCAGGGGGGAAGCGGCGCCCAGCTGAACGCGGGGGCCGAGCGAGGGAAAATGAGCGAGGATGGTGGCCATTATGCTTCGGCCAGTTGCGCGGAGCTCTCGCGGCTGCTCCAAGACCAACCCTGGCTGCGCAAGGGGGCGCCGCGGTGGCAGTGGGCGGGGCGGCTATCGCAGGAATGATGTCGTCGGCCGCGCCGCCCATCGACTTGGGGCCGGAGGACTCGTGGGTCGACCCGCGCGCGATCGACGTCGGGCACGCAGTTTCTGTTGTCCCGGGGGCCCTCATGATGATGCGAGCTGGGGCCGATGGGTGGACGTTGAGACGTCGGGGATCGTCGCGCGTGGATGCGATTGCGCGCAACAGTGCCTTGGGCATTTTTGTTCTAGGAGCCGTTGCGCGCCGCGAGTGGGGTCGGCTGGCGATCCCGAGTGAATTATTGAGCGGTTGACCTCTCCCTCAGAGTTCGCGAATTCAGGGCGCGGCGGAGCCTCGGCTCTGGCCGCTCAGGTGCGCATCAGCACGGCGTCGGTCCACCTCTTCTGCGGCCTCCTTGCTCGTCGCGTCTGCCCAGAGGGTTCCCATGCGGAGGCGCGGTTGGCCCTGGTGTCGCTCGCCTCTTGCATCTTTCTGCACCGTTGGGTCGCTGCGCACCCGTGGCTCTCAATCAAATCGCGAACGTGTAGTTGGCGGCATCTTTCCTCGACCTTGCGAGTGGCGCTCCGACGCCGGTCTGTCCATGGCTCTAGAACAAGATCACGATCAAGCGCCGAATCATATGATGGCGCTGGCGACGACAAATGGAAATCATGCGCAGCACGCATTAACCCGGCATTTACACATCAGAACCCTAGCCGAGGGCGGCTGCATGCAGGTCGGGATGCTTTCCTGCCCGAGTTGCGATGTCGAAGCTTCCCTGGCCAGGCGCGGCACCTATCTCGTTCGGAACGTTGAGGGGCATCCTGAGTGGAAGGTAAGCCACATGTCGGTGTTTGGGGCCGTCTTGCCCGGCGCCCAACCTCGGGGCCCTGGAATTTCTCGCGGGGCCCCACTTGCCGGGCAATCCACGGTGGACCCTGCGAGACCTTGCTCAGTCACCGCCAAATTGTGCTGCCGTTCGCTCGGCTCGAGAGCTTCCGAGGGCGCGGCTTCGTCATCGCGAGTGCCGGGTTTATCTCCGAGGGGGGAATGGGCGGCGGCAGCGGCGGCAATGGCGCTCGGCGAGGCCAGGGCCAGCGGCGTGAACCGTGGTGGAGGCAGAATGGCGGCAGAATGGCGGCAACCGTCGCCCCTGGCAACGTCGCGATCAGGACCGTGGCGGTCGTGATCACGACCGTGATCGGGGCCGCGGTCGCCGCCGCCATCGCGATGGCTCTAGTGCGCCATCTGGTGGTAGCCGTCAGACGTTCATGGATACGGCGCGCAAGTAAATGGCGAAGCAGAATGTTGAGCATCGCCAGCTTTGGAAGGATACGGCCGAAGAGAAAAACGAGGAAAGTCTCGGCGTCAGGGTGCGATCCAGGAGAAAGTATGGGGGCGACGTTCAACGAATCGATCAAATAACAAGTGGTGCAGCCGCTCCAGGCGAGCGGTTGCTTCCAGCCGTCGCCTCCTCGCGCGGGACATGCTGCCGGCAGCTCGAGCCACGCCCAGAGTGCGCCCGCGGCTCCGAGTCCTGAACCCACGTCGGAGGCGAAGAGCAAGGACGTGTCCTCGCTGCAGAGTCCAGCCACAAGCTCGAGCTGTCGAGCGGGTCGGGGTCGGCCTTCGCCGATGCGCCCAAGGATATGTGGAATCATCGGGAGATCGCGAAGGCCGCCGAAAAGTTCTTCCAGCGCCACGGCACCGCCAAGTCCCGAAGTTGAAGGACGTAATGGCTGTGTTCCGTTTCAATGCTTTCAGGGCAGCCTGATTGTAAACCAAGCGGAAGCCGAAGATGGAATGCAGCTTGTGGTTAAGATTGGGAGGGATGGTTTTAATCTTCACCTTTGCACGGGTTTCTTCTGCTGATGTGGGTTCCGCGCAGGGTGGTACAACGCTGAACATTTCGACGAGACGGATCCATCTCATCGGATCGGAGTTGATTGGCATCCTGAATGTCTGGTTTCTTTTCACGACTGGACCCTGCTGCGCTTCATACCCTACAAGCGATTCTTGGTGGGACGCACTCTAGAAGCAGAAGGGCCGTGAGGGCCACGACCGGAGTCTTGGGCAACAAGGTCTTGGAAGAAACATCGGCAAAATTCTGCCTTCAGACTTCGAGCGATAAGTTTTGATCTTGGGAAAAGAATGGGGATCAGAGGCCGGGCAACAAACACTGTTTGTGTCATTCCTCGTGCTCTTGGACGCACTGCCTCCAAGTTTTTCTTCTAGCCAGTCTGGTTCGAGGACTGGTTTGCTCACAGGGAGCCGACGGCGTATGTCACGTGCGCTCAACGTACGCCGGCGTGGCACTTGTCCCAGGATAATGTGCATGTAATTTCGTTTTCGCGATGCGGTGGACAACAGCAAACCGTCTTTTCACGAATCCGATCCGCTCTCGCGGATTCCGTCGCTGGTAGCACACAGAAGCACATAGGCGCACACACAGAGACGATATAAGCCGGCGCAGAGAAACCTCAGAAGCCGTCGGCACATGGAAGCGCCAAGTGCAGACGAACTCAGTCGAACGCGCCGTGATGAAACGGTCCTGCCACGGCCGTGCAGAACACAGACACACGCAGACACACAGACACACACACACACGGACACACAAGGACACACACGCAGACACACAAGGACACACACGGACACACACGCAGACACACACAAACACGCACACACACATATTCAAACACACACGCGCACACACACAAACTCTCTCTCTCTCTCACACACACACGCGCACGCGCACGCACAGACACACACAGACAAACACACACCCAACCAAACACACACACACACACATACACACGCACACACACGCACACACACGCACGCACACACACACACACACACTCGCACACGCACGCGCACACGCACACAGACACACAGACACAGACACTACACAGACACACACTACACAGACACAGACACAGACACACACACACACACACGGACACACAAGGACACACACGCAGACACACAAGATCACACACGGACACACACGCACAGACACACAGACAAACACGCACACACACATGTTCAAACACACACGCGCAGACACACACACACACACACACACACGCACACACACACACATACACACGCACGCGCACGCACAGACACACACAGACAAACACACACCCAACCAGACACACACACACACACACACACACGCTCACACACAAGCACACACACACACACGCACGCACACACACGCACTCGCACACGCACGCGCACACGCACACAGGCACACAGACACACAGACACACACACACACACACACTACACAGACACACACTACACAGACACACACTACACAGACACACACTACACAGACACAGACACAGACACAGACACAGACTCAGCCACAGACATACACACACACATCTCTTCGCCGCACCCGAAGACAGGTGCTCGGCCCAGGGTGCGCCTGGCCAGGGTCGGCGCAGATGTATAATCGGCGTCCTGCGAGATTGAGCGAGCTGCTGGTGGAGCTTATGTCCGTCAGTCAGCCCGCACCGCCAACAGTGGCACGGGGATCGACCACTGAGCTTGAACCCGAATTTGCTTCGGCGAGGGCCTGCCGTGACTGGGGTCGGCCCTGGCCTGTGATGACGCGCGAGCCCTTCGTCCTTGAAGGATCCCCCCTTTGAGGCTGTCGACCCCATCTCTCGCATGGCCTTCGCGCCGTGGATCGTCTTCCTGGCCATCGCTCGGACGTCCATTCCCTGTATTTGTTTCAGTTTTGTGCATGGTCTTCTTTTCGCCAAATGATCGACGATGGTCCCCGCCGAAGGAAAAATGCACACGTCCGAGCGATGCCAGGCTTCTGTGGGCCCTGGGGCCGGCCCGAGACGGGCCTCCCAGGGGCGCTCCGACCCCGGCGCCGGCAAGGGCTCTGCGGCGCCACAGGCCTCACCGTGCTTGCCCTCAGTGTTCTCACTGGAGGAGGAGGAGGAGGAGGAGGAGGAGGAGGAGGAGGAGGGAGGAGGAGGAGGGAGGAGGAGGGAGGAGGGGGGAGGAGGGCTTTCTAAAACATGGGCTGGCATGCTTCTGGCGTTTGCCCCGCGCGCGCTCCGTGCGCTGGCTGGCCTTTCCGGGCTCTCGTCCGGTGCCAGTCTGCAGGAGGGCGCCTCGCGGGCGCCCCGTGCGGCCCACGGCCCGCCCACTGGGCGCCTCGCAGGCGCCTCGTGCGATGGCCTGCAGCTCCACCTCCTCGCCGGGTGCCCACCCCTTGGGCCAGGACCTACATGGTGGAAAATTCGTGAAGAAGGCTTCTTGGACTGTACGCGTCCCTTCCTCAACTCCGGCAACTACAACGAGTGAGCCTTCTGGCGCTCCGGCGCCCCCGCCGGGCTCTCATAGGGCCGTTCCTCCAGGACGTTTTCCGGCGCTCTCTCTCTCTCTCACCCATTGGGCGCCTCGTGCGTGCGATGGCTCCACATGGCACGTAGCTTGTAACCCGTAGATTGCACGACGAACACTGCACGACAGAACTTGCACCAACCAGTTTGCGCCGCATGGCTCGCTCCACACAGATTGCATCCCGTGCCCAATACAAAGCCCTTTGGGTGATAATGAAGTTTGGGGGATGGGTGCAGCTTCCAATTTGCGATTGACTTCGCATCGGATTGGGTGCTCTTGGTGGCTGTGCCGTGGGTGGTCGATGGTGGCGATGACGGTACCAGTGGCGGTGACAACGGAACATCCACGGAACAACCCGCGGGACAACCCACGGGACAAACCACGGGGCAATCCACGGGTCACCCACGGGATAACACGGACAACCCTGCGCCCCTTCGCGAGGCACCGGAGTGCAAAACATGTTCGCCGACTTGGCCCTAGCCTCGGCCGACATATCGTCGCTCTCGCGCAGCTTCACTTTGCCCGCACGCGCGACACGAACCGAAACCGAGGCCGAGTTCCCCGTTGGGGCCGCCTCGCTGTCATCCCCAGAAGCTCCGAACGTGCACCGTATGATGACGCCACATAAAACCTCTCTTCTGTAGAATACTAGACCCTACCGCATGCCGAGGCCGGACTTCCCCCTCGTCCCTGTCCAACCGCAATATTCGGTGCGCCCGATTCGACACCCGTATTAGATCCGCCGAACCTGGCGGCGTGTGAGAGGCCGAGCGGGACCCTTCCAGAGTCCAGCATGTCGGAGCAGTCCCGGCGAAGCCCAAGCTCCGAAGGGCAACCGCCCCAAGACACCTGCCCCGGTGGACCCTTGCAGGGTCGCCAGCCCGAGGGGGCCCGCCTCAAGTCGCAATCAAGTTGAAGGGGAGCCCCTTCCCTTTCAGCCCTTCCCCCTCCTCCTCCACATCTTTCTCCTCGCTCCTCCCCCTCCTCCTCCTTCTCCCTCGTCGTCGTCGCCGCCCCTCCTTCCCCCGCTGTTCCTCTTCCCTCCTCCCATCAGGAGGGCCGCAAGGAGACCCCCACCAGGGCCCCACGACGAACAAATCATTCATTAACCTCAGGATTTGTATGATTTTAGCGTTTCGTCTTCTCGGTCTTCCAAACCACCAAGATGGTCGAAGAGACCCCGAAGGTTGCCCCAAGAAGGCCTGAGGAGCTCCAAAGAGGGCCACAAGATGGCCCAACGAGGTCCCAAGAGAGGCCAAAGGTACAGGGTACACGAACTGTCATGTCGAGACCAGTACCCCCAAGACCGACAGCAGGTCCCCAAGAAGTCCCCAAAAGGCCCCCCAAGGTTCCAAGGAGGCCCCAAGGTGCTTTCAAGAAGCCTCCAAGAGGTAGCCCACGATACCATTAGGCCTCTGGCCCACGACCCAGGGACAGTGGCGGTATGTGCCAAAGGCCACTAGATACTAGATTGTGCCGAACATAATCAATGGCGATAGATACCCGTTCACATTGGAGACATATTCCCAACCCTCTGCGGAGCTTCAGAGGGTAAAGAAAATCAGGAACGGACGCGAAAAAACATTAGCCTGGCGAAGAACCCAACCATATGCAGTTGTGAGTACCGCAATTGTGGGTGTCGTCTTCGTGGAGCTCCCTCTGGGGCCACGAAACGGTGTACTGGGGACAGGAACCGCATGCGGACTGCACCACTGGGACCTTCGGTGGAGCTCCCTCTGAGGCCAGAAGCGCGGTACTGGGCGCAGGAACCGCATGCGGACCGCGCCACTGGGACCTTCGTTGGAGCTCCCTCTGGGACCACGAAGCGCTGTACTGGGCGCATCAACCGCATGCGGACTGCGCCACTGGGACCTTCGGTGGTGCCCCCCCCCTGGGGCCACGAAACGATGTACCGGGCGCAGGAACCGCATGCGGACTGCGCCACTGGGACCTCTGGTGGAGCTCTCTCTCTCTCTCTCTCTCTCTCTCTCTCTGGGGCAGCGAAAAGCTATACTGGGCGCAAGAACCGCATGCGGACTGGGCCACTGGAACCTTCCGTGGAGCTCCCTTGGGGCCACGAAGCGCTGCACTGGGCGCAGGACCCGCATGCGGACTGCGCCACTGGGACCTTCGGTGGAGCTCCCTCTGAGGCCAGAAGCGCGGTACTGGGCGCAGGAACCGCATGCGGACCGCGCCACTGGGACCTTCGTTGGAGCTCCCTCTGGGACCACGAAGCGCTGTACTGGGCGCATCAACCGCATGCGGACTGCGCCATTGGGACCTTCGGTAGCTCCCTCTGGGGCCACGAAGCGCTGCACTGGGCGCAAGAACCGCATGCGGACCGCGCCACTGGGACCTTCGTTGGAGCTCCCTCTGGGACCACGAAGCGCTGTACTGGGCGCATCAACCGCATGCGGACTGCGCCATTGGGACCTTCGGTAGCTCCCTCTGGGGCCACGAAGCGCTGCACTGGGCGCAAGAACCGCATGCGGACCGCGCCACTGGGACCTTCGTTGGAGCTCCCTCTGGGACCACGAAGCGCTGTACTGGGCGCATCAACCGCATGCGGACTGCGCCATTGGGACCTTCGGTAGCTCCCTCAGGGGCCACGAAGCGCTGCACTGGGCGCAAGAACCGCATGCGAACCGCGCCACTGGGACCTCTGGTGGAGCTCCCTCTGGGGCCGCGAAAAGCTGCGCTGGGCTCAGGAACCGCATGCGGACTGCGCCACTGTGACCTTCTGTGAAGCTCCCTAGGGGCCACGAAACGATGTACTGGGCGCAGGAACCGCGTGCGGACTGCGCCACTGGGACCTCCTTTGGAGCTCCCTTTGGGGCCACCAACCGCTGAACTTGGCGCAGAACCGCATGCGGACTGCGCCACTGGGACCTTCGTTGGAGCTCCCTCTGGGGCCACGAAGCGTTGTACTAAGCGCAGGAACCGCATGCGGACTGCGCCACTGGGACCTTCGGTGGTGCCCCCCCCCCTGGGGCCACGAAACGCTGTACCGGGCGCAGGAACCGCATGCGGACTGCGCCACTGGGACCTCTGGTGGAGCTCTCTCTCTCTCTCTCTCTCTCTCTCTCTCTGGGGCAGCGAAAAGCTATACTGGGCGCAAGAACCGCATGCGGACTGGGCCACTGGAACCTTCCGTGGAGCTCCCTTGGGGCCACGAAGCGCTGCACTGGGCGCATCAACCGCATGCGGACTGCGCCATTGGGACCTTCGGTGGAGTTCCCTTTGGGGCCACGAGGCGCTGTACTGGGCGCAGGAACCGCATGCGAACTGCGCCATGGGGACCTTCGAAGGAACTCCCTTCGAGGCCACGAATCCTTGTACTGGGCGCAGAACCACGTGCGGACTCCCTCTGGGGCCGCGAAGCGCTGTACTGGGCGCGGGAACACCTTGCAAACTGGGCAATTTGGACCTTCGGTGCAGCCCCCTCTGGGGCCACGAAGCGCCGTACTGGGCGCAAGAACCGCATGCGGACCGCGCCATTGGGACCTTCCGTGGAGCTCCCTCTGGGACCACGAAGCGCTGCACTGGGCGCAGGAACCGCATGCGGACTTTGCCACTGGGACCTTCGGTGGAATTCCTTCTGGGGCCACGAAACGTTGTACTGGGCGCAGGAACCGCATGCGGACTGCGCCACTGGGACCTTCGGTGGTGCTCCCCCTGGGGCCGCGAGACGCTGTACTGGGCGCAGAACCGCGTGCGGACTGCGCTACTGGGACCTTCGTTGGAGCTCTCACTGGGACCACGAAGCGCTGTGCTGCTGGGCGGGGGAGACGCATGCGAACTGCGGAGGAGGGAGGGGGGGGGGAGGAGGAGGGAGGAGGAGAGGAGGAGGGGAGGAGAGGAGGAGGGGAACGAGGGGCGCTGCCTCCTCAAAGCAAGGACCCAACACCACAGGATGGTTGGGAATGAAGCACGGGCTGCGGGGTTGGCACAACTTCCGTGGCAGTTCTGCCCTCCCACCTCTGCATGTCCATTTCCTCATTGCAGCGGTAAAACTTGACTGCTACGGCCCCTACAGCCGGAAACATGTTCAAGCAAACCATCATGTAAGAATTCTGGGCCAACTTCTGAGGAATTCCTTCGACTAAACCTGGGCCAGTTTCAGCCATTAACGCTGGAATGGCGACTGTGCCTAAGAAGTTGCGACATACTTCTGGCAAGTTGGTTGAAAAACGCTGGCCCAGCTTTTCGGGACGCTCGACTGTTGTCCTGCAGGAAAGAAGGGAAGCCCGACCACTTGCAGTGCACGCACCATGGCGATCAAGAGGGCGCCCATCGCCAGTGTACCTCCCTTGAATATCAAGAGGGGGCGGCCTGCCACTCTCCAACCAGACGAGAGAGAGAGCGAGAGAGAGAGAGAGGAGGCATTGGAGACTGGCGGGTAGCTTGCGGATGCTCACGAGAGGAGGCGAAGGGGCAGGCGAGAAAGGATTGCTGGTCATTGGCGTGTGAGCAAATTTTGTACGACCCCCTTTTTTACATGGATGGGTCTGAACATCAATGGCACCCGCACGTTCGAAACACATCTGCAGTGTCGAACCCACATCTAACATCTCAAAAAAAAAAAAAAAACGATATGGCCGTACAAAGCAGGCGCGGCGTTGTATGCACAAGCGTCGATGCTCCAAGTGTGAAAGCGTTTGGATGGAGGGGAAACAAGCAAACATGGCGCAGGCAACGGGGAGGATGAGGATGAAACGAGTTATGACGGAGATGCCCATGATGATGCTAACGATGTAACGAAATTAATGAAGAGTAAGAGTAGGACGCTAGCAGTGGAAACGATCTATGGAGGAATTGGGAACACCGAAGACGATGACGAGTGGCAGTGACAGCCACGACCACAAAACCTTGGCGCGAACGCCAAAAGGCTCGGCGCGTCGCACCACGACGATGGGTGCGGCGCTCGACCCTGGCCGCGAGCAGCGGTGCCCCGAACCGACGGTGGCTCGGGCATTCGCCTGCGTCGCCGGCCTAGCCGAGCGCCCAGTGCGAACACCCCAAGCCGATTGGCCGTCAAGGGGGCGGTGGGCGGGCAAAAAGCCGCACCGCAGGTGCCCCTCGCCGAACGTGGCGGGACCCCCCCCCAGCCGAGCGCGCGCGGCGCTCCTCCCAACCCTGGGCGGCGCACACGCTCCCTCGCGCGCTCGCCCATGCAAGCAAGGCGGACTGCGCGACGCCTCGCGCCCATCGCTTGGGCTCGCGTCGCCCCGCGCCGCTGTGCGTCGCGCGGCGCACCCCCTTTCCGCCCGAGCATGGGGGGCTTGGAGGATGGCGCCCGCCCCGCTGTTTCGCGGCCGCGATCAACGTTGCGCGATGATCGCCCACCGCGAAACGTTGGCGCGGACGCCGAACGGCTCGGCGCGTCGCGCCGCGACGATGGGCGCGGCGCTCGACCCTGGCCGCGCGCGGCGGCGCCCCGAGCCGACGGTGGCTCGGGCGCTCGCCTGCGTCGCCGGCCAGGCCGGGCGCCCAGTGCGAACGCCCGCTGCCGCGGAGCGCTGGGCACTCGGCGGGTGGCCCAGCCGCGCGCGCCGCGCGCGCGCGCAGGCGCAGGCCCCGCGCGCCGCGCGCCGCCGGAGCGCCAGCGCGCGCGCTCAAACAGGCATGGGACCCAGTCTCTTCGCGCATCGCTGTCGGAGGAGCAATTGTCCCCGGCCCCGAGAATGGCGCCCCGCTCGAGAGACTCGTCGGGCATATGCTCTATGAAGGCAGCGCTGCGCCAACCGCTCGCGCGAAGCGCCTCGACCAGGCCGGCCCCGCGCTCGACTGGGTCGAGCGCGTGCCCGCGGCGAAGTGCCTTGGCGTCGAATGCCCCCGGGCGAGCCGCGCCCGCCGCCCTGGCCGCGGCGCGGATGGCAGGGAAGCGAAGGCCTGCGTGCCCACGCCCGCATTTTCGAAGAATGCGCCGAGGGCGCGCCCTGGGCACGTGCTTTTGCCGCCATCAGTGCGGCGCCAGCACTTGCGCCAGAGGGTCACGAGCCAATCCGAATCCGTGCGCCGCCTCTGCTGAGAGGCGCGCCGACGCCTGGTGCTGCGCGTTGATTGCCGAGCCATCGAAGACGGCGGGCATGCCCGCGCTTGGTAGGCGCAGCAGAAACGCATGCCCGAAAGACAAGAGCATCGCCACGCCCCTTCCGACAGGTCGCCACCGGGCCCAGAATGCTCGCTTCGAAGATTCTGGGAAGAAGGGCGTGTTGCACAAAGCGTTTGACTCTCGGGGGCGGGGGGCACCTCTTCGCGATGCCCAATCGCGCCCGCTTCGCAGAAGGCGGCCCTCGATGCCGACAGCAGCTCGGACGCCGCGCGCCAGTGCCCGCAGTAGTTCGCGAACGTGCCCATCACGCGGATCAGCGCGCTAGCGATCTGGAAGCCCCAGGGGGGCTCCGCGGAGATGGGGGGGGGGGTCGCAGGGCGCATCTTGATAACCGTAACCACCATCGCACTGCGGAGGCCCAGCACTGCGCTGACCGAAGACAACTGCCAGGCGCCGCATCCAAGCGCGCCCTCGTGGCGAAGCGCCGGCTCTGGGGCGGGCTCACGACGGCGACGCCGTCGAGGGCGCGCCGCGGCCCCTCGCTGGGCGCGGCCAACGGGTTTGCGCATGAAGCAGCATGCTCAACCACGGCCTCGAAGGCCCCCCGAGCTCGCGAGTCCTCCACAAGATCGCCGCGCGCGTCGCCTGGGCGCAACGCCGTGCACAATTGCTCCGGCGCCGTCGCGCCATCCGCGCCCCCGGGCCTCGGCCGCTAGCCTGGCGGCGGCCCTGGCGGAGGCCGCGGGCGCGCGGCGGCCAATGCCGGCGGGCAGAGGGCCAGGGGGAGGGCGCGGCCCTGGGCGATCCTGCCTTTCGGCGCGCGCCGGGGCCCTGGCGGCCGGGGGGCGCGCGGGCGGCGCTGCTTCCGCTTCCCTGCGCCGTTTGCGCCGACCGAAGGAGAAACCCTCGGGGGCCGGCGTGCCCCTCTGGATCTACGCTTCGTTGATGGCCCTGCGCGCGGCCGCGACGCGCGGCGGCGAACGGCCCGCGGGCGCGCCGCCTGGTCGCAACTTCGCTGCTGCGCGGTGACAGTTGAGGCCAACTGAAGTCGGCGTCGACGTCTGCCAGATGCTTCCAGCGAAGCACATCCCGCGGTTTAAGATGCGCGACCAGCTTGGCGCAAGAGGCAAGCGGCTGACGCCGCAAATCGCACGCGCAAAGCCAATGGGCGAATATCGTCGCGTCCGACATCTCTCCGCGCGTCTCTGCGCGGCCGCGCGCTGCGGTGTTCGCGCGGGAACGCGCGCGACGCGCCTCGCGCGCGCTCGGCCGCGGCCGCCGGTGGGCCCAGGAGACGCGCCTCACGCGCGCTCAGATGCGGCCGCCAGTGGGCCCGGGAGACGCGCCTCACGCCCGGTCAAACGCGGCCACAAGTGGGCCCAAAATACACGCCTCGCACGCGCTCAAATGCGGCCGCCAGCGGGCCCGAGAGACACGCGTCACACGCGCTCAACCGCGGCCGCCAGCGGGCCCGAGAGATGCGCCTCGCGCGCGCTCAACCGCGGCCGCCAGTGGGCCAAAGAGACACGCCTCACACGTGCTTAACTGTGGTGTGGCCGCCAGTGGGCCCAGCAGACGCGCCTCGCACGCGATCGACCGCGGCTGCCAGTGGGACCGAGAGACGCGCCTCATCGAGCTCAAATGCGGCCACCAGCGGGCTCGGGAGA
Organism: Prorocentrum cordatum; assembly: GCA_963575745.1. Lineage (NCBI taxonomy): Eukaryota > Dinophyceae > Prorocentrales > Prorocentraceae > Prorocentrum > Prorocentrum cordatum. Next base: position 29,102 of record CAUYUJ010017713.1, on the reverse strand, counting down.
CACGCTTCACACGTGCTCGACCGCGGCCGCCGGCGGGCCCAAGAGACACGCCTCGCGCGCGCAATATGCTAGGGAGAAAAAAAAGCGGCACCACACAAACTGTTTAAGGTCTTTCCGCCATCGCACCGCACCCTTGGGCGGGGCGGTAGTCTGGGGTCGTTCACTGCTTGTGCTTCACTTGCTGTTGTGTTCGCGCAGCCTAGATTGTACCTATGTTTTCCGGGCGAGTTGGGGCCGCGGGTTGCCTCCAGGCTGCGCCCGCTGGACGCGCCCCTTGGCATCTAGTGAAGGCGCGCAGAAGTTGTTCGCGCACGGTGCCCGGTCGCGTGCTGCGGTTTCGTGGGAATTATCTTGTGCTCTGCGCGATGTGCAATGGGCTCGGTGCGCGATTCCCTTCGGCGTTCTTGTCCTTTGCGGCTCGGCGGTGACGGTGTCCCGCTGTCTTTGCGTGCGGCGCCAATGCTAATGAGAATCGCGCGTGCTTTGTTTTCTTCCACGCAGCCGCCCTCGCCCCCTGGATAAATGCCGCCGCCGCCGCGGGGGAGGGAAGGGGCATCAGGGGCAAGGGGGGGGCGGGGGGGGGGGGGGGGCGGAGGGGGGGAGGGATGGGGCGGGAAAGGGAGAGGGGGTTTGGAGGAGGGGGAGGGGGGAACGAGGATGGGGGGAGGGAGGGGGCATGCGGAATGAGGCGTAGCAGAGGGCGGTTGAGTTGACCTATGGGCACCCCACGGAGCAGGAAAGCAATGCGTTCTCTTGAAGCTTTCCAAAGCTCTCTTGGAAATCGCCCGGAGACTCCTCCAGAGGCTCCACCAGAGGCCCCGCCAGAGACTCCCCCAGGGTATCTGTCAAATGCTTCAGCAGATGCTCTTCTAGAAGCTGTCCATGGGTGCTCATCCAGAGGCTCCTGCAGAGGTTCCTCCAGAGGCTCTTCCAAAAACTCCTCAGGGGCCCCCTCCAGAGACTCGCCCAAGGGTTCCGCCATGAATTCTCCAAGAGCACCCAGGAGGCTCCTCCAGAGGCTCTCCAGAGTCTGCTCCAGAGGGCCCCCCCAGAGGCCCCTCCAGGCGCTGTTCCAAAGGCGCGCGCTCGCGGCCGCCCCCCCCCCCCCCCTACTAGGCAATGGCCGCCGCGCCCTCCGTAAGGCCCCCCAAAAGCACCCGCGGCGTTTCGTCCGGAGTCTCGTTCGCGGGCCCCCCCAGAAGCTGACCCCTCTCAAATGCTATGTTTTTGTGTTTGCAGGGGCTCTCCGCGAGCTCTCCAGAAGCTTTCCAGAGGTTCCTCCGGGGGCTCATCCAAATGTTCCACCGGCGGCTCCTCCAGGGCCTTTCTCTGAGGCTCACCATGGTGCTCATCCAGCGGCGCCTTGACAGGCTCCTTGAAAGGCTCCTTCGCCGGATTGTCATAGGCTCCCCCAACGGCTCCACCAGAGGCTCGTCCAGGGGCTTCTCCAGTTCCTCGGGGGCATTTCCAGAGGCTCCTCCAGATGCCTTTCAAGGGTTCCCCCAGGGGCTCGCCCTGGGCCCCCCCCAGAAAGCCCAGCAACAGCGCGCGCCTGCGGTCGGCTCCCCATCGCAGACATTGCCCACGGTGGCCTCCGCAGGCTCCTCCAGAGGCCCCCACACAGTCTCGCCCAGAGGCTCGACTCCAAGCTCCTCCAGAGGCCGCCCGATGGTTCCTCTCAGGGGCTCTCCAAGAAGCTCCCCAGAAGCTCTCAAGAAGCTTTCCAGAGGCCCCACCAGAGGCTCCTCCAGGGGGCACCAGAGGCTCCCCCAGGGGGTCCTCCAGGGGCTTCCTCGGAGGCCCCTCCAGACGTTCTTCCAGGGGCTTTTCGAGGGAGGCCCCCCAGAGGCTCATCCGCAGGCTCGTCCAGGGTCTCCTCTAGAAATTATCCAAGAGCACTCCGGAGGCTCCTGCAGAGGCTCTCCAGGAGGCTCTCGGAGAAAAAACTGTTCGAGAGGCTGTGGAAGCGCAAATCGAGCTCTTGGGTGCGCCGAGCGGCAACTGCATCGCCCTCGCCGTTAAACCCTACGCCCACTACTGCGTTCCTTCGGGTTGCTAAGCGTATACAGGAGATGTAGGCTTTAAGCTGGCGCTTGCAACACTTAAGTTGGTTGTGAAAGCAAATTGTATGTCGTCCTAAACTACATGCAAGTGGCATTGTTATCGTACTTATAAGTGCACATGCGTAGAATTCACGTGTACTTAGCTAACCAAGGTAACTGAGCTAATAAGTCCCTGGCTTTTCAGAGCAGGCGCACCCTCTTCGATGCCGGGAAACATTAGACGCATCACCAATGCTTCACTTGCGAAATCCGCAATTCTGGCATTTGCAAAAAATATGCCGCTAGCGCTGTAGATTCAAAACCGAGAAAGCGAAGCTTCAATATCGATGATATTCGCTAGTATTGCAAAGGGGGTCACAGGGAATTTTCGCACCCCAGCTTCAAGCACAATGTCGCAGACAGCGACGCTCGCGCATCCTCAAAGCGGTTCGGGGATGCCCGAGGCGAAATCCGATAACACGCTGCTCTGCGAATATGCAGATACGCGGCCCGTGGGCGGGGGCGGCCCCTGTCGCCGCAACTATGGCGGGGCACAACATTATGTTGCACGAAGCCTTGCATCCCTCCTCCTCCTCCTCCTCCTCCTCCTCCTCCTCCTCCTCCCCCCCCTCCCCCACTCAACATCCTACCTCCTCCTCCTCCCCCCCCCCCTCATCCTGCAACCTTCCTCCTCCCCCCCCCTTCCTTCCTCCTCCCCCCTCCTCTTCTGGAGTGTTGTCAATAACTTATCCTCACCCTTGCTCCGCCTCCTACTCCACTCCGCATTTCATCCTCCTTCTCCTCCTATCCCCTTTCCCCCCCCTCCTCCCCCCCTCCTGCCCCTCCCCCTCCCCTGCCCCGTCCTTTATCCAACTCCTGCGCCTACTGATTCGCCTCGTCCTTCTCATCTGCGCGAGTTGTCCATCATCAAGTTTTTTTTTTTTCCCTCCTCGTCCTTCGTTGTCCCTCCCCATCTCGTTTGCCCTCTCCCGCCTGCTGCAGTGGTGCTGTTCCTGCTTGCCTTGGCGGCTGGCCTCCCCGTTTCCCGCGCGCGCGACGAGGGCGAGGGGGGGGGGGGGGGGGGGGGGGAGGGGGGGGCTTCAGCGAGAGAGAGAGAGAAGAGAGAGAGGGAGAGAGAGAGAAGAGAGAGAGAGAGAAGAGAGGAGAGAGAGAGAGAGACGAGGAGAGAGATGAGAGAGAGAGAGAGAGAGATGAGAGAGAGAGAGAGAGAGAGAGAGAAAGCGAGAGCTGAGAGCTGAGAGCGAGAGCGAGCGCGATGAGCGAGAGAGATGAGAGAGAGAGAGAGAGAGAGAGAAGAGAGAGAGAGAGAGAGAGAAGCGAAGAGAAGAGAAGAGAAGAGAGAGATAGAGAGAGAGAGAGAGACGAGAGAGAGAGAGAGCAGAGAGAGAGAGAGAGAGCGGGAGAGAGCGAGGGAGAGCGAGAGAGAGCGAGAGAGAGCGAGTGAGAGCGAGAGAGAGAGAGAGGGAGATAGATAGAGAGAGAGAGAGAGAGAGAGAGAGAGCGGACAAGTAGGCGGACCAGGGTCCGTCCGCGAGGCGCACTGCGGTGCGACAACTCGCAAAACACTATTTGCGGCGGTGCAGCCTTTAGATACGAGGGCGGGCAACAAAAACCCCCTCCCCCGGCGCAGTGCGACAGACGCTACAGACGGCGGACAGACGATGATAATCTCACCTGTCAGACCGCGTAAAGAAAGAGGCCCCAACGAAGAAGGCGACGTGCTGACACGTGGCTGGGCGGCTTGGCAGACCGCCAGTTGGGCGCTTGGCCGCTAAGCGGCGCGCAGTGACGGGGCACCCCCCGCCCCCACGCCCTGACACCGTGGACGCGGAGCCACGCGTACACACGGGCAGGCAGAAGGAGGAGATTAGCGCGGGGCACCAGGTGGAGCGCCGCGGGACGATGACAGCATAGCTTGGATGGTGAGTGACGGCACGGCACCATCGGGCGAGGGCGTGAGCAGCTCGGCGAAGGCTCGCCCGGCGCTGTGGAGGCGCTGGAGTAGAGGGCCTTGGCGAGCTTGGGCGGCGGCGAGGTCCGCGGCGAGAGCAACGCACCTCTGCTGGAGAGCAGCCATAGCCTGGGACAGCTCGTTTTCGCGGTCGGTGAGGGGTGGCTGCTCAGTGCCAGCGGCCGAGGGCCTCGAGACAGAGGCGAGGTCCTCGGTACGCCTGTCCAGATGGTGGACTAGCGTAGTGCGGCACCCTGTGCGCTGTCGTCCGTCACCCTTGAAAGGTGACTGGAGGGGAACACGCGACCCCAGGGCTGGAGCCGCTAGGGC
>CAUYUJ010017713.1:15000-24658 GCA_963575745.1 Prorocentrum cordatum | reverse complement strand
CGCACACACACACCCACCACCACCACCCGCCCCCTCCTCCCCATCATCATGTCTACTGCTGCCGAACAGTCCTCGATCGCCTTCAACGCCTTGCCCCATGCATTGTGGATGGACTCCGTGTTGTTCTCCTTGAACGTGCACATGCCTGCCTCGATCCTATCGCCACGGACTTTGACGGCCCTGAACCTGTCGCCGCTGGCGTAGATTACGCCCGCTCGGTAGTGAAAAGGCTTCCTGTCAGCGGGGGGTCCAGACGTCGACGTAGGCTTCTTCATCGCGACCTTTTTCACCTTGGGTTTGGTTTCCTTCTTCGGAGTAGCGGCCTTCGCAATCGCCTCCTCATCGCAGCCACCCTTGTTCGTCTTGTTAGCGTGCTTCTTCTTCATCTTCTCGTTCGCCCTCTTCTCGATCATGGCGCGCAGGGCCTTCTCCTGCTCCTCGACGCTGAGGGGTTTGGTCTGAGGCTGTGGACTCTCGGTGGCAGCCTCGATGACCTGTTTCTGCCGTCCGATCTCGGGGGCGACGGCCTCGGGCAGCTCCTGCGTGATCTCCGTCGGCGGCGTCGGCGGCGCATGAGGCTGCGCGTAGACGATCGAGATGTCGCTGGGGCGACGCTGCTGGCCCGGCTGCGCATGCGACATGATGAAATTGAAGAGCTGGCCCATCATCTCCATCGGGTTCGGGCCTGCCGAGGCCGAATACGAAGCGCCCAGACTGGGAACGAATGGCGTGATAGCCGTAGTGGGAACAGGATCCGCGGTGCCACGCAAATTCGCGCTCGATTTCCTCATGGGCCACCCGAGGCACGCGGCAAGGATCAGCTTGCCATTGATGGTCACCTGCACGGGGCCCTGCTCGCCGAAGACGTCGCGATGCCCATCGGGGTCAACCTCAAACCACATTTTGGCAGTAGCGGGAAACTCCTGGAGATGCTCGGCTCTGGGAACGGCGCGGCTCACTTCGGCCCTGAGCAACGCTTTTGAAGTCCGCTGTCGTGCTCAGCTTGGCGCGTGGCGCCATCGCCCTCAAGTCGCGCTCCCCCTATGGTGATCGTGCACATTGTGGCCGGGACGGTCTGCGCTGTCCTCTCGGAGGGGCGAGGGCAACCCAACTTGATCAAGTGAATCGCCGTCTTCTGCAGCTTCGCCCTGAAGGTCAGATGGGCGTCGGCGTACGAATCCACGAGCTCCTTGGGGATGTGCGAATCGAAGATCAAGAGGGTCTGCGTGGGGAAACTGCGGGTGCTGGTCGGCTGCGTCAAGCGTTGGGATACCACCGGCTGCAATATACCAAGATTTGTTTCATCCCATGGCCCTGACTGCAAAGTTTGGAGGATCTCGCCCGCATGCGCCACACTGAACTGCGCAACCCTGAACTTCGAGAGGAGGCTATCGGCCATGTGGTTGGTTGCGTTGCCGAGCTCGGTGGGGCTAGCACTCTGTGCGGACGCCGTCAAGAACTTCTGCGTGGCCACAGCGTCACTGCGTGCGGGGCTCTGCATAGCTGCCAAAACTGAAGCAAAACAGAACGGACAAACTTGCGGCAAAAACAGCTACGGACAAAATGTTTGGCATTCTTGACTTGACGTCTGAACTTCTGAAGACCCGAGCATGCATTTTAGAGGACGTATCCTGGATGCCTGGTTTGCCATTGCAGTGGCCAGCGACAATGCAGGCTGATCTGTCAAGACGTAGCCCCCTTACTATCTAGGATAGCTTAGCCTCCTAAACGGTTGCATGTCGTTTGCCCGCGATGCCATACTTAGATTGTATGTATGGTATATGATTAATATACATATGTTTGTGAACCGCATGGGTTAGCAAGACTTCCAATCAATATGTATGTTAGCTTTCTTAACACCTGATGGCTATGTTGACATGCACTGTTTTTGGTGTTTGTAATACGGCTTGTCGGATCTGTATGTCGTGTTGTAGGATATGCTACAGGAAATGGAAGTATGGCAATGCCGCCAACCCTTTATCAAACGGCGCGACCACCATAGCAAGGCCCTGAGCGCGCGGCCGGATGCCTCATCGGGGCCCCCGCCGCCCCCCCGAGTCCTCATGCCCTTGGCCATCGGCGCCAGGGCCTACGCCGCGGGCTTGGCGTTCGATGGAAATCCGCCATCAGCTGGGCGGCCTCGCGCAGAGGCCGGCGGATCTGGCCGAGGGCCCCCCCCCGAACATAAACTGTTTTTGCGGAGGTGGGGCGGGCCCCCAAACGCCCGAGGGAAAAAAAAAAGTTCATGTTCGGGGAAGTCTCAGGCGAAACCGCTATGCCGTAAACCTTTTTTTTGTGCGGGGGTCTCTTCCACCTCGACGCCCCCCCCCCCCCGGAAAAAGCAAGTTTCTGTTCGGGCTTAAATTTGCGTTCGGGAAAAAGTTCACGTTCGGGCCGCAGAAGTCCGTGAACCGCGAGCTAAGCGGAAGGCCCCTGAGTGCGCGATGCCATCTTGCACGTTCTCCAGAGGCTGTCGAGGAGAACACCGAGATGACTCTTATGAGGTCGATGGGCCCTACGAGACCCACGAGGTCGACGGGCCCCATCGAACGTGCGAGGCGGATGGGCCCATCAGCCCTACGGGGCCGACGGGCCCCTTCAGCTCAATGAGGCCCATGCGGCGGCGCCCTCAGGGGAGCCGGCGCCGCGTGCTCGCTCACCTGGGCGTTGCCCTGGCGAGCCTTATGATGCCAGTGAGCTCTTTCAGCATTGCGAGGCCCATGAACCCCGAATGGGCCCCAGTTGCCAGCGTGGGCCCTACGGGGATTCATGCTTCTAACGGCCTAAGTTGCGTGAGATTCCTCCTCCTTCTCTTCCTGCAGACTCCGTGTATATCCTTATCCTCCCTCCTGCCTGCTCATGCCCCCTTCCCCGTCCACCTCCTCGCCCCCCCCCTCGCCCCCCCTGCAAAGTATAGCGATTCTCTTTGCATGGGCGTTCTATGGTCGACGTTGCGCAATGCGTGGCGGGGGTCGAACGCGGCGCGCGTCGCGGCGACGCGTCGATATCTCCTCACCGCCGTGCATTTTTGTCAAATGAAATGTGCGTCCCCGTTTTGGCGTCGCCCGATCGCGGCGCGTTGTCGGCGCGTGCTTCCATCGCTCGCCCGCGGCGTTCCCCGTCTCGCTCGCCCTTGCGCATTGCATTGGTTTCTTTCATTCCCTCTTCCTTCCAACGCTTCGTCGCCATTATCCCCCCCCCCGCGCCGTCTTCTGGCCTCTCCCCGCCCTGCCCCCTTGATCGACCGATCTCGTGCCCGCGCCGCCAAATGATGTAGAAGGGCCCCGCTGCTCATGTCCGCATGGAGCTCATGGGGCCCACGGGTCCCGTAGGAACGAGCGCGGTTCATGGGGTTCCTGCAGCGAACAGGGCCGGCAACGATTACGCCGCCGATGAAGCGCGCGGGGCGCATGGGGCCCATAAGGCCCCAGCGGCCTGTCTTTTTCGTGGGTCTCATAGGACTCATTCGGCCGGTCGGCCTCATGAGGCCCACTGGGCCCATTCGTCCCATATGGGTGCGCGCGAAGGCGGCGTGAGCGTCGCGAGTAGCACGGCCCCATGGGGCCCACGGGGCCAGTCGGCCTTCTAGCGTTCACTCCACCAAGAAGCCTCGTAGGATTCTGATGGCCCATCGGCCTCCCAGGGTGCGTTGCCCATGCCGCATGGGCCTCGCGATGGGGCCGGGCTTTGCGAGGCTCAGAGGGCCCATCGGGCTCATCGGGCTCACGGGGCCTGGCGGCCTACTGGGCCCATAGGGACCATCGGCCCCATAAGGCTGACAAGGCCCATCGGCCGCATTGCGCCCGCCAGGGCTGAGACGCGCAATAGGGACTGCAGGGCTCGCGAGGTTCACCGTCATGAGGATCGCGGGGTCACATGGCCCGCGCAGCCCATCGGGCTCGCAGGGGTCGCGGAATTCCTGCGCGCGGTCGACCTCGAAGAATAGGCAGGGCCCTTCGGCCTCTCGCGCGGGCTTCAAGCAGCCTAAGGCCCATGCAGAGCGCAGCCTGAACTGCTCAAGGCTCGTCGGCCACGTAGGGCTCATGGGGCCCACCAACCTCGCGGGGCCCACAGGGCCGATCGGCCTCGTTGGGGGGGGGGGGGGGGGGCAACAGTAGGAGGAGGAGCAGGAGGAAAGGATTGACTTTACCTCTTCCCGAAATTCAATTCTCCTACGTCCGAGAGGCAGAAATTCGATCGACCGCTTTCGGATCCCCGCTCGCGTTTGCATATCCTCCTGCCTCGGCCTCCTACGTCGTGATTTTTTCCAGTGCCGGCGCTTGTTTCGCAGAAAGCTCTCCAGAGGACGCAGTGTTTTCCACTCGCGCTGTGCCGCCCCCAGTCGAGGGCGCGCTCCAACCTTCCTCGCGCCGCCCACGACGCCCGTCAATCGAAAATTACTAACCCCCGAGACCGCGAAATCCACGGCCGCCAGTGGGCCCGGGAGACGCGCCTCACGCGCGCCCAACCGCGGCCTCCGGGAGGCCCGAGAGTTGCGCCTCGCACGCGCTCGAATTCGGCCACCAATGGGCCCAGGAGACACGCCTCGCACGTGCTCGAACGCGGCCGCCAGCGGGCCCGGGGCCCGAGAGATGCGCCTCGCGCGCGCTCGAATGCGGCCGCCAGCGGGCCCAGGAGACACGCCTCGCACGTGCCCGACCGCGGCCGCCAGCGGGCCCGAGAGACACGCCACGCGCGCGCGCATGTGGCCACCAGTGGGCCCAGGAGACACGCCTCGCACGCGCTCAAACGCGGCAGCCCGCGAGCCCGAGAGACGCGCTTCATGCGCGGTCAAATGCGGCCAGAGGGCCCTGGAGGCGCGCCACGCGCGCGCTCGGCCGCGGCCGCCAGTGGGCCTAGGAGACGCACGCGCCTCGCACGGGCTCAGATGCGGCCGCCAATGGGCCCGGGAGACAGGCGTCACATGTGCTCAAACGCGGCCGCCAGTGGGCCCGAGAGACACGCCTCGCACGCGCTCGAATGCCAGTGGGCCTAGAGGACGCGCGTCGCACGTGCTCAACCGCGGCCGCCAGTGGGCCCGAGAGACGCGCCTCGGGCGCGCTCAAATGCGGCTGCCGGCGGGCCCGGGAGACGCGCGTCGCGCGCGCGGACGCGGCCGCCAGTGGGCCCAAGAGATACGCCTCGCACGTGCTCAAATGTGGCCGCCAGTGGGCCCAAGAGACGCGCCTCGCACGCGCTCAACCGCGGCGGCCAGTGGGCCCAATAGACGCGCCCCATACGCGCTCGACAGTGGCCACCAGGGGGCCCGAGAGACACGCATCGCACGTGCTCAAACGTGGCCGCCAGTGGGCCCGCGCAGCACGCCCCGCACATATGCAAAAACTGCCACCAGGGGGCACAATGCGCGCGCCACACGCGTGCGCGAACGCGCTGGACAAGCGCGCGATGGCGCCAACGCGCACGGCAACGATGGAATTAACAAAAAGCCGCACGGCCGGTGCCCCTCGCCGAACGTGGCGGGGCACCCCCGCCCAGCTGAGCGTGCGTGGCCCCTCCCAACCCTGGGCGGAGCACGCGCCCCCTCGCGCGCTCGCCCGTGCAAGCAGGGCGGACTGCGCGGCGCCTCGCGCCCATCGATTGGGCTCGCGTCGCCCCGCGCCGCTGCGCGTCGCGCGGCGCCTCCTCCCTTTCGCCCAAGCGTGGGGGCTGGGGCGGGGGCGCCCGCGCCGCTGCTTCGCGACCGCCATCGGCGCTGCACGATGATCGCCCGCAACGAGACAGCAGGATGACGACGGCGCAAAGGAACGCGGGGAGGAGAGGGAACACATTGGATAATGGCGAGGAAGACGATGGCGATGAGGGGCGGGGTGGGGGGGAGGGGGCGGCGCATGATGGCGAGGAGGACACGGGGGGCCGAATGGTAGAGGTCGATAGGGAAGAGGGGGGTGGCGAGGCAAGGGCTGGCGGCCAAGGCGAGGGCGAAGGAGGAGTAAGCACGGGGCGGAGGGTGGGAAGCAGGATGACGTTTCATCTGGGGAGGGGGGCTGGGCGAGAACGAAGAGGCGCCATGGGGGGGTGGGGGGCGATGGGCGGACGGAGGGGGCGACGGAAACCATCGCGAGAACAAGCAATCGATAGCACGACACGGAACGCGACTAGGCGCAGGCGGAGGAGCTGGTGGTGTGGGGGGGGGGGTCGCGGGGGGGGCGGCGAGCGGGCGGCGAGATGGCGCGGTCGATGACACAGGATGCAGCGGAGAACCAACGCGGCGATGATGAAATGGTGGTGATGACGGGCATTGATGGCGGCGCTGATGATGGCAACTCGCCCTTCACAAGCGCGGGCCGTCGAATTATCCAAGGCCACCATATCCTGCGCGCGCGCCGACTGAAGGCCAGGTGCTGCCCGCACCAAGCATGACCCCCGCCAGACGCAGTCCACGCACGATAATGCAGCAGGCGCACGCAGTGACAACACAGCAGGCACACGCGATGATACGTCTTGATCTAAGAGGGGGTGGGCCAAATTCTTCGTCGATCTTTAAAGACTATGCGGTGCCCCAACGAGGAGGACCAGACACTTCCGCAGGGCATGTGCCTGCCAACGACCATCGGGGGATTCGACACTTCCGTGGGGCATGTGCTTGCCAGCTGGTTTACTCGACTTATCGTTGTACGTGCCTACTGCATGCAACTTGGAATCCGATGTGACGGATGCCAATGGTGAGCGATGTGCGCCGTCCGCTACCGTCTGCAGCTCAAAGGCCCTGCAGGCCACCGGCCGTTCTGGGGGAGAACGGGGGGGAACCAGGGGCAGGCATGCAGTCTCACTTTCGTTCTTTTCCGCTCACGGCGAGGCCGAGGCAGCAGCGCCAGCGAGCAGGCGAAACGGGGGCGCCGTCGTAGCGAATGGGCCAGCATGCCCGAGCTCAAAACAGGACAGGGCGGGCGGCCGCAAAGGGGGGGGGGGGGGAACGAGCTCATTTTCGCACCCTCCACTCCTCCACGAGGCTGGGCCACCACCCCGCCGCCAGACCCCATCCTGCCCCCAAGGGACGAGCCAGCGCCCCGCCGCCCGAGGCACCCCGACGGGGGTGGGGATAATTCGTTCGGCCCCGTAGAGCCGCCTCCGCGCGAGCGGGCCCGCTGCAGTCTGGCCCCCGGTGGGGCGCCACGTCGGCCCGCCGTCCCGGGGGGCATGTTTTGCTTGTCTCGCCTTGGGTTCGGCCACCTCCCAGCGCTCCAAAGACACTGCACGTGACACCAATCGCGACTGCACTGTCGCCTGCGTCCTCACGCCCACCCTGGAGGCACTTTCTGGCCCTGACCGCGGCGGCCGTGGGTCAACTGCGGTCGGCCTGGTAGGGCAGGCCCACGCAGAAAACTGGCGCCCGGACAGTCGGCAGATGCTGCCCACGCACGCTCCGCGCCTGCCGCTCTTGGTCACTTGGGGGGGTTTCACTAGGCCGTTCCTCTTCCCGCTGTTTGGTTACTCGCGCACTCAAACGCAGTCGCGTTGCGGTGCAAGCGCCACCGGCGACAGTGCTGCCGGCGTTCCTTTGGGCTGCGCAGCCTGGGGCAAGACGCGGGCGGGCGGGAAAGGCAGACCGACTTAGAGAACCAGCGCCTGTGCACTCGGCACCGCCCTCAGCAGCAGTTAAGGATGAGGATGAGGAGGAGGAGGAGGGGGAAGAGGAGGAGGGGGAGGAGGAGGAGGAGGAAGAGGAGGAGGAGGAGGAGGAGGAGGCGGAGGAGGAGGAGGAGGAGGAGGTGTCCAACATGTTCACAACGCCGCTCCCGCAAATGTCCGCCTGACCACTGAAACCTCTCCGCTGTAACGTGCCGCGGAACATTCCCCGCACTGACCCCATATTTCTCCTTTTTCTCCTCATCTGCTACTATCCACCTCCGCCTTCTCCTCCTCCTCCTCCTCCTCCTCCTCCTCCTCCACTACCAATGCTGGGGGAAAAAAGCCCCACATACGATGCCAACATACGATAACGACACCTTGCTAGAACAAATCCAGGCCACGTTCATCGTCGAAATTGAACTTCGCACGCGCAGCGATATTCCACTGGGCCCCAGGCCCTACGGGGGAGGACATATTTCCATGGAGCACCCACTTGAAAGCCGGGCTCTTGTGTCGTGCGCCTACTTTTTTTCCACCGCAAGAGAACCCAAACTCCATGAACAACCACGCAAGCGAGCACTCCATTGAGCATCAATGGCGCCGGTGACCCTTCATCACGGGCGCTAACTCAGATTAGTCTTAAAGCAAAGGAGGGAGAAGCCGCGCGAGCGACAACATTCGGTATCGCGCACACGCGGGCAAGGAGAGGGGAGGAGCAGGGGGGGGAAAAGGAAGAAGAGGAAGCAAAAGAGAGAGAGAGGAAAGAGGGGGAGGGAAGTCCCGACCCCGCTAGGGGACGGACGAAGGATCCTAAGCAAAGCCTCGGACCCACCTGCAAAAAACAGAGAAGGGGAGGAGGAGGCAGAGGGCGGAGAAGGAGAGAAGAGCAGGGGGAGGAGTGAATAGCGACGAACTCGTGCGTGCGCAGTCCAGCCTTGAGCTGACGACGCACAAGGCCCCACCCGAGCAAGCTAGATGGCAGGATCTGAATATATGATAGCTGTAGGGCGTGCGCAGCAATGACTCCCCGAACCCTGCCAAGCAGGGGCGGGAAGGACAGGGTGCGCCCGCCTGTGGGTTGAGCGGCCTAGCAACAACAAAAAACAACTACGAAGAGGGGAGAAAGGGGGGAGGCGAAGAGCGTTGGCCGCCCATGGAACTCGACGCCAGGCCCCCTAGTCGTGCATAAGGATGCTCAGGACGAGATGAAGACGCAGTGCCGTATACAATGCCGCCCCTGGCTAGGAGGAAAGACTGGCCTACCCAGTAGGAGCGCCTTTTGGAAGGCAGATGCGAGCCAAGGCTGGGCCACATTAGCCCCCCAGCCCGATTCAATCCTCTCTCCCCTGCCCAAGCCACGATTCCCCACAGCAGGGCGAGTTGATGCAACGACAGCTCAAAATCGGTCCCTGGACCCCTCCAGGGATCCAGAAACACAAAATGTCTAAACAGCGTCCAAGCGCGACGACGAGGCCAACTACCGTTGTCTAACTCGCCATCCTCTGCCTCTGAGACTCCCGCCTGTCCAGGTCACGAACCCCGCCCAGCCCGCGACACCGAGGTGGAAGAAGATGGCGTTGAAGAAGCCGCGGACAACCGGGAACCAGGGTGACTTCTTGTCGCCGTCGGCCTGGCAACAAGAAGGCGGACAGTGCGGAGGCGTGTGCGCACCTCTTCCTACTCCTCCTCCTCCTCCTCCTCCTCCTCCTCCTCCTCCTCCTCCTCCTCCTCCTCCTCCCTCCTCCCTCCTCCTCGTCCTCCTCTTCTTCTTCTTTCTCTTCTCCTCCTCCTCCTCCTCTCTTCTTCTACCTTCTTCCTCCTCCTCTTCCTTTCTTCCCCACCTCCTCCTCCCTCTTCCTCCTCCTCCTTTCCTCCTCCTCCCTTCCTCCTCCTCCTCCTTCCTCCTCCTCCCTCCTCCTCCTCCTCCTCCTCCTCCGCTCTCCTCCTCCTCCTCCTCCTCCTCCTCCTCCTACCTCCCTCCTCCTCCTCCTCCTCCTCCCTCCTCCTCCTCCTCCCCTCCTCCTCCTCCTCCTCCTCCTCCTCCTCCTCCTCCTCTTCCTCCTCCTCC
>CAUYUJ010017713.1:0-12500 GCA_963575745.1 Prorocentrum cordatum | reverse complement strand
CCTCCTCCTCCTGCCCTTCCCCATCTGCGACGACCTGGCTCCCTGCCGCCTGAACGCACCTCTGGGTCTGTGCAAGAACGACCCTGGCCGCCTAGCATTTTCACAACAATGCAGAAACGCAGGATCTGTGATATGTGCTGGTTGATGCTTTTGGCACTCCGACGGCCGTCCGCAGGGTACTTTTAAAATGCGATGTTCCCCAGCCCTCCCTTCCATCATCTTCCCCACCCCCTGACATCCTCGCCATGCGAGAAAAGCACTACGGAGAATGTGTGCCAACTTTCGGTCTTTGGGGGCCCTCACACGGCCCCAGGGCCGTCAATAACGACTCAGGAGGAACAGCCGCTAATGGGGAACAGGTGCAAATCTCTGGGGTCCACGTGGTGAAATAATTGCGACGTCGGATGTCTGAGTCGCACCCCTTCCGCCCTCGCCTGTCCTCGGAAAAAGTGAGCTTGCGGTTGATGCCGCGCACCGCCGTGCCTCCTGCAGCGCGTGGGCAGGGGCTTGAGCACCGTCTCCCGGATGGGACCATCTTCGGCCTGTCCCTCCCCCCTCCCCTGGCTCTCCACGAGCATGAACGTCTCTTTTCCCCCAGCGACCATCATGAACTCCGAAAGCGATCCTTGCTCAGACGCGCGACCATCTCGCATTCTAACAAGACGCAGCGACGAACGCTCAAGAAAGGCGCAGGAAGGAAGAAGGGAGGAAAGCGGCCATCGTGCGGAACCTCTCTATTCAGGTGCGTCGAGGTCCTCCGCAATGATCTCGTCGTAGTGGGCCCCGCTCCATGCCATGCGCTGGCCCCTGTCTGGTAACCCCCAGAACGCCCAGTCAGCTCGCGGACGACCGCTTGCCACGGCGTGGGAGCTGGCGGTGTGCCGTCTCAACCCATGCCATGACGGTGTGGGACCTCGTTTCTGCCACCGCGCGAACCATTCAATTTTGAATGATCATCGCCGTCCGGGCTCCGCAGTGCTTGTCACAGTAGAGGAACAGCACAACAAAGTGAATGCGCACAATTTCTTGGAGGTCCGGGCGCATTTCTTGGATCAGCGCTGGACCTCCCTCGCTGGCGCGCTCCGCGCGCCAGGGACGGCGCCGGAAGCGCCGCCAGGGGGGCCCACCGCCGATCCAAAAAATCCGCGAGGAGTTCCTAGTTTACGTTCATGCCGCTCTTTGAATTCGACGCTGGCGCCCGCGCTGCCGCCGTGCCGAACCGGCGCGAATCCACCGCGCGCGCTTGCTCCCCAAATCCCTCGAAGGCAAAGGTTTTACCGTTATTGGTGCTGCGGGGCCGAGGCGGATGCAGGGCCGAAGGGACCAACGACGAGGCAAAGACAAACAGCGACTATCATTGAACCCTGCAACTCTTTATATCTCCTACGCATCCATCGTGACACCTCCTGGCCATGCGGAGCTCTGCGAAACAAAAAAGCCCGATATCCCCGTGCCCCGGAATCAGGCCCTCGGAAACCCTGCCGCCAACTCTTCCGATGCGCATTACCATCTCCGCATGCGATATCGCATGGTCATCGCAATCGCACCACAACCTTTGGAAAGTGTGTATGAACTTTGCCAACGCCACCGAAACTCTTCGAACGACCTGCATAGCAATGATGAGAAATAGAGTAACCATGCATTACACCACCGATGCGTGTGTGTGTGTGTGTGTGTGTGTGCGTGTGACCAAAGGGCCCCGAAACGAGTTTAGGGCAGGATGCCCGCGGAAGGGCGAATCCTCCTCCCCCCGTGCTGCTGCCCAACCCTACACAGTCGGCGGTGCGCCGAGGGGACATGCGCAACGGGGCAAGCCTGCTCGGAGGGTGGCGTGTTCTTTGGTTTGTTTGTTCGCAAGGCTCCATCTGCAGTGACAAGTGGCCGTGGAGAGAGCCACGGACTCAGCAGAGACAGGTGCAGCGACGCCTGAAGTCTGCCATCGGAAGATGGCGTGGCCTCTCAGAAGCAGTCCAGGCCTTCCGAGAAGCCGCCTGCGGCATCGGAGAGGGCTTCGGAACCCGACCAGAAGGCTGGAGTCCTTCTGAGCCTTTCGAGAAAAAAAAAGGCCTGCGCCCTGCACCTCCCCCCACAGGTGCACCGCCGATCAATACATCCACGAATCGAGAATAAGCATACTTATACTACGAACATTGATAAGTATACTACTGCGAATGATAAAGAGGCGAATCACATACAAACAATAATGAGTACTACTATTACGACTACGACTATGAGTGAGAAAACGAAGCAACGATACCAGGAATCATAATAATGATGCTAATGCTCATAATAAGAAAATTAATATCAAGAAAAGAAGGATAATACGAATGATGAAAGGAAGAATTATCATAAACACCATAAACACAAAATGTTGGCGCTCCGTGCGGATTCCTTGGATCTGCGCTGGACTCCCCTCCCTGGCGCGCGGAGCGCGCCAGGGGCGGCGTCGGCAGCGCCGCCGGGGGAGGGGCACAGCGAGGATCCAAGAAATCTGCGCGGAGCGCCACAAGTTTATGTTCATGGCGTTTTTTCTTATTCAAGCGAAGCGCCTGTTGACGAACTCATGCGGCCCACAAGGAGGGCATCGGAGCCCTTGCATGAATTAGGTCGCGCATGTCCCCCCTACAGGCGAATTTTGGATGAACAACAAAAATCCTCTACATACTATCCAACAAAAATCAACACATGCCCAACAACATCCTCCCCTGACTATTCAGGGGGACGTAAGACCCGGGTACGGGGGACTCGGAAATCCCCGACGAGGTCGTCAAAAAAATGACGAGGCCGAGCCTGCATTTTGACGAGGCCTCCCGCTGCAGACATCCCACGAAACTCCTCCTCGTCAAAATCCGAGGCGCGGTCGTCAAAAAACGATGGCGAACCCGAGTCCTGGCAAACCCGGGTCTTACGCTCCCCCGAACCATGCTTGGCCTATGGTTGAACATCCCCCCATGCACAGGGACACGCCCGACGTAACCTTTGCAAGAGAGGCCACGGCACCTCCCGGAGAGGCCGCGGCACCCCACAGGGAGGAGCCCACGAGCGGGCCTCCCTCCACAGGCCCCGGGCGCCTCCCGTGTCAAGGGCTCCTAAGTTCGCGCTTCGCGCTGCGCGAAGCGCGAATAACTTCGCGCTCTCGCGCCGCCCCCCAAAGGGGAGAAGAGGAGGACGAGGAGGAGGAGGAGGAGGAACGAGGACCGCGAAGCGCGAAGCGCGAATAACTTCGCGCCCTCGAGGGAGCCCTCCCGTGCGCACGAGCTAGGAGCGGCCCCTGCCGGAGACCTCGAGAGGCCTCTGCCGGGAGCTCCGAGGCGGCCCCCGGAGGCCGAGGGGCCTCTCACCGCGGTGCTCCGAGGCCTCCAGGGCCTCCGTGGGCCCTCGAAACGACGAGGCTGCTTTTCTACCAGCTCCGCATTGCCGTTTTTTGTTGTCGGTTCCGACGCGGCTTTTTTTTACCGGCTCCGGCTCCGGTTCCAATCCTGGAGCAGCGTTTCTGCCGTTTCCGGCCGGTCGCAGTTTTTCCTGCCACTCTTCAAGAGACACGTTGTCGGAAACTGTTCAAAACGGCCCTGCCGTTTCCGGGGCCCACTAAGTCCAGGGCCCGCGAGGCCCCTCCCCAGAGCTCTGGAATCTCTCCAGCCGCCTGGGCCCCCTCTCCGACCAGCCGTAACTGGGGGAGCTGTGGTCCTTGAACCCCCCTGGGGGAAACCATCGCGTCGACGATCTCTCGAGAGGGGTGTCGAAATCGATGGGCCCCCCAGGGGGGGAAGGACCACAGCTCCCCCAGTTGTGGCTGGCCTGCCTCTACCAGCCCCTGGAGCCTGCCTCCTCGAAGCCGTGCGACCTCCGCCGAAGGCCGTGGGGCCTCTCCCCGAGGCGCCCCCTGAGGCCCGGGCGCCTCTCCCAGGGGCCTCGGGGGCTCCCGAAGACCTCTCCCAGAGCTCTAGGCTCCGCGGCATTCCCCCCGGGGGGCCCTGAAATCCCGAGCGCCTCCCGCTCGGAGGCCACCTCCCCGGCCCTCCGAGCGTCCCCAGCAGGCCCTGAGGCGCCCTGCAGAGGCCGTGAGGCCCTCCCCGGAGACCCTCGGGCCTGTCGCGGGGGCGCTGAAGCTTCTCCCGTACAGGCGCTGTGGCGATTGCGACGCCCACGTGTCATCTTGGCTGATGATGGTAAAGTGCCTGGGAGGAGGTGTTGGCAATACCTCATCGGCTGGAGATCAGGGCAAGGGGATGCTGGGCGCCACTTGCATATACTACCCCTTCCGCAATGAAGGGGACTGACTCGTGAGGGGTGCATGAAGCATGTACAAGCAGTGATCACGACACTGGCATGAATGTTGTGATTGTGTGGGGTCAGTTTTGGGCGCAAGCCCAGAACGTGTGGGAACGAGGCCACTTCAGAGGAGATATAGCCCGCACTAAGACTGGAGCGAGAAAGTGGATGGGAGGGGGTCGAACAAGAACAATTCCTCAGACCAAGAGCCGTCCCTTTCCCCTCCGCCCTCCGCCCTCCCCCCCTCCTCCTCCTCCTCCTCCTCCTCCTCCTCCTCCTCCTCCTCCTCCTCCTCCTCCTCCTCCTCCTCCTCTTCCTCTTCCTCCCTTCTCCCACCTCCTCCCACATCGGCCCCCACCCCCGCAACCCCACCAACGGGTCCACCCGGCCTACGTCGAGGTTCTTGCTCTCCACGTCGCCCACCGACACGAGCTGGGCGAAGCCTGCCGCACAGGAGAACCCGAGGAAGTGAGCTCACGGAGAGAAACAATATACCAGGAAGCTCACCGCCCTCCCCCTCATCCTCGTCGTCGTCGTCGTCGTATTCCTTCCTCCTTATCGAATTGAGCGGATTTCAACACAAATCTATTGCAGCATCAGTGTTAAAACAGACTGACGTATATTGACTGACTTAATTATGCATAGACACAGAGCGCAGCAAATCAAGCTCGGCGGGCGTAGTGGAATGGACATTGGGCGCCAGGCCAGAGATAAAGTAAAGGGAGGCAAGCTCGTAGGTCACAGGGCATACGCTAGCCCTCCTCCTTCTCGTCCTCGTCCTCGTCCTCGTCCTCGTCCTCGTCCTCCTCCTCCTCCTCCTACTCCTCTCTCTGCCCCTCTTCGGAAGCACACGCGGCTGGAATCACCCGACGAGCGTGCGCAGGCCGGGTCCACATCCGGAGGGCCAGCGTGCCCGTCCGCGCGAGGACCGAGCGCCAGAGAGGCACCCCTTTCACCAGCCAGAAGAGGAGCCCTGCAACGGCCCGAGGACCAACGCCATTTGGGAACACGCTGGGCTGGTATTCTTCGTCGCCGGTGCCCCCGAACGAAGGAAGCCCCCGAACAAGCCGTACGTCGGCAACCGCAGCCTGTGCACACTCTTGAGCGCACCTGTCTCAGTGACGCAGGCTGACGGCAGCGCCAGTGATCCTGACGAGTGCCGCTGTTGCCTTGCGCCTGGCACTGAAGCTGGCTCGAAGGCCCTGGACACTCTGCTCGTGCCCCCGTGCTGTCTTTGAACGCGGCCCCTCGCTTGCCAAGCCGCCCTTTTTTCCCCCTCCCGCAGCCGCCCGCCCGTGCCCTTCTCTCTCCCTTCTTGCTGCCGGACAACTCTTCGCGCCTGCCGTCTCCCGGCCCGCTCGACCGCGTGTGCGGACTGCCTCCGCCGCGCTGCGACGAAACAACAACAAAGCCATGTGCCGCACGGCACCCAAACTCCCACTCCCCGAATACTGGGCGGTCCACTTGGGCGTTGCTTAATGGGGGGGTCACAAATGGGGGGGTCAGAAAAGGTCCCCTTTCGTGCCCCTTTCTGGCCCCTCCAGAGCCCCAGGGGGCTCGTTTAGGTACCGTTTGGGTACCTTTTCGGACCACCCGCGACACCCCCCCATTTATGACCCCTCCATTACGCAACGCCCAATCCACGTGCACGCCACGGCACCGGCACTCCTGCGCGCGGGCTGCTCCTCCGAGGTGGACACCGGGTATACGGAGTTGTGCGGGCGGGTGCGTGTGACCCCCCCGGCGCCCGATCTCTTGACCTGCACAAGTCGCCTCCCCGAACGCGGCCCTTCAGCACCAAGCGTGTACGCGTGCATGTGCGGTGCCCGCTGCGCAGGCCCATGACCTGCTCAGCACGACCAGGGGGCGACCAGGGGCGAGGAGAGCGGGGGAAAGCCGAGCGAGGCGAGCGGGGGAGGGCGAGGGGGACAGACGACGGACCTGGCGAGTGGAGCGGACACGAGGGGGAACGTGGGGGGGGGGGGGGGCGACACATCGCCGATGAATCGGCGGCTGGACCCGGGCAGCGAATCCGCACCCTGCTGCGCGGGGTGGGCTGCGAGGCCCCTGCCGGCTATCAGTGGGCGATTGTGGGTCGATGCATGCCCCCCTTGAGCCCATGCCCCCTAACGTTGCCAATGAGGATTGGCGGGGACGAGGAGGGACAGTTTCCTCCCCACCCCAGGGGCGCCGTAGAGCAGACCGCACAGGATGGCCAGCTTCAGCGCCCCCGCGGCAACTGGCTCCAGGAACAGCGTGGGCATGTCGAACATGCACTCGCAGGCGGCCTCCACGCAGCCGCAGACCATCTCGACGGTGTCGTGCATGCAGCACGCCACGATGGTTACACTCACGCCCAGCAACAGGAACACGACCCCGACCGCGTCAGACACGATCACGGCAACGTGGTGGGCGGCGATGTGCTTGAACAACGGCGACAGATGCTGGTGGCCGGTGAGGTCGTGCGCAGTGACAATAAGGCTGACAGCCACAGAAAAAAACACCAGCGCCGTCAGTATTATGATCAAGTAGATCGTGAGCTTCGCCAGCCATCTCAGCATGAGCAAATAAACGAAGCTCATCACAAAGGTTATCACACATATGCCGCAGAGAAGAGGCAAAACGTTTGGGATGTCTTCAGCAAGGTGGCCGAATGAAACCATCAAGATGGAAGCCCAGCTCTTGTCTAGCCACTCGTGGATCTTGACCTGCAAATCGCCCAGAGCCGCCTTCCGTCTCTCGCTATTCTCATCGCCGTCTTCATCCGTAGCGAGGTCTGGAAGGCAGAACGCGCCAGCCAGGGCACTTGTGGGGTAGCTTGCCTGGCCCTTCACCTCCCGTTTGATGACCGTGGTCATCACGATCTCGGGGCTCTCCCCTGTGACCGTCCTCGTCACGTGCGCGTCCGATGGGCAGAATACCACCTCGGAGCCGCTGGGGCACGTCTCGACGCAGATAGGCGCGTCCATGTTCAAGGCAGTCGGGATCCGCGCCACCAATACAGTCTCGTTGCCCTGCTCCTGCGTGATGTCCGTGTAGCTCCCGTCGCCACACCAGTACAGGTATGGCTTGGCCAACACCGCCGGGCCGAAGCCGCACACCTCCCCAGCCCAGTCGATCCCGTGGTGCAGCTTCTGGATGTCTCCGTGGGCGGAGGCGTAGTGCGTCAGCCACCCCATGAGGCCCAGGACCGCGAGGAAGAGGACGAGGCACGCGACGTCGGTGCAGCCCTGCTTCACGATGCCGTCGTGCCCCTCCTGCTCGGCCTCCTGCGTGGCGAGGTCCCCAGCACCTCCGTTGAACGGCGTGCCCTCTTTCGCCCCGGCCTGCTCCTGTCGGGCTGGGCGAAAGGGGGGGATAGCAAAGGGGGGGTCTGAGAATCAGCTCGTGTAGCTGACTCTCCCGGCGCCTCCCGGCGTCGGGAGGCGCTTGTGTATCGAGGAATGGGCCCGGCGGCGGAGCCGAAACCAGCTGCATGCAGCAGATTTCGTAACCCCCCCCTATCCGTCTCCCCCCCTTTCGCTCGGCCCGATCCTGGTCGGCCGCGGGCGGCGGCGCGGAGCCTCCCCCGGCCTGGCCGCCGCCGGAGCTCACGGAGAGGTCTCGCCCGTCGGCGACCAGCGGTGCGCCCGCCGCGCCCTCCTCTCTCCTGGGCACGCGCGGGCCCTGCTTCGCTTGGGGCTGTCACGGCTCCCGCCGCCCCTCGGCTCGGCGCCGGAGCTCCCACGGTGCGCTCCAGGCGCGCCCGGACTTCTGGATGCCCCCGGGCTCTGCGCAGGCCTGTGCTGAGGTGCCTGGGCTTGGTCTGGGTGTGATATGCCTTGCTTCGGCTTGCCTGGCTGGGTCTCCGCGGGTCGATTGGAGAGTTCCCCAGCAAAGCACCCGAATAGCAGCAAAGGTGAATAGGCGGGGCGAGAAGGAGGAGGAGGAGGAGGAGGAGGAGGAGGAGGAGGAGGAGGAGGATAGGAGGAGGAGGAGGGAGGAGAGAGAGAGGAGGAGGAGGAGGGAGGAGGGAGGGGGAGGGAGGGAGGGAGGAGGGAGGGAGAGAGGAGAGGAGGAGGAGGAGGAGGAGGAGGGAGGAGGAGAGGAGAAGGAAGAGGAGGAGGAGGAGAACCAACGTAAACCCAAGAGTCATCAACGACGTTGGAATCCCACCAGCCCTCTGGGCGCAGTTGGTCTAGAGCGTTTCCTTTTCTAGCCTCCTTCCTTTCCCTGCTCGGGAGGTTTACCTCTCCCCCCTTCCTGGGTCTGGACGGGCTCCCCCGCGAGGGGTTATAGCGTCCAAGATGGCCCTAGATAGCTTCAAGAGGGCTTTAGCTAGCCCAAGATGGCCTCCAAGATCGCCCAAGATACCTCAAGACGGCTCAAGATAGCCTGCAACACGCATCCAAGAGGCCTCAAGACGGCCCCAAGACGGTTTCAAGTGCCCTCCGAGCCCTCCAAGGCTTCGCCTAAGAGGCCACAATGAGTTCAAAACCTTTGGAAATACATGTTTTCGGCCATCTCGCTTTTGCGCTTCCGATGGGTTCTTGAGGCGTCAAGATGACTCCACAATTGCCCAACATAGTCCCACGAGAGGCCCAAGAGGGCCACAAGACGGCCCCAAGAGCGCCCCAAGAGCGGTCCAAGAGCAAATCTTTCCCAAACACAATTTCTAGTACGTTGATCATGGCAACCTGTGAAATTCCTACAACTTGTAAAATCGAATGTGCGCGGCGCTAATGTGAGAACCACATTTTCAAAGGAACCACCCTCAATCCGTGAAACACTTGCAACTGTTTAAAGCGAATGTGCGGGGCGCCAAGGCGAGAGCCACATTTTGAAAATGGCCCGCCCTCCATCTGTGAAGCTGCTGCATATATGTATCTGTATATTTCTATGCATCTATGTATATATGTATTATTTATATACCTATATATAACGAGTGTGCGGGGCGCCAAGGCGAGAGTCACATATTGAAAACGGCCCACCCTCCATCTGTGAAGCTGCTGCATTTATGTATCTGTATATGTCTGTATATATATATGTATATATGTATATGTACTACTTACATAGATATAGATTTAACGATTGTGCGCGGCGCTAGAGCGACAACCACACTTTGAAAACGACCCGCCATCCATCTGTGAAGCTGTTGCTAATTGTTAAGGCTTCAGGGTCATACGTGATGCGGAAGTCTCAGGCGAAACGCCTGGCCCGCCCTAAAAACTGGCCTGGGGGTGCGAGAGGCAGAAATTACTCATAACTAGGGAGGAAGGGGATGAGGAGGGGGAAGAGGAGGAGGAGGAGGAGGAGGAGGAGGAGGAGGAGGAGGACGAAGAGGAGGAGGAAGAGGAGAATGATGAGGAGGAGGAGGAGGAGGACGAGGCGGATGATGCGATGATGATGATGATGATGATGATGATGATGATGATGATGATGATGATGATCATGATCATGATGATCATGATGATGATGATGATGATGATGATGATGATGATGATGATGATGATGATGATGATGATGATATGATGATGATGATGATGATGATGATGATGATGATGATGATGATGATGATGTGGAGGAGGAGGAGGAGGAGGAGGAGGAGGAGGAGGAGGTCGGCTATATGGGGGCAGGGGTGAGTGCATGGCCATGTGCACCCTAGTTTTTCCTCGCGCAAGGAATCGTCTACCACACGTGCAGTCGGCATTGGGGCGAGGGCACTATTTCTGAACACGCTGCGAGGGAGTCTCGAGCGAACTGGATGCCAGACCGTGCCAGACCGGGCGGCCCAGGGCTCCTCCCCCCCCCCTGTGCGACTCTTCCGTGGTCCTTTCTTTTCACATAGAGAATATTTCCTTTAATTTAGCAAGTACCAGCCTCTAGCGAATCGACTAAACGCAACAGTGACCCTGGGTAAGAGTGACTTTTGGTGCGCAGCTTTTTGGGGACCGCGGGGGGACCAAACACCAGCGCGCAAGACGCTACTATCGCATCGCGTTTGGCGATCGGGGGAACCCATTTGGCCCGCAGCAGAGGTCACTCCTGCGAAAGGTCACTCTTACGTCTAGTCGAGCGAAACGCTGTGCAGGAACGAGTCGCCAGGCCCTTGGAGACTTGTGCTGCCTGCGCTGGGCCCTGGCCAGGCCGCCACCGGGCCAGGGCTTCGCTCCCGGCGCGGCCAGGGGGGCGTGGTCCCGGGCGCCGGGCAGGGCAGGATCGCTGCCGGCGGGGGGGGCAGAAAAGGAGATACAACGCCACACGCCTAAGGGGTGCATCGGCGGCGAATGGACTAGTTTGGTTGTTTCTCCCTATGCAGTCCATGCGCGAATGGATGAGTGTTCTGCATTTCTGAGTTCCTGAGCTGCTCGCTTATCATAGACAGTGGCGGCTTGGAGATGTAGTTGCTCTGCCCACTCCAGCAGGCGGGGGATGAGGCGGCAGGGTCAATCAGCATCGAATCGGAAATCGAGATCGACTCGGAATTTGCGTCGGATCGGACTGCGTCTCGCAGTCGAATCGAACAGGTCGCGCCAGGATCAACAGCGCCATGCACGCATCGGGCCACACCGAATCGTTGGCATCGAACCGGGCCAGACTGGCCGACACCGAGACCGAGCAGGGTCGACAGCGGACCGAGGCTGGCCCCGAGCAAGAGCGGGAGGAGCAGGAGGACAGCAGCCGCTGCTCCCGCGTCTCCTCTTCTTCTTCTTCCTGAACTTGTCGGTGTTCATCGCCGCCCGCTCCCGCGCCCGAGCATGGCGGCAGAGGGGGGCCGCCGGAAGGCCGGGTCCGCGCAGCAACTCTCCAGCGCTCGAGGGGCGCAGAAGGAGCCGGCACTGTGCCCCCGGGGAGGGGAAGGCGGGGAGGGTTCGCAGGCATGATGGCCAAGCATCCTGGGGGGCGCGCGGGCTGGGCTGGTAGGCGAGGGCGCTCGCTCGCGGTTCCTGCCAGGAGGCGCATACAGGACAAATCACGAGTCTGGGAAGGAAAGCTTACGAATCGTCGGCAGGAGTTGCCGGTGGGGAGCTCAGACCAGGTGGGCGAGGCCGTGGCCTCAGGAACCTGGTGTTTGAACAACATGCAATGCGAGATGCAAACAAATTAATGGAGAAGGGAGGGGGAGAGGTCCTTGGAGTCGGTGTCGGCGTGGGGCTCGGCATGCTTGGGCGTGTCTGTGTGGGAGGGAGAGGGAGGGAGAGGCAGGATTAGGGGGAGAATTCAGTGTCCCTCCCCACACCATCGCAAGCGCATCAGCAGGTTGCCCTCTTCTACGCGGCCCTGGGGCGTAAAGCCCACCCCCGAGCCCTCGGCGCGAGCCGCGCGTTCGGTGCGCACTGAGGTGTCAACAGCTCCCCCCAACCTCTCGGCGACAGCCGAGCGTTCAGTGCACACAGTGGTGCCAGTGCTCTACACAGCAATTTTGACAAGCTGCGCTGCTTGCAGCATTGTGTCGGGCATGTCCTCGTAGCGGACTTTGGACGAAACAAAATAAATAGTAACACAATGTTCGGAAATAGCAACAAATAACAGAAAAATCGTCCCCATCCGATTTGTTTGACTATTTACCTAACAGCGAAGACTGATAGGTTTCTAGTGGGGTCAAAAGAGAGCATCATGACTCCTCAGGGGGGTCGGGGCGGGACCCGGGGCGGCTGCCGTCGAAGCCCAAATCGCTTGGGACATCCTCGCAAAATCGCTCTTGGCGCTGCTAGAACTCCATTCCCGGCGTACATTTTGGATGCCCGGAACCAACTGTAGGCCACTTCGTGCTCTTCGACTTCCCAGAACTCCATTCCCGGGCCACATTTTGGATGCCCGGAGCCAACTGTAGGCCACTTCGTGGTCTTCGAGTTCCCAGAACTCCATTCCCGGGCCACATTTTGAATGCCCGGAGCCAACTGTAGGCCACTTCGTGCTCTTCGAGTTCCCAGAACTCCATTCCCGGGCCACATTTTGAATGCCCGGAGCCAACTGTAGGCCACTTCGTGCTCTTCGAGTTCCCAGAACTCCATTCCTGGGCATGATTTTGAATGCCCGGAGCCAACTGTAGGCCAGAGCCACTTCGTGTTCTTCTAGTTCCCACAACTCCATTCCTGGGCCACATTTTGAATGCTGAGGCAGGCTGATGCTGCGGCCGAGGCAGGCTGAGGCTGAGGCACGCTGAGGCTGAGGCCGAGGCTGAAGGCAGACTGAGGCTGAGGCTGAAGCAGACTGAGGCTGAGGCTGAGGCAGGCTGAGGCTGAGGC
>CAUYUJ010017712.1:210310-227122 GCA_963575745.1 Prorocentrum cordatum | reverse complement strand
ATAATAAGAATAATAATACGAATAATAATAATAATAATACTAATAAGAAGAAGAAACATAATAAGAATAATAAGAATAAGAAGAAGAAGAAGAAGAAGAAAAAGAAGAAGAATAATAAGAAAACAAAAATAAGAAGAATACTAATAAGAAGAAGAAGAAGAGGAGGAGGAGGAGGAGGAGGAGGAGGGGGAGGAAGGGGGAGGAGAGGAGGAGGGGGAGGAGGAGGAGGAGGAGGAGGAGGAGGAGGAGGAGGAGGAGGAGGAGGAGGAAGAAGAGGAGGAGGAGGAGGAGGATGAGGGTGAAGAGGAGAACGCGAACGGGGCGGGGAAGGACGGACCAATGCCCGACCCGGTCCCGAATGGCTTGGTTTCGAGGCAGGGAAGCGGGCGCGGCCTAGAGAGAGAGGGAAAGAGAGAGAGAGAGAGAAAGAATAATAGAGACAGAGAGAGAGAGAGAGAGAGAGACAACCACCTGTCTGGGCGGCGCGTGCCAGGGGGGTGGCGCGAGGACAGGACAGGACAGGACAGGACACGAGCAGTGCGCGCCTACTCGGCGCATCGGCATGGAAAACGCAAACGAGCAAACATCAGGCCAGAAATCATGCAACGCACGCCAAGCTACACGCAAGTGCGCCGGTCGACAAACACTGTTCCATCGCAGTGCTGCGAAGCGGTTGGTGTTTTATTAGCACGTGCCAGACTCGGAGGCGCGATGGAGGTGCGGCCTAGTGATAAAACGCGGGGGCTTCTTGAAATGCCCCTTCAGAGGCTAGGTGAGCTTTGGAGAGCCCGCCGTGACAACATGCAACATCGTGCACAATCACTGCCGGTTCTCTGGACCCCCTCTTCCTGCGTCAGTTCTCGAGTTGGATCGATCCATGAGGGTCCCAGGGTTCGAGAACAGGCGCAAGCGCCAGGTGCGGAAGCAATGCGACGACCATGTCTCGGGGATCCTTGTCGTCGCGCCCTGTCTTCGAGCTACCCCTCGCCATCGCCCTCTCTTCGTCCTCGTCCTTCTCCTTTTTCGTCCTCCTCTTCCTCCTCCTGCTCATCTTTCTGTTCATCCGCCACCTCCTCCTCCAAGGCTCGCGGTTCCCTGTTTTCCGATTGCGCATAGCACGGTACTTTTGCTTTGTCTTGTCGTTGAGTTTTAGGTCCACCATGATAAGCGTCGGCGGACAGAGAAGAAATCAGTGCTCGCCGTCACCCTCCTTCTCTCTCTCTCTCTCTCCTCTTGGCCCTCCGCTCCCCGCATCACGGCGCTCCGCTGTCGCGCGCCCGCGGCTGCGTAGCACCCGGCAGAGGCGAGGAGGCTGGCCCACCGCCTCCGGGGAGGCTCGCCGCGGGTGGGGCTCTCCCTGGAGCTCCTCTGGCTCTGAGGTCCTCGGGCGTTCTGGCTGTCGCATGCCTGCGCACTTCGCAACCGACTGGTGTGAACCAGGTCTGACCGATGAGTTTCCCGAGCACGCGGAAGACTCCGTGCACGTCTCGTCCGGGCTCCGGCAGTGAAGCCTGAGCTTTCCCGCCGTCGCGCCCGATTCCTGGCGGAAGTGTTGGCCCGGTCGGACTGCCTGCCGGCCCGAAGGTTCCGCTCTCCTCGGGATTCTGCT
Organism: Prorocentrum cordatum; assembly: GCA_963575745.1. NCBI lineage: Eukaryota > Dinophyceae > Prorocentrales > Prorocentraceae > Prorocentrum > Prorocentrum cordatum. Next base: position 225,513 of record CAUYUJ010017712.1, on the reverse strand, counting down.
CGCCACGGCTGGCTTCGCCTCGAACATCTCCTGGCCAGCACGCGGCCCAGGACGGGTCTGGCTCCTCGCGTCGAGCTTGGCATTTGAGGGTCGAGGTTTTTGACCTGCTTTCCATGCGATTCTCTGCAATGCAGCACCTGGGGTCCTTCAGAGCATTAGTGCTGCTACGCGTGGATGCGGGAATGTGCCTCTGTAGAACTGTTGGCTCGACCTCCTTGGGCGAGAGATTTGGGTGTGGGAATCTCTTCCATGTAGTTTCCCTAAGAGGGGGTGGCATTATGATGGATGCACGTGGCATGTTAAAAGCATGGCGCATCGGGGTAACATGATTGAGCTTTCGTTTCTCCAGAATGATTATTGTTTATCCTCCCCCTCGGTCCACCTGGTGTTGTTGCCAGTTAAACTGCTCCGCCCGGGGCTCACACTCTGCTTTTCACAAAGGCAGGTTTTGAGGCGCAATCTGCGCTTCTGGCCCCCAGCTTGCAACAACAAGGGCTCCCGCGTGATACGTCCTTACATTTTCTTCCAGAATCGCGCCCTCGCGCGGGGCTTTCTCATAATGAAAACAGGAATCGTGCTCTCGCGTGGTATTCCCTCACAATTTATTGCGGCGCCGTGGCCCCAAGACTCAGGACTCACCCTTTCAGACCGGGTTTCCACACGATTTCCTTGGGAAATCGCGCTATCGCTCGAAATTTCCTTGCGATTCATTGTTGGACGTACGCTTCCGCGACCCGCCCGCTCGACCTGGCCGTCTGGGCCCGCCCGCCCGACCTGCCCATTAGGGTCTGCCCGCCCGACCCGCTCGTCTGGTTCTGCCGCTGGTACTCCTGCTCGTAAACATCCTTTTGTTAGTCTCTCTCGTGCTCACTCCTTCTCCTTGCCCCTTGTCTCTTCCTTCCTACCTGCCTTCCCCTGTTTTTTTGGGCTGCGCCAGCTGCACGCAGCAGGTGGGGAAGCCATACCCCTAAGGCTGGTACGATCGTATACTGAGAGGGCGTGTATCGAGGGTTCTTGAATTACGCGATGAATGGCAGGCGAGAAGGTAAAGCAAACATTCTTAAACTTATTGTCGTTGATCATTTATCATTTCTGAAGCATAGTGATTGTTGACCTCTCCCTTTCGGTACATATTGCCTTTTCATTAATATGCTCCTCCCGTGGCTCGCACTCTGTTTTTTGTTATCGGGGGAAGTCTTGGTCCTCAAACTGTGTTGTTGGCCTCCAGTCTACAACAACAGACGCTGCTGGCTGATACGTCCTCATAGTTTATTTTGAATTCGCGCTCTCGCGCGGGAGTTCTCAGACCGTATGCAGGAATCGCGCTCTCGCGTGGTACGTCCTCACATATTATTGCGGCGCCGCGCCCCCAAGACTCAGGAGTCACGCTTTCGCTCAGGATTTCTGCATGATTTGCTTGCGAACCGCGCTACCGCTCGAAATTTCCTTTCGATTCATGTCGGATTGACGCGTCAGCGACCCGGCCGCTCGACCCGGCCGTCTCGGCCCGCCTGCCCGGCCTGCTCATTTAGGGTCTGCCCGCCCGACCCGCCCGTCTGGTTCTGCCGCTGGTACTCCTGCGCGTAACCCTCCTCCTGCAAATCTTTCTTGTGCTCCATTCTTCTCCTCCTTGTCTCTTCCTTCCTACCTGCCGTCCCCTGTTTTTTAGGGCTGCGCCAGCCACACGCGGCAGATAGGGAAGACATACCCCCAAGGGGGGTGCGAAGACGAAGAATGCGAGTTTCAGGATTTACGTGAAGCTGAGAGAGAATAGTTGTAGATTGGTCGAGCTGTAATTCTTGGAGACACATTATGTTGATCCCCCCACTGGTGCACAGTGTGTTTTCTTCAAGTAGGTCTGCCCTAAAGGAGTCCTAGCTCATCATAAGTAATTGGTCTTTAGGACCCCCCCCCTTTCCAATGGCCCCCCCTTATTTTCAATGACCCCCCCCCCTCCCCCCCCCTTTTCCAATGGCCTCCCCCTTATTTCCAATGGCACCCCTTGCTTGCCCTTGCTTGCTTGCACTTGATCGCTTGCCCTTGCTTACTCTTGCCTGCTCTTGCTTGCCCTTGCTTGCTTGCACTTGATCGTTGGCTCTTGCTTGCTTGTTATTGCTCGCTTGCGCTTGCTTGCTTCCGCTTGCTTGCCTGCGCTTGCTTGATTTTGCTCCTCCCGTCCTCCTCCCGTCCTGCTCCCCTCCTTTCGTCCTCCTCCCATCCTCTTCTCGTTCTCCTCATGTCCTCATTTCTATTTGGAGTCAATTCTGGCTGATATTTCAACTGAAGTGCCCCCCCCCCCTGGGGTCGCAATTTTTTAAGTAGGGAAACTCTTCGTGCTCAAAGCGTTGTTGCCCTTCGGCTACAACATCAAGGACTCCCGCCTGACTGACACTTCGTGACAATGCATTTTAAATGCGCGCTCCCGCGTGGGATTTCCTTTCAATTTATTCAGACGCCGCGCCGTCGACACTTAGGAATCACTCTCTTGCTTTCTCACGATTTACTCAGAAATCGCGCTATCGCTCTGGAGTCCTCGCGATTCATGCAGTACACACGCTTCAGCAACCCGCCTGCTCGACCTGGCCGCCTGGGCCCGCTTTCCTGACCCGCCCGTTAGGGTCTGCCCGCCCCATCTGCCCGTTTCGTTCTGCCACGTGCTTCCTGCTCCTAGCCTTCCCTTCTGCCGAAGTTTCCAGTGCTCCATCTTTCTCCCTCCCCCTTCCATCTGTCCTCTCTTCCCCTGTTGTAGGGGCTGCGGTGAATGCACGTGGCTGGTAAGGAAAATATGCCCCCCAAGGGGGTCCGATCGAAGACGAAGAGGGCTGGTACCGAGGGTTTGGGGTCCACGTTTTGAATGGCAAGCGAGCAGATATGAGTGAGCAGTCTTAAAACGATTATTGTTGTAGTTGTAGCTGATGTTCTTGTTGTTGTTGTTGTTGGTGTTGTTGATATTGCTGTTGTTGTTGTTGTTGCTGCTGTTGCTGTTGTCATTGTCGTTGTTGTCGTTGTTGTTGTTGTTGTCGTTATTATGACTATTGTTGTTGTTGTTGTTGTTGTTGTTGTTGTTGTTGTTGTGGTTGCTGTAGTAGTAGTAGTAGTAGTAGTAGTAGTAGTAGTAGTAGTTGTTGTTGTTGTTGTTGTTGTTGTTGTTGTAGTTGTTGTGGTTGTTGGTGTTGTTTTTGTTGTCGTTGCCATTGTCATTATCATTATCATTGTTGTTGTTGCTGTTGTTTGTGACGAAACCACTAGCTGGCGCCCGCCCCCCCCACGCGCAACGCAACGCAATGCAACGCATCCTACCCCGCGCCCTGAGGCTCCTATAGGGTCCTCTGGGACCCTGTAGGTTCCGATCGGATTTGTATAGGAGTCATATCGGATCCTCTGGGATTCGTACAGGAGTCCAATCGTACCCTGCGGGACTCGTGTAGAAATCCTACCAGATCTTATGGGATTCGTTCAGGAGTCCTATCGGATCCTATTAGGATCCGATGGGATTCGTAGAGGAGTCCTAGAGGATCTTATGGGAATCGTATCGGAGTCCTGTAGGATCCTATGGTATGGGATTCGTATAGGAGGCCTATAGGGTCTTATGGGAATCATATAGAAGTCCCAAGGATCCTGTGGGATTTGTAATGGAGTGTTATAAGGTATTGAGTGACTCGTATAGGAGTCCTATAGGGTCGTCTGGGCTTCGTATAGGAGTCCTATGGGATCCAATGGGGTTCGTATCGGAGTCCTATGGGATCCCATGGGATGCGTATAGGAGTCCTACAGGATCCAGAGGCATAGGGGGAGGAGGAGGATCCGGTGTTCGGCAGAGCCCGCCGATCACAGGAGTAGGGGGAGGAGGAGGAGTAGGGGGAGGAGGGGGAAGATGAGGAGAAGAAGGTGGAATATTTTTATTACTACCACTAACACTACTACTATCACTACTACTAGTACGACTACAATCACAACTACTACTACTACTACTACTACTACTACTACTGCTACTATTTTTACTACTACGCATACTCGTACTACTACTGCTGCTACTACTATTACTACTACTACTATTACTACTACTACTACTACTACTACTACTACTACTACTACTACTACTAGTAGCAGGACTACTATAAGCAATACTGCTACTAGTACTAGTACTACTACAACTACTACCATTACTATTACCACTACTACTAGTTCGACTCCTACTCCTATTACTACAACCCCTACTACCACTACGACGACTATTCCGACCATTACTAATGCTACTGCGACGGCGACTACTCCTACTACTATTACTTCGACTTCTACTCATACTCCTACTACTTCTATATATTTTCGTATTACTCTTACTACTACTACTACTGCTACTACTACTACTACTACTACTACTACTACGACTACTACTACTACTACTACTACTACTTTTACTACTACTACTCGTCTTACTTCTACTTCTTCTTTAACTACTGCCACTACGACTACTAGTACTACTACTACTGCCACTACTACGAGTCCTTCTACTTCTATTTTTATAACAGTTATCACAACTACTACTATTACTACTGCTACTACTAGGACCAGTAGTAGTAGTAGTAGTACGAGTAATAGGAGTAGGGCAGTAGTAGTCGTCGTAGTAGTAGTCGTTGTAGTAGTAGAGGTAACAGTAGTGGGAATAGTAGTGTCGGCAGTAGTCGTGGTCGTAGAGGTAGTAGTAGTAGTCGTAGTAGTAGTAGTAGTAGTAGTAGTAGTAGTAGTAGTACTGGTAGTAGTAGTAGTCGTCGTCGTCGTCGTCGTCGTCGTCGTAGTAGTAGTAGTAGTAGTAGTAGTAGTCGTAGTAGTAGTAGTAGTAGTAGTAGTAGTAGCAGCAGTAGTTGTAGTCGTAGTAGTAGTAGTAGTAGTAGTAGTAGTAGTAGTTAGTAGTTAGTAGTCGTAGTCGTAGTCGTAGTTGTCGTAGTGTAGTTAGTCGTAGTCGTCGTGTCGTCGGTCGTCGTCGTCGTCGTATAGTCGTAGTAGTAGTAGCAGTAGTAGTAATAGCAGCAGTAGTTAGTATTTGTAGTTCGTTCAGTAGTGTAGTAGTAGTAGTTAGTAGTAGTAGTAGTAGTAGTAGTAGTAGTAGCAGCAGTGTAGTAGTTAGTAGTAGTGGTGGTGGTAGTAGTAGTAGTCGTCGTCGTCGTCGTCGTCGTCGTAGTAATAGTAGTAGTGGTAGTAGTAGTAGTAGTAGTAAGTAGTAATAGTTTGTAGTTAGTTAGTAGTAGTAGTAGTAGTAGTAGTTGTAGTAGTAGTAGTAGTTAGTAGTAGTATAGTAGTAGTAGTGGTAGTTAGTAGTAGTAGTAGTAAGTAGTAGTAGTAGTAGTAGTAGTAGTAGTAGCGTAGTAGTAGTAGTAGTGGTGGTGGTAGTCAGTAGTAGTAGTAGTATCAGTAGTAGTACTAGTAGTAGTAGTAGTAGTAGTAGTAGTAGTAGTAGTAGTAGTAGTAGTAGTAGTAGTTGTAGTGGTAGTAGTAGTAGTAGTAGTAGTAGCAGTAGTAGCAGTAGTAGCAGTAATACTAATACTAGTACTATCAAGAGTAGTGGGAGTAGAGCGTTGCTTCCCTTCGTGGCCCCCTCGCTGCCCTTCGTGGACCCGTTGCAGCCCTTCGTGGCCCTTTCGCTGCCTCTCGTGGCCCTGTTGCAGCCCTTCGTGGCCCCTTCGCTGCCCTTCGTGCCCCCGTTGCAGCCCTTCGTGGCCCTTTCGCTGCCCTTCGTGGCTTCACATGTGTATGCCCTTCGTGGCCCCCGCTCGTTTGCGCCCGTCGTGGCCCCAGATGCATACGCTTCGTGGCGCCGCTGTCCCCCATCGTGGCTACCTCACTGCCCTTCGTGGCCCCTTTGCTACCCTCAGTGGCCCCGTCCTTGCCCGCCGCGGCCCACTATACGTATGCCCTTCGTGGCCCCCGCTCGTTCGCGTCCGTTGTGGCCCCATCTGCATGCCCTTCGTTGCCCCGGTGTCGCCCTTTGTGGCCCCCTCGCTGTCCTTCGTGGACCCGTTGCTACCCTCAGTGGTCCCGTCGTTGCCCTGTGTGGCCCCGCATTTTCTGCCCTTCGTGGCCCCCGCTTGTTTGCGCCCTTCGTGGCCCCATGCGCAAGCCTTCCGTGGCCTCGCTGTCGCCCTTCGTGGCACCCTTCCTGCCCTTCGTGGCCCCGCTGTCGCTCTCGCTCTGGCTCTCGCTCTCGCTTGCGCTCGTCGTCGTCGTTGTCGTCGTCGTCGCCGCCGTCGTCGTCGTCGTCGTCGTCGTCGTCGTCGTCGTCGTCGTTGTCGTCGTCGTTGTCGTGGTCGTCGTCGTGGTCTGTCCCCCGTCCGTCCCTTTTGGGGTCGGGTTGCCGCCGATCAGCGCTGCCGCTGCGCTGGCCAGGCCGACGGTCCGCGGCCGCCCCGCCGCTTGCCTGGGCCCAGCCTGCAGGGAAGAAAGATACACCCCCGAAAAAGGGTACGATCGAAGACGAAGAGGGCGGGTATCGAGGGTTTGGAACATACGCGTTGAATGACAGTTGAGCAGATAGGAGCGAACAGTCTTAAACTGATTGTTGTTGTTGGTGCTGTTGAATAGTTATTGTCGATATCTTGAAACGGTTCGGCGCGCTCTCGCCTCGACGCCGGCTACATTTTCTTTGAAAGCGAGGCTCCCGCGCAAGCGTTGGCTTCAGTGTAAATGTGGGCCCTTGGAAGCCTGGCTACACAGACAACGGCTCCCGTTCGATACTTCTTCACAGTTATTCCCGAGACACCCTGGCCAGAGAGGCCCCCGAATTCAGGAACGGTGCTTCCGCTCGAGATGTCCTCGCAATTCGATCAAGTTGGCGGAGGCCCAGCCACGACGACAAGGGCTCCTGCTCGATACTTCCTTACGATTTACTCCAGGCACGCCTGACAAGGAGTGCTCCCGAACTCAGGAATGGCGCACTTGCTCGAGAATTTTTCGTGATTCAGTTAAATTGGTGGAGGCCCAACTACGACGACAAGGGCTGCCGTTCGATACTTCCTCACAATGTATTCGCACAGGCCCTTGCCAGAGAGGCTCCCGAATTCAAGAGTGGCGCTTTCGCTCGAGACCTTCTCGTAATTCAGGCTAGGTGGTGGCGGCCCAGACCCGGCGGCAACGGTTTCCGTTCGATATTTTCCATATGTTTTCCGAGAGCCCGTGGCCAGAGAGGCCCCCGAACTCAGGAACGGCGCTCTCGTTCGAGAATTTCTAGTGATTCAATCAAGTTGGTGGAGGCCCAACTACGACGACAGGGACTCTCGTTCGTTACTCTCTCAAGATGTATTCGCAAAGGCCGTTGCCAGAGCGGCCCTGGACAAGCAAGTTGGTGGAGGCCCAGACACGGCGACAAGGGTTCCCGTTCGATATTTCTCCATTTGCATTCCCAGAGCCCCTCGCCAGAGAGGCCCCCGAACTCAGGAACGGCGCTCTCGCTCAGAGTTCCTCGCACGTCAGTCAGTGGCCGACAAGGAAGATGTTCCCCCCTGATAGGGGGTGCAATCGAAGACGAAGTGGGCGGGTATCGAGGGTTGGGGTATACAGAATGAAAGACACGCGTGCCAGTAAGAGCGAACAGTCTAAACATGATTGTTGTTGTTGTTGTTGTTGTTGTTGTTGTTGTTGTTGTTGTGTTCATTACCTTCGCCCCGCGGGGTGCAGACTAGGAGGAGGTACAGACGAGTCATCCCAAAACTGCCCCTTCAGGTCCACTCAATGCGTCGTCGATGCCGACTGTCTCGACCAGACCCTGCCCCGAATGATGAGAGGAGAAAGGGACATGATGGAGGAATGAGGGACTCTCATTCAGTGATCTCATTGCTCGGCATTAGAGGGGCTGTAGTTCAGGGCATTTTCTGGGCTCCTCGAGAATAAACTGCCACGCTTTGTTAGGGGTGAATTTTACTTCCAGACGTTCTTTTGCCGTCGTTGACCTGGAATGCGCCAGCTTGTCAGCTGGCCAGCATTCGTCCGTGTTCCCAACTTCCTGATGCCTTCCTGACCCAACCCCCGAAGTCAAATACGCCTTCTGAACGCTAACCTGCAGCTTTGGATTTTCTTACTGCGGCCAAGGCCGATGGCAGGATACGCTAGAAGATGCCAATTGACTTTCGCTACTGACATTGGGTGCCAACCGATGCGTTGACGTCAGAACGAGGAGGACGGGAGGAGGAAGAAGAGTGGTCGCCCACACATGTCTGAATTATTGTCGCGGCGACCGCCGTTACGACAAAGACGACCATGTTTGTTTGGCTGCTTTGGTCAGCGCTGAGCCGTGATGTCCTGCCTGGAGCTAGTCTAAGCGAACCTGGGCCTGAATCGGGAGCCATTTCAATTTATTTCTGCGCGCCAGAAGGGCGTTGCGAGGGGACGCTGCCTGACTGCTGCGACCTATTCTGGCCATGGTTCAATGCTATGTTCAAGTGGTCGAATCTGGAGGCCCTGGCAGACGAACTCCGCGGATGCCTCCCAGGCTACAGTGTGTGGGCTCTCACGCACACTGTGGTCGCTCCCCCGTCCTCGCCCTGGCTTGTTTTTGTCCCGATCCTCCACGCACACGTCCTCCCGCTCGCACATCCTGTGCCAGCTGCGCGTGCCTGGCGCCCTGCGCACTGAAGCGGGAGTGGGAAGGATAGCCGAGGGGGAAATGTTCGGGGGCTACTTCTGGGAGGGCAAATTCCGCATCGGCGCTGGTCATGTCCCCGGTCGAAGACTGGCCTAATCTGGCCTCATCCAGCAGCTTCATCCAGTGGAATCCTGCAGAATCCGGCGGAATCCCGCGCATTCCGGGTCAGCCCCAGGCCCGATCCAGCCCATTCCGGTTCCCTGGCCCTTCTCACATCGGGCTTGATAGCCCTTCATCGTTCTGACGAAGCCCTCCCGGGAGTTGCCTCCTAAGACATGGGAGGGCGAAGGGCGGTAACCGCGCCGAGCCTGGAGCTCGGGTGTTGCAAAGAGTGCCCCCCCCCCGTGGCCCGGAGGCCCCACGGCCTCCACAGGGCACCCCTGACGAGCCCCAGAGGTCAGACCAGGATTAGGTGCTGATGCTGCTATCCCTCCCTCGCTTCGCTTTTTTGGGCCTCCTGGGAGGCCCTCGTCGCCACGGCGGAATTCTGGTCAGAACGGGCCTCGAGCGCCCCGAACCACTCGATCCTCGAGCGTTCTGGGCCTCCACGGCCGCGCTCGGGCGGCAGGCGCGCCGCCCATGACCGACAAGGAGAAGGCGGCGGCCGCCAAGGCCAAGGGCAACGCCGCCTTCCAGGCCCGGGCCCCTTCGTGCGAGTTGGGGCCTCGCGAGGAAGCGGGAGGAGGCTTTGCGGGAGGAGGAGGGATGAGGAGGGAGGAGGAGGCGGAGGAGGAGGCTTTGCGGCAGGAGGAGGAGAAGGAGGAGGAGGAGGAGGCTTTGCGGGAGGAGGAGGAGGAGGAGGAGGAGGAGGGGGAGGAGGAGAGAGGAGGAGGAGGAGGAGGAGGATGAGGAGGAGGAGGAGGCTTGCGGGAGGAGGAGGAGGAGGCGGAGGAGGAGGAGGAGGAGGAGGAGGAGGAGGAGGAGAAGGACGGTCTCCCAGATTGGCGCGAAGGTCTAGGCCTCCCAGATGGGGTCCGAGGGGATGGTGTGGGAGGTTCGCGCCGCATCGGCAATGCATCGGCGATGCATCGGCGATGCGGCTCGATGTGGAGCCTGATTTTCTCCACGATGGCGATGCATCGCCGACGTCGGCGATGCATCGCCAATGCATCGGCGATGTATCGCCGATGCATCGGCGATGCGGCGCAATCCTCCGACCCCATCTACTCGGGCCCCATCTAGGAGGCCTCTAGACAAGGAAGGGGAGGCCGGACTTTAATTTGGAACTGCAGCCGGCTTGCGCCTGCAGCAGACCAGCCACTTGGGGGAGGGCGGAGGGAGGAGGGAAGAGGAGGGGGAGTGAGGCGTGAGGAGGAGGAGGAGGAGGAGGAGGAGGAGGAGGAGGAGGAGGAGGAGGCGGAGGAGGAGGAGGAGGAGGAGGAGGAGGAGGAGGAGGAACACACTGAGTGGTGGCAATTGGTGCCTTAAGGCATTGGGGTCTGAGGTGTGGAGGTACGTTGGCACCGCTCCCTACGGCCGTCTTCGTTGGCCAGGGGCCGCAGGGGGGGCGTCGGCCCCCTCTGGTGCCAATGACGGCTTAGTAGATTTGTGTACTCGTGGGAGCGGGACCCCAGCAGCCCCTATGACGGTAGCTGCCGAGGGGTGGCGCCTATGATGGCCACCACTGGAGGGGCAGATGAGGGGATGGAGGAGGGGCCGATGTCCAGGATCGCCTGGCCGTCCGTGAAGCCACGGGGGATCCTGAATGAGGAGGGCGTGAACGAAGCAAGACACAGTGCCCGAGCCCCTGGGGGAAGGCAAAACCGAGCGCTCTGAAGTGAGAGCAGAAATCCCTGGGCCAACGAGTCCCTCATCGTGCAGGAGGGGGCGGACGGCAGGCTCTGTCCGCCCCCGCCCGAGCGCAACAAAGTGGAACCAACCCGGAGAACTCCCCCAGCGGGAGGTCCTGTCGGGCCACGTTCGTCGGACAGCCCTGCTCACACATTGTCGCGAAGCGGCCTCGAGGCACGGATAGGCTGGTGCATCCAAAATAATGGACCCCAGATAGAAGGTTCAGTGACTTATCTTCCACCGACCACCGACTGTATTCCTCTCGGGCACAGCCAAAACAGAAACACTCCCCAAAGACGCACACTCGACAGAACGGAAAGAGATGCAATTATCCCGATGCGAGGTTTCTCATGCAAAAGGAGGTGGTGACGAATGAGGAAAGGAGGAGGAGGAGGAGGAGGAGGAGGAGGAGGAGGAGGAGGAGGAGGAGGAGGAGGGAGGGAGGAGGAGGAGGAGGAGGGAGGAGGAGGAGGAGGGAGGTGGAGTGGGAGGAGGAGGAGGAGGAGGAGGAGGAGGAGGAGGAGGAGGAGGAGGAGGAGGAGAAGGAGGGGACGAGCGCGACGGTAACTAGGTACAGTATCGTCCGCAGCTCGATACTCGAAGTCGAAGCGGGAGGGGGATGAGGATGGGAATGTGGATGAGGCTTGGGAATTAGGATGAGAGTGAGGATCAGGATGAGGATGGGGATGAGGAGGATGAGGAGGAGGAGGAGGAGGAGGAGGATGAGGAGCAAGAGCGGAAGGAGGAGGAAGATGAAGACGAAGGTCCCCCGGGCGGCTTTCTGAGATTCCGGGTGATGATTCGTGGATTCAGGGTGTGCTGCCAAATGCTTCGGACAGGTTTACGCGCGCGCGAGGAGGGGGAGGACGGGAAGGGGCGGATGAGTAGGAGGAGTAGGAGGATGAGGCGACGTGATGATGATGCTGCTGCTGATAATGATGGGAAGTATGTCGTTGTTGATGATGCTGATAATGATGATAATGATGATGCTGAGGCTGATGATGCTGCTGCTGATGCTGGTGATAGAGATGGTGATGAGGCTGATGCTGATGCTGATGCTGATGCTGCTGCTGATGATGATGATGATGATGATGATGATGATGATGATGATGATGATGATGATGATGATGATGCTGATAATGCTGATGATGATGATGGTTGTGGTGGTGGTGGTGGTGGTGATGAGGAGGATGAGGAGGAGGATGACGAGGAGGAGGAGGATGAGGAGGAGGAGGAGGAGGAGGAGGTGAGGAGGAGGAGGAGAGGGAGGAGGAGCAGTGAAAACCCAATATTCACCAACGATGTCGGAATATACCCTCCCTCCAAGCTCCCCCTCAATAGGATTCATTTCCACTGGGGGAAGTGCCCCGTTGGGAGACAACCGTCCTGAAGATCCCGAAGCGTGCCCAAGCACCGTTATCGGGACTCCAACGCCACGAATCAACATGACTGTTGCGTCTTGACGATCCTGAGTCGCGGCAGAACGCCATTCCTGGGACTTCGACAACCAGTGGAACTCTTGCAAATCTTTCCAACGAATGTGCGCGGAGCTAAGGCGAGAACCACGTTTTGGAGAGTTACTGGTTTCAATCCGTGTAATTCTGGGAACGAATGTACGCGGCGCTGGGGCGAGAACCACACTTTGAAAAGGAACTGGCTTCAATCCCTGAAACTCTAGCAATTCTTTAAACGAATGTGCGCGGCCCTAAGGCGAGAGCCACCTTGTGAAAAAGATACACCTTCAATGAAACCTTGCAATATTTTCAACGAATCTGCGCGGCGCTACGGCGAGAGACACATTTTGAAAACGACCCGCCCTCAATTTATGAAACGCTTGCCAGTTTTGATAACGAATGTGCGCGGCGCTCAGGCGAGAGCCACATTTGGAAAAAGAGACACCCCCAATCCAGGACACCTTGCAAATATTCAAGGCGAATGTGCGCGGCGCTCAGACGAGAGCCACATGTTGGACACAGCCCGCCCTCCATTTGTGAAATTGTTGCAAATTTCTAGCCTTCATGATCACAATTAGTGAGGAAGTCTCAAGCCAAGCGTCCGGCTCGCCTCTTGGACCGCGGGGTGCGACAGGAAGTTATGTATAAGGAAACGGACGGGATGAGGAGTAGGAGGAGGAGAAGAGGGATCAGGAGGAGGAGGAGGACGAATAGCAGCAAGCGGAGGAGGAGGAGGAGTAGGAAAAATCGGAGGAGGAGGAGGAGGAGGAGGAAGAGGTGGAATAGGAAAAGGCGGAGGAGGAGGATGAGGAGTAAGTGGACGTGGAGGAGGAGGAAGAGGAGGAGGAGGAAGAGGAGAGGAAGGAGGAATACAAATGACACAAATAGCTATCAAAAGAAGAGTGACAGGACACATTAGACTAGTACTACTAATAGTAGAAATAATCGCAATCGGACGAAATTGGATAGTAATGAGTATAATAATAAAAGACATAATAATATTAACCATGCTCGTAATAATAATTGTAGTACGGATAATCACTGTTTTAACCATTCTACCAGTAGAAATATGGCTACCAAGAACATAGTAATCACCGACTAAGAGTTGTTTAGTAATATGTACAAATGTTAGAAGAATGTTAGGATGACTAATCATTTATCAGGACTACTACGAGTAGTCTTTTAACATTACTCGTATGCGCATTGTCACGTTGTATTGTTATTGTTACTTCGTTTTACCATTGTCAATTCGAACACTGAGAATTGTAATACTTGAATCTAGAGGAAGACACTCTTTAATCATAGCACTCGTATCGGCAACAATAATATTACTACTAACCAAATTCAAATTCGTAGCAGTGATCGTGCGAATGATCGTTTTGATTCTCATACGGATATTCGTATTCAAAGTATTAATGATAGCCTTAGGAACACTGCTACTACGACTACTAGTATTACTACTTCTAGTATTACTGCTACTACTACGGCTATTATTATTATTATTAGCTCGCAATTTCATACCATCATAATATCCTGATTCGTAGTAATGACAACGGTAAGGCTATTGCAAGCAATACTGATTTGACAATTAATATCAACCATACGACTAATGATACTAACACTGACCAGGTTAATCATATTTCCATGCTTTTGTATCATTGTTAATACTATCAGCCATAACCACATATGTAAAGCTATGACTAATAATCATTGTACTAATGCTCATAACCATGCTATTTTTTTCTGGTAGTACCTGTTTACCAATAGTTGTACGATTGCCACTACTACTGGAATTATTAGCACTATTACTATTACTATTAATATTACTATTCTTCACGCTTCGCGTATCCCCACCAGCCCATCTCAAAACAGCAACTCTTGCGAAGCATGCCGACTGTCGTGTTTTTCAGGCGTGTTTCCGCCTGCGCCCGCATATCTCCGGGCCTCTCGTCCTGGTGTGAGTCGTTCGGGCCCTTCTTCCTGGTGTGAGTCGTTCGGGCTCTTCGTCGTGGTTTGAGTCGTTCGGGCTCTTCGTCCTGGCGTGAGTCGTTCGGGCTTCTCGTGGTGTGAGTTGTTCGGGCCCTTCGTCCTGGTGTGAGTCGTTCGGGCTCCTCCTCCTGGTGTGAGTCGTTGGGGCTCCTCGTGGTGTGAGTCGTTCGGGGCCCTCGTCCTGGTGTGAGTCGTTCGGGCTCCTCGTGGTGTGAGTCGTTCGGGCGCCTCGTCCTGGTGTGAGTCGTTCGGGCCCCTCCTTGTGGTGTGAGTCGTTCGGGCTCTTCGTGGTGTGAGTCGTTCGGGCCCCTCGTCCTGGTGTGAGTCGTTCGGGCTCCTCGTGGGGCCTCTTGGGGGCCTCTTGGAGGCTCTTGGGGCCTCTTGGGGGCCTCTTGGGGGCCTCTTGGGGGCCTCTTGGGGGCCTCTTGGGGCCTCTTGGGGCCTCTTGGGGGCCTCTTGGGGGCCTCTTGGGGGCCTCTTGGGGCCGCTTGGGGGCCTCTGGGGGGCCTCTTGGAGGCCTCTTGGGAGCCTCCTGGGGGCCTCTTGGGGCCATCTTGGTGCCTCTTGCGACCTCCTCAGAAGCGCAAATGAGAGCTGCCCCCTGAGAAGGACAAAATGAGCCCAACACCTTCGTAAAATCAATGATTTTGCTATGAAGGACGAGGAGCGCTGCGCCCTCAGAAGGCCAAAATGGGGCCAAAACCATAGTAAAATCAATGTTTTTGGCTTCACAGAAGAGGAGAGGGGCCTATCTCCGCCCCCCCGTCGGGGCCAGAATCCTTGTGAGGGTAGTCGTTTTTTAGCCCTCCCAGGAGTCGGAAAAGACCCCTCCAACGACCCGCGACACCCCCTCTCCAGACCCAGGGGGAGGGGGTAAGGGGAGGGGTAAACCCCTCCCCGAAGGGGAAGAAGGGGGGTTGAGGACAGAGCGGGCTCTCTAAACCACTCACGCCCAAAGGGCTGGTGGGATTACTATTACTATTACTATTACTATTACTATTACTAATACTATTACTATTACTATTACTAGTACTATTACTAGTACTAGTACTATTACTATTACTAATACTATTACTAATATTATTATTAATACTATTACTATTACTACTAGTACTATTATTACTACTACTACTAGTACTACGACGACTACTACTACCATTCGTACTACTAATCCTGCTACTACTACGACAACAACAACTACTACTGCAACTTCTTCTAGTAGTACTACTACTGAGACTACTACTACCCATGCTACCCATACTATTTCTACTATTACTACTACTACTACTACTACTACTACTACTACTACTACTACTACTACTACAACTACTACAACA
>CAUYUJ010017712.1:185771-210210 GCA_963575745.1 Prorocentrum cordatum | reverse complement strand
TCCCGGCGGGCGAGGGATCAAAGGGAAGGGGCTTCCCTTCGACTCAATTACGAGGTTGCTCAAGGTCGGCTTGGCTGAAACCCAGGGGAAGAGGTCTCCCAGGGAAAGGGAAGGACAGAGACGACGAGTACAAAGAATGACGGAGATGACGGCTCGAACGGAAAAGCCCCTCACACACGCCGACAGTACTACTACTACTACTACTACTACTACTACTACTACTACTACTACTACTACTACTACTACTACTACTACTACTTACTACTTACTACTACTACTACTACTACTACTACTACTACTACTACTACTACTACTACTACTACTACTACTACTACTACTACTACTACTACTACTACTACTACTACTACTACTACTACTACTACTACTACTACTACTACTACTACTACTGACTACTACTACTACTACTACTACTACTACTACTACTACTACTACTACTACTACTACTAGTATTATACTACTATACTACCTACTACTACACACTAATTACACTACTAAGACTACTGCTGCTTACTTACTACCACTATATAAACTACTACTACTACACTACTCCTAATACTATACTCCTCATACTACTACTACTACTACTACTACTACTACTACTACTACTACGACTACTACTACTACTACTACGACTACTACTACTACTACTACTACTACTACTACTACTACTACTACTACTACTACTACTGCTACTACTACGAAAACTACAACTGCTACAACAACAACTACTACTAATACCACGACTAGTATTTATATTCACAATATTACCAACAATCATACTACTAGTAATACTGATGCGAAGAAATAGTGCATGAGGTGGAGGATGAGGATGATGATGAGGGGGAGGCTGCACGTCCTTGCTGTGTCGCCCTGCTCGCTCCCCTGCAGCTCAGAGCGTGGTGGGCCCGCTCCCGGGCAGTGCGGCCTCTGCAGTCGCTTGCCCCCTCCACGCGCGCCCGTTTGTCGCTTGGTGACCTCACTCTTGCTACTGCCGGCTGGCAGCTGCAGGCAGAGTCTTCTTTGACGCTCAGTTCCCACCGGCTGCCGCCGGTGTCGGGACGCTGGCGTCCTGGCTCGCAGCAGCACTGCGCTGCTCTGGCCGCCGGGCCCCCCTCGCCCTGCCTGGCCCCCCTGGGCGCGCCTGACGGCCTCGCCTGGGGCGGCACGCTCTGCCCCGCTGCGGCCCGTTTGGCCACTGCTGCTCCCCGCTGCCCCCCGCGCCCCTCTGGCGCGTCGCTGGACCGGCCCCCCCCCCGCGGCCCGCTGCCGCCTCCCCCCCGCCCCCGCCGCCGGCCCTCGCCGCGGCCGCTGCCCCCACGGCGTCGCCACTGCCCCGTGAGTCCAGCCACCATTTCTTGCTTAGCCAGCGCGCGCGGCGCCCGCCCAAATTCTATTCGGCCTGGTGCCCGGCCCGCGAACGCTCAAAAGTGTGTGAGTGTAGATGTGTTGGCGTCTGACGTGGCTACTGGAGTCACCCCAGGGTGTGCTCCGTCGAGTCGCTGCCCGATTGCGCCAGGCTGTGCTTCTCTTGGCTATGCCTGGCAATTCAGTGCTGCCACCCCGGCCCACTGGCGCGCCCTCGTGGCTCGCTTCTCCTTCTCGCCACTCCCCTGTTGGCCACCTGCCGTCGCTTGCGTGCGTTCGGCCGAGCCGTTCGAAGCGGCGAGTCACCGATGCGCCGCGCGGCTTCGCATGACGCGTGCTCGGATGCTCCTCGCCGCCTCGCTGGAAGCGGCCAAGAGCCGAAGCAGGAGACCAGTTAATTAAACTGTAATAGTAATGATGCGAAGCAGTGCGAGATTTTTGGTAGCAAGACTTCCACAAATCATGTCACGACTGGGATTATCAGTGCTGCTACATATACGAATGCGAAGAGCAAGAACAGTACATTGCGAAGAAGAGCATGCATACAGCAATGATCAATCATATGACATAACGAGGAGGTCGGCAAATGGGAAAGACTAACGCCGCCGACGAACTGACCAGCGAGGCAAGGAGGGATGGGAGGAAGGAGGAGGGCAGATCCGCAAGGCCAGCGGCACGGGGTGGTTCCAGAGCGAGGGTGCGGGCTCCCCGCCGCGCGGGGCCCCAGGGGGCCAGCAGCGGGGGCAACCCAGATTTTTTTTTTGTTTTTTTTTTTTTTCTTTCTTGCTGTTGCTTATGTTTTTTCTGCACGTGCTGTTTTGGTTTTGCCCGCAGCGGTGGGCCCCCCCAGGGTCTGGACCGTGGACTGTTCGTGGCGGTCCGTCAGGGGGGGGCGAGACATGGGGGGGGGGATCGAGGGCTGCTGGAAAGGGGCCCTGAAGGGGCCCGTTGGGGCCCAGACGGTAGACGAAAGGTTCACCCTTTTCCGCCCGCCCTCGAGTTATCGCCACGCCTCGAGTAGAGCCAGCTGTTTTTGTCGTCCGTTTCTTCTTGCAGTCCCGGGGCCCGGTCAGGGTACCGAAGCTTGAGCATTGGCAAGATATCGCGTTCCGCCTTGATGTCTTTCCGCAGCGAGGACTGTGTGTGTGTGTGTGTGTGTGTGTGTGTGTGTGTGTGTCTGTGTGTGTGTGTGTGTGTGTGTGTGTGCGGGGATAATTCGTACAGGGCCTCTTCAGCCCGCCTTGGCTTCCAAGTACCCCAGGTTTTTTTCTTCCAGGCCGACCAAATTGAGTCCGAGCAGATGGGGTCGGATGATCTTGCCGCATCGCAGATGCATCGATGATGCCGCTCGATGTTCTTCACGCCAGCATCGCCGATGCAGCTCCGACGTGCCGCCGATGTGTCGCCGATGCATTGCTGACGCACAGCCCCCATCAGAATGGCGGCCTCCACTCTTCCCTTTTTGCCGCCATTCGGCGTGTTCTGGAGGTTTTCATCTGCTCACTGGGCCCGCCCGGCAGCGCCATACACCCTTTCGCCAACAGGCGGCGCGCAGTCACGCCCCAGAGACGCGGGGTGCCAATCCTCCCGCTCTCTTCCGCGCGCGCGGGAGCGCTGGGTGTGGTGATGGCTCGCCAGGGACGAATGGAAACACGGTGGAACAGAGCATAAGATAAAAGGTGGGTCGGAGGAGCGGGGGCAGTACAGGCGAGGCGGGACTGGCGGGGCGAGTCGCGGGTGAGGCGAGGGGGGCGGTGCGAGGCGAGGCCGGGCGCGGGGACGAGATACGAGGATGGGCGTGGCGGTGGTTGTGGCGACGGCGGTGGCCCGCCTCCGCGCCCCCTCCCTCCCCCCCGAGGCCAAAAATTTCGAGGAGGCGATCAAGCACTTCACCGAGGTCGGTGT
Organism: Prorocentrum cordatum; assembly: GCA_963575745.1. NCBI lineage: Eukaryota > Dinophyceae > Prorocentrales > Prorocentraceae > Prorocentrum > Prorocentrum cordatum. The sequence goes on along the minus strand of CAUYUJ010017712.1, from coordinate 206,919 downwards.
CCCCACTGAACTGCTCCCCCCCTGGGCGGCGCCAGCGGTACACCTGCACCTTTCCTGACCAGGCCGATTCTGGTTTCAGGATCGGTGTATCTATCTATCTATTTATCTATCTATCTATCTATCTATCTATCTATCTATCTATCTATATATATATATATTTATCTATCTCTCTATCTATATATGTATGTATGTATGTATATATATATATATCTATATGATTTCCATGCCGAACCAGGAGGGTACGCTTGCCGAGATGAGTCTGGCCAGGTTCGGCGTGGGTGTGTTATCGGTGTCCTCCTGCTACTCTTTCCCGCTTACGTCCGCTGGACTTCCTTCTGTTTTCGCTCAACCTCTTCCTCCTCCTCCCTCTCCTCCTGTATTCTGTCTGCTGTACGCTGCGGGCATGAGAGTTGTGACACAACGCTTCCTCCTCCTCCTCCTCCTCTTTCTCCTCCTCCTCCTCCTCCTCCTCCTCCTCCTCCTCCTCCTCCTCCTCCTCCTCCTCCCCCTTCCCCTCCTCCTCCCTCCTCCCTCCTCCTCTTCCTCCCCTCTCCTCCGCCGTCGTATTTCTTCAAGACACGGGTCACCAGAGGTCCAGACGCCTTCCCCGCGAACCAGCGTTACGGCATATTTGACGCCCCTACATCAGATTTGGGCGCTGTATTTCTTTCTCGCGAGGCATTTTCGCCCAGTGCCGGACCTGGGGCCATCGCAGGTCGATCCGGCTTGAGAAACGCCTCAGGAAGACGCGGTCGAGAGCTCCGTGGGTGACATGGATCTCAGGTGATCTCACGGGAATCTCAGGGGAGGCGGCGACGCAAGGGCGGGAGTTCAAGGTTGAACGCCGCCGGTGGCCCGGAATTGGCCGATATCGAACGATCTGCGCCATCGGGAGGCTGCGATCGTTCAAGGTTGAAGGATCCTCGTGGTGTCAGGGGCCAACGCTGGCGTCGTCACCACCTCCACCCTGCAGGCGCTCTTCCGCCCGTTCTCGGGCGTCGAGTGATGGGGGGGCGAGAAGTGGGGGTGCAGCGAGGGCTGCAGAAAAGGGGTCCTCAAAGGGCCTTTCAGGGCCCCAAAGGGGGCCTTCAGGGCCCGAAAAGTGCACCTTTCCCCCCAGCCCCCCATTTATCGCGCCCCCACTGGGCGACGCCCAGCCTTCGCCTCTCCTCCCCCGCTGCCTTCCCATATCTCCCGTCGGGGTCTCGCTACTCGTCGGCCTCCGGGGGCCCCTGGACAGGGCGCCGGGAAGGCCACCCAAACGCAGCTCGGGACGGACAGCCTGCCCCGGGCAGCAGGGCCAGTGCGCCTCAAGCGATGCTGCTCTGGAGGCGGTGACCCCGTTTTCGGGGGGCCCTCCCCGGGAGGTCGAGGCCACGGTGCTTCTCGCGCCTTTGAGAGTAGGTATTTTGAGCCTTCGGATCCCAGTCTGCTTCCGGCGCCTTCCCGCTTCAATGATCGAGTGCTCAGGGGCTCACATTGGAAGTGGTTATTTTTGAGCTTTCGGATCCCCACCTGCTTCAGGCGCCTTCCTCCTGCTTCAATGATCGAGTGCTTTTCCCTCTTCCTCTTCCGAGGGCGGGAGGAGGCCCCAGCCTACTTCCAGCGCCTTCCTACTGCAAGGTTCTGCCCACCTCTTCCGACCGACGGGTATGTGGTCTGTTCGAACGTGTCCCCAGCTGCAGGGTGCTCGTGCCGGGGGACGTGCCACTTGACAAAAACGGTGTCGACCGCGCCGACCTTCGCGCGTAAAGCTACCCGCGCAAGGTGGCGCGTGAGCGCCCTCGTCTCCGCGCTGTGTGCCACGCCGTCGGCCCGCGCGAGCCGCTGCGTGAGGTCGCTGTGTCTTCTCGCGTGAGACGTTTTTTTCTGTCGTCGCTCAGGCGGGTTTCTTCCCGGATGTGTCCGCTGGGTTTACGGGGTCGGCGCTGGAGCCGGCGACAACCGTCGCCGCGTCGGAGGTCTGGGCCCTTCCGCCCGCGCCCCCACTGCCCCATGCCCGCTCGGCGGCGGAGGCCGACCCCCTTACTTTCGCCGATCAACGGTATTCAGGCAACTCGATGGGCGGCTGGGGGTTCGGGTTCGGATGTCGCCACCTGCCCATCTCACACCCACCCCTCCTGCCCACTCGCGAGGAGGCAGACCACCACGAAAAACGCGGCACTGACCAGGAGGAGGCAGAAGTGGGGGCGGAGGAGGAGCAAAGGAGGCGGTGGGAGGACAGTCGACCGAGGAAGCGCAACCGTGGACGAAGGCGTGTGGATTAGCGCGGGGACCCGCCTTCTGTGAACTCGGCGCGTCTGTCGCCAAGTCAGGCGCCGCTGGCCTCATGCTTCGGGGGATGCCTTCCCCCATCCGTGCTTAGCGTGTGCCCTCGCCTCCGCTTCTACTCCCCTTCTTGCGCAGTTGGACATGGCTGCCAGCAGGCACAATCGAACTGTCGTCTTTGGCGCTCTGGCGCTCCCCCAGGCCCCTTCGCAGGACCGTCCTCCCGGACGAGCTTACGGGCGCCCTGCCTCGCCTGCTTTCCCACGATTCTGCCCTACCTCGGCGGCGCCCACGAGTGGGTGGCGCGGGGGTGGCGGCCTTCTAAGAAGGCGGGGGGTTTCTTAGAAGGCAGTGGCCAGCTCAGAAGGCCTTTGGGGCTTCCTAGGACGGCATCTCAGAAGCCTGGCGGGCTTCCAGGAAGCCCTCCCCCTTCATACAAGTCCCGCCGCCTTCTTCGAAGCACACGCGCGACACCCCCGCGTTGGCGCCTTAGCCCCCTGCCTGCGCCTCCTCGCCTCGTTTCCTTGGCTCTCCGCGTCCTCGCACTTCCAGCGGGCGAGGCGCGCGCGAGGCGCGTGCACGTCGCGCTCCGTGCGGCGCCCCAGCTGGCCCGGTAGACAAACCGCTATTGAAATTTTCCTGTCGTTTCTGGTCCTGGACTCAGTGCTGAATGCGAGTCCAAGCCAATCTGTCTCTTCACGCGAATATGCAGTGACCTGCTGCCCATCCCGCCACCGTGCTTGGGTCGTGGACAGGAGGCCTCTTAGAGGCATCTTGGGGTTTCTTGGGAGGCCTAACCTCTTGGGCCCTCTTGGACGCCTCTTGGAGGTCCCCTCCAAACCTCTTGGAAACGTCTCCTGGGCCGCTGGGGAAATCTTGGGGCTTCTTTGCGTTCCCACTCCTGGGCCCCTCTTGGGGCCATTTTGGGGGCCTCTTGGGCCGTCTTGGACGCATTGAAGACCAGAAAGTAGATCATGTGATAGTCCTATTCGACCTGAGCGATTTGGACGATTTTGGCCTCCTAGACTGGTCCCCTGGGGCCTCCAAGACAGCCCAAGAGGCTCCAAGAGGTCCCAAGGGCTGGCCCCGGAGCCGTTAGAGGGCTTCTTGGACATGTGTGTTTCGAAACACGCTCCAGGGCTGGAACCAGCTGGGTGTTTTAGGTGGCCCAGCACAGGTTGTTGCCAGCAGGATGGGCGGGCAGGTTCGAGGTGCTGGATTCGAGATTTTTTTGGGGGTTATTGTTTTTTTCGTCCTCAGGGGGCCGTTTTCGGGCCCCCGAAACGGATCTGGAGTGACAAACTGAAGCACATGGAAATTTGAAGGGGTCCCGGGATTTATTTTGAGCGAATTTCGCTTCATCCCCCTTCCTGAGAGGTTTTCTGGGGCCCCAGCGAGTTCATACCCCGCTTTCGCTTCTAACTCCAGGGGCTTTTGGAGAAGGCATGCGAGAAGTCCCTGAAGCGTTATAAGTCTCCAGCGTGGCGACGCTTGACAGTGATGCCACCCAAAGTAAAGAACGGCACTCAATCGACGGTTGGTGAGACCGCGGCCGGACGCCCCCTAGCCGAATCGCCAATCCGCCACGTCAGCCGACGTTGGCGGTTGGCGCGTCAAGGCGCCGGCCGAAGCACATGGGTACCATGCCCCCCATCGAGGGTGGTGGGTTGGAGGGAAACGAACTGCGATCGCGGTTGCGCCCGATGCGCCCCGGCGAATGGACGCGCCGGCTGACGGCAACCGGCGTGGACCATAGTTGCGCCGCGGCAAGCAGCGGACAACGCCCTGGGCGGGCGCCCTACCCCGGACTGCGGCTATGGGCAGGCAGGGCGCCGCAGACATGCCCTGGGCGCTTGATATCCCACCCCGCGGCCAGGCGGCAGTCCGGAGACATCGCCACCGTGCGCGGAGAGGGGGCGGGCGAGGGGGGCCCGGCGCGCCGCCGCGCGGCGTGCCAGCAAGCCCGCGCGGGGGCCTGGCCCGCGCGACGGAGCGGCGGCGTGGGGCGGGCGTTCATGCAGCCGCCCGCCGTCGCGCGTTCCGACGCTGGCGGGGCGCGCCCCCCCGCGTCAGTCGACTTACGACTTGCAATTTGCAGTGACAAACAACGTGGTGTTACCGTCCCAGAAGTCTCCAGCGCGGCGACGTTCGCCAGCGATGCCACCCGAGAGGGGGGTCTTGCGCCCAATCGACGTTGGGTGAGGCCGCGGCCAATCGCCACTTTGCCACCTCAGCCGATGCTGGCACCGGCCGAAGCACGTGGGTACCATGCCCGACGCCGCGGTCCCAGGTGCTGAGGCCGACGCGCTGCCCCAGCGGGCCCGCGACGCCAAGCGGGCCCGCATGCGCCCAATGCCATGCAGAGAAACGGACGCAGAACCGCAGCGCGGGCATGAGCGGGTGGCGGACAAGGCGCGCGCGAGCGCGCATGCGAGGGGCCGGGTGAGGCCAGGACCGGACTGCCCGCGCGCTTGGCGTCGCTGGACGCCGCGGGGAACCCTGCCTCAGGTCCGTCTTCGCTTGGCGACGCGACGAAGTGCGCCATGGCGAGTGCTTGGCGCTCCATCTTCTCGATGTCAAGACAGCGCGTCCATGCTGGCTTCTGCCAGTCACCAGCCTTTTTGCGATTTTCGGTAGCGCGGCCGCCGAACGCCGCTAGGTCTTGAGCATGGCCTGTCCTGGGCGAGTGAGTGCCTTAGGCGCCGGCGTTGCTTGCGCTCGCATGGCGCAGCGCTGCTCCAAGTGCGCGACGGGCGCCCCCTGCGGGCCAGCCAGCCCGCGGTGCGTCGCCCTCGGGTCGAGCACGTATCCGCGCGCCCAGGCGTGCGCTGGGCTCGTGGCGCGCGGGCGATTGCGCCGGCGCTCGCGCGCGAGCGTCGTCCGCTTGTCGTGATTCTGGCGGCTGACGCGAGATGAATCGGCGGTTCCTTCGTCGATGAACAGACTGGCGCGCGTCCGCGAGGCGTCGGTTAGCGACCCGGCTCGGTGAACACTGAACGCCTCAGAAGGTAGACAAAGGGGAAACGCGTATGACGCTGCGAGAGGCATGCCCGGGCCGCGTTTGGTTGGCAACGCAATTGGGCATTCCGGCAGCCGCGCGAGCGTATCCGCGCGGATTGCCCTGAGGGGGCGCGCAGACATACCAGGTCGCTTCTCGATGGCCGCTTTAGCCTCCGCCCGAGACGCGCGCGAGAATGCCGCGCCCGACGCCCGCGCGACGTGGCAGGCTCTCTTGCGACGCGAGAGCGAATTGCAGGACTTTGCGCGACAACGGAAAGTTGCTGGCCAGGGCGGGAGTTCGTCGACCTACGGCGGCTGTTAAGCGCCCTTGCGTTGCAATACTTCGCGCGCGAGCTTTTCCCAGCACCCGAAGCCGCTGCTGACTTCTGGGGTCGAGAGGGGGCGCGGCCCGAGCAAGGCTCTGTTTCGGGCTGCCTGTGTCCGTGCCTGTCCCTCCGGGGCGCGCTCTTGCGATTTCGCTGCGCGCGTCGCCCATCTGACGCTCGATTTCGGCGGTGCCGCCCGCGTGGGTCTGCGCGCCACTGCGCTCGAATCCATCGCCGGGCTGTGGCTGCGCCGCCGGCGGTTCCGCGGCCCGGCCGGCGGCGGTCCCGGGGGCGGCGCTGGCCTCGGGCCGCCCTGCGTCGTGGCGCCGTGCTGGCGACGTCGCGCGGACTGCGCGCAGGGTGAAACAGACGCGGCGGCGCGCCGCGCGAGGTGGCCAGGGCGTCGCGCACAGTGGGCTTGACGACGAGGAGTCCGAGCTGGATTGGCGCTGGCTGGGATCTGGCCGGGGCCGCGCGGCCCGCAGTGCTCCCCGGCAATTGCCGGCTGGGTGGCCTGGCAAATGATCGCGCGAGGCCAGCGTCGAGTCGTCCCTGGTCGCGCGTGCGCCTTCCGTCGCTGTGGTGATGCGGCGACAAACAGCCCGGTTGCCTCCTCTGCTGCCTCGCGCCAACACGGGGGACCCGCTGGATTCGTCCCAGGGCGCGGAGGGGCCTTCCCCAGGTGGCTCCTTGAGATCAGCGCCAGAATGGCACGCCACGCCGTGCCCTTGCGGGGCAAAGCCATGCGAGCCCGGCGTGCTCGCGCGCAGAGCGCGCCTTCGACCGTCCGCGAAAGCAGCTGTTGTGACGCAACCCAGAAAGTCCCCGAACTGTTGCCGTCTAGATGCTGCAGCGCGCTCATCCCGGCTGACCGCGGACGCTGGCGGGCAGCAACGGGGTGAACGCGCGGCGCATCGCCGAGCACGTCGCTCAGATAGCATCGAGCGTCTCGTGCGGCAAAATGCAAGAATGACCTTGCGCGACCAGGCGCGCATCTTCCACCGGCGCGGGCATGGCCCTCTCCGGGTCGCAGTGCTCGGCCGACTCTGGCGGCGAAGCCAGCCGGCCCTCCCGTCGCCTGCTCGTGCCCTGCGCTTCTCCTCGCTTGGTCGCGCGAGCAGGCGCGACGCGGCCGAGGTCGCTGCAGCGCGCGCCTCGCGCCCCGCCTCGCGCGCCCTGGAACGCGCGCTGGCGCGCGTCAGTGCGTGCATGCGTGCACTGGGCAGAAACGTTGAAGTGTCGCTGAGTTGGCGATGAGCTGCAAACGGTGATCGAACGCTTTTGCGCCCTCCTGGCGCAGCAGACATTCTGCGCTGACGTTGCCGTAGTAAGTGCGGTTCGGGCGGCCGCGCGCGTCGCGTGCAGGCGCTGAGAGACCGAGAGAAACTTCAGCAGGCCCCGGCGCCGTGATTTGCGCGTCCGAGCGCCTGGTAAGCGCGACCTCCAGTTCCTGTGGAGGCGGCGTGTCCGCCCAGAACGGACGGCCGTCGATCGATGGGGCGGCTGCCGCGCGCGCCAGATTCGAGGCGGCGTCGGCGAGCAGCCCTCGCGCGCGATCCTCTCACGGCGCGACGGGGGGGCGCGGAAGGATGACGTGGCACGCCGCAACCTGAGCCAGATCACCTGTCGCCACCGCGACAGGGCAACTAAGTGTTTGTCACCGACGCGCCCTCTGCGATCGCGCTCCCGTGCGTATGGGGCCCGACGTGGCGCGGCCGAGCCGGTTCCGCGCGCCCAGGCACGTCCGGCTTCGCTGCTTCGCCAGCTAGCAGCGATGCGATGAATGACTATGCCCAGCATTGTCACTCGCGAGCCGAAGTCGAGGTGCCCTCGCCAGACGTGCGAAGCGCATAGATTGCTCGGCGGGTTCCTGGCGCCCGGCGCCGAAGAAGTCAACGACGCAACGCGCGATCGGCAGGCGCCACGTTCTCCTTGCATTGCGCAGGAGCTCCTCGCCCGCGCAATTCCAGCCGTGGACCGATGCCACTGGGCCGAAAGGCAGCCCGACGTGCGTCGAAATGACCAGGCTTCCACTGTGCGTGAAGACCGAGGTGGCCGCCCATCGGTCTTCGGGGCGCACTGGCAGGCGCATGTGCGCGGCGTCAGTGTATGCGCTGAAGATCGTGGGACAAGCGCCCGCGGCAGATTGGAACGGTTCTCAAAGTGCGATGAAAGTGTCCGCGCTGTCGACGCGCGACTTATCATTGATGCAGGCGCGCGCGTTGGCGCCGCTCTTCGAGAGACCGTCTGCGGCGCTGATCTTCGCGGACCCTTGGGGGCGCGCGCTCTGTCGCGCGGCGAAGCGCTTCGCCCGGTGCCCGCGCGCCTCCTGCCCTGGCGTTGATGCGACTGGCGGGGCCATGCGGCCGCGCTACGCATCGGCGGGCGAGAGTGCAGGCAAATCGGCAGACGCCTCAGCATTGTTCGCGGGCGCAGTCCGCCGCAGGTCATGGGCCGACTCCGCGGCTTCTGCGCGAAGTGGCGCGCCGTCGCTCGCGAGCGGCAGTTTGCCAATAATCGCAAAACATGTTCGCGACGATTCCTTTGCCGCGAGGGTTGCGTGCGTCGTCTCGCTCAGGGCCAGCAGCGGGCCGTTCTCGTCTTTGATGAATCGGCGAACGGCGCAGTCGGTCGCCCTGCTGCGCCGGCGCTCCGAGCAGCCAGAGCGCTTGAGCTCGCGCCCCTTGGCCTCGACGCGCGAGATGATCGCCTCGCGCTCGTGGATCGCGCGATCCGCGGTCCTCTCCGCTTCCCAGCGGATGGCTCCATGGAAATCGGGCGCCAACTCGCGCTGCGCGTCCCCTTGCGCGCATGTGGCCCCGCTTGCCTCGGCCTCGGCCTGCGACAGGAATTTGACGTAGGGTGCGTCGGCCGCCTCCGTTCTCCCGACGATAGCTTCCCGCCGAGCCGCCGGGCTCGGCGGCGGCGGCGGCGGGCGGCGATGCGTGCTGACCAGGCGAACGGAGGCTCGGGCGCGGATGGCCAGGCTGCGCCGCGCGAGCGTGCGCCCCGCCGCAGATGCGGCTGGCGGTGGAGGAGCGCGCGCCCGCCGCCGTCCAGCGGCCACATCGGCGCACCGCGCGCGCTTCGTCGACATGGTTCGCCCGGGCGGCGTCGCCGTCGTCTTCCCGCGCTGGCTGGCGCGCGGAAGCGATGCAAATGCGCGACGTAATTCGCAGCTGGATGTCCGTATTGTTACCAGAACGTCACCGAGCACGCCCAGGGCCTCGTCGCGCGCGGTCCAGCGCGCACTAAACGGGCAACTTCGCGGAACAATGTGCCGCGTTCCGTGCGCGTCGCGAGCGCGCCCAGCCGCGATGAGCTAGCTCGCCGACAGCGCGTGGCGAGACCGCGCCCAGTTGCAGCGCACTGCGCGGAAATACATATCCGCGCAGCTCCGCTCGTCCGCGCAAGCCACCCGCGCCGGTCGCTGCCCGGCCTAGCTGGCAGCCCTGACCGGGCGCGGAGGTGTCTGGGGCTTGCGCGCCCCGTCGTCATCTGCGGGCTTATTCTGAGCAGTCCGCGAGCTGGCAGAGATGCCCCACTTGTGCATTTTTTGTTCCGAAATGCCCCGCTGGGCCGATTGCCCTCGGCGGCCTGAATCCTGTCGCGCGGAACCCGCGCTGGTTCCCTGCCTGTGCGCCCCCGCAGTCGCCGCGACTGCGTTGGCGGACTGTGCCTGCGCGGCGGAACGCGCTCGCGACCAGCCCCGCCAGCCCGCGAGTGAACGAACCTTGGTGGCGCGATCGAATTTTTTCTTTGTTGCCCGCGGGGCCAGCGAGTCGAGATCTTTGGCGGCTGCTTCGACGTTGAACGGCTAAACGCCACTCTGCAGCGAGCGCTCGGTCCATCGCTCCCATGCGATTTTATCGCACAAGAGCGCGAGCCCCGCCTTGCGACCTGCGTGGGGCTTTCAAGGCCACCTGGCGACGTGCCCGGCGGCGTCCGCCGCGGCGCGCGCGCCGTCGCAGCGCGGGGCTGCAATGCGAAGCGCTTGCGTTCCACGCGCCGCGCGTGTGACAATTGTTTGTTGTCAGCAGCCGCGATTGCCTGCGCGTCGTGGGCACGGTGCCGCTCGGGCCCAGATATCGCGCGCGGGCCCTTGCTGCTGCCTGCAGTTTTGTTGTTATCATCGGCGTCGTCTTCCTCGTGGGCACCGGTGGCCCAGGTCGGGAGGAAGCCGCGCAGGTCCGTGCAAATGAAAGGATGGTTGCGGACCCGCTTTCTGGCCCTCGCGGCTTCGGCCGCGAGTCGGTCGCCTTTCGCGCTCGTGCCGCTGGGCCGCAAACGCGGCGCCCGCCGCGGGCGAGGCGCGCGCTTGCCAGACCTCGGCCAGACCGACCGGCTTTGCCCACTCAGCGAAGTCGACGCAAGTTCGGCGCCCGCTTCGACGGGGATCATGCGAGCGGCAATCTCCGCGTTAGCCTTCCCCCTGGCACGCGCGCGGCGCCGGGCCGCCCCGCGCGTGCAAGCGTGCCGCTGCCTGTCTTCCTGCCGCGATCGCGCGTTCCATCGCGCTGCGAAGTGCGCCCGTCAGGGCAGCTGGCGGGTTTTCCGGGCCCGCCTGTTCTTCGATGCGTAACGTTGGCCAGCTGTGCTGGCGCCTTCAGGTGTTTCTTTGTGAGGCGCCCCGTCGCTGCCTTATATCCGATATCTGGCCACTCCGCGCCAAATGCGGGGTCCTGTTTCAGGAATCCCAGCTGCTCATGAATCTGGCTGGGCGAGTCCCCGCGGGCGAAACGCTGGCGAAACGGCCGCGACGGCTGACGCGCAGCTCCGAGAGGCGCCCGCCGTGGGTGGAGGATACAAGCGATGCGAGCGCAAGGGGTGCGCCGCCGTGGCACGGCGCCCGCCGGGAGCTCTGACAATGAGGCTCTTCTAGGGGGATGCTAGCGCGACCCTCTGGGGGAGCGCGGCGGCCCTCGGGGCCCTGGTGGGCGCGGGCAGGAGCGGGGCCTTGGTTCTCGCCGCTATGGGCGCGATCGAAAGCACCTTTGCTGCCGCGGGCCTGCCCTGAAGTCCGCAATGGGGTCAGGGAGAACCCGAGCGGGCCCCCCTTGCGGACCGAGGAGGAACCTGGGGTTTGACCGTTGCGGGCGCGCGCAGTGTCTCCAGGGCCACGCAGGTCCGTAGGAACTTGGAGGAGCCCAAGCAGGCCCCCGTCGCAGACCAGTACGGAACCTGTGATTTTTGGCCGCCATGGGCACGAACAGGGTCGCCACGGGCCACTTTGGGCCGACCCGAGGACACAGAGGGAGAAGGAAGGGCCCTCGCGGGCAACCAACGCAGGCGCAAGCGAGCCCTTCAGAAAGAGCGGATGGAAGCAAAGCGGAAGACCAGTGGTCAATATGGGCCGACCCCTGAGCAACGCGGACCGCGGCCGCGTCCGACGCACTATGGCCGACGGACGCGCCGTGCGTCGCCCCCCCCCCCCCCCCCCGGGAACCAAAGCTGCGCCATGGCGCGCAGAGGGCAACGCCCTGGGCGGACGCCGTGCCCCAGATTTGCCACTATGGGCAGGTGTGGCGCCGCAGACATGACTGGGCACCTGATGTCCCGCCCCGCGGCCAGGCGGCATCAGGGAGACATTGCGACCGTGCGCTTGGTGGGGGCGAGCGAAAGAGGGCCCGGCGCACGGCCGCGCGGCATGCCGGAAAGCCCGCGCGCGGGCATGGCCCGCCCTACGGAGCGGTGGCGCGGGGCGGGTTTTCATGCAGCCGCCCGCCGTCGCGCGTTGCGACGGTGGCGAGACGCGCCCCCCCCCCCCCCTCCCCACGCGTCAGTCGTTTTACAGGACTAGCCACGTTATTGGGGGGATAAGCATGGTCTGGTCCATGGTATCCCTCAGCGTTGAATGGCGCCCTCTCTTTCAACGCGCCCCCTGGCGCCGCTCCTCGTCCGGGCACGTGCCTCCTGCCATGATTTGCGAGCCCCCTTTTGGGCGCCCTCCTCTTGGGCGCCCCCGATTTCACGAGTCATCCAAAAACCTAGGTACTTAGTATCTTCGGCGCGGGTCTCCAGACTTATTTTTTGCGTTCAAAGCAGGTCGCCAGATTTGCTGTGAACGTTGAGGAAAATTGCCCAGATGGGGGAAGGCAACATCAGGATCGCCTGCGGTATTCTTTCGGCGTGCCCCATGCTGCTTCACATGGCTTTCAGTTCCTTTGTCGTATTCGCCCGCCCTGCTCCAGCCCTTCCGTTTTGCGTTTTCGTTATCATCGTTCCTTCTTCCCCTGCCTTACTTCCTCCTTTGCTTCCCTGCCTTCTTCCGCCTTGCCTCCTCCTCCTCCTCCTCCTCCTCCTCCTCCTCCTCCTCCCTCTTCCTCTTCCTCCTCCTCCTCCTCCTCCTCCTCCTCCTCCTCCTCCTCCTCCTCCTCCTCTCCCCCCTCCCTTATCATGCCGTCTGGGCGGTTCCTCCTTTTTCTTCTCCTCATCCTTGTCGTCCTCATCGTCGTCGTCGTCGTCGTCGTCCTCCTCCTCCTCCTCTCCGTATGGGCTGCCCCAGCGAGCCAGCCTTGCCCGTCCTCCTTTTCTTCTCCCCCGTGAAGTGGGGAAGTTTCCGACGGAATCCTTTAACAGTTTTAGCGCCTTTTTGCGGTGTGTGGGGCATAGCATGACAGCGCACGTTGATTGTATAGTCAGAGGACGTTTCCTGGGCAGTCACCATCCTTGTAAAGTTTTCCTTCCGGCCGGGGGCGCGCTGGGCAGTCATCGGTGACCTTCTGGAGGGCCCCAGAGGCGTTTTCAGGTCACTGGCCAGAGGTCCCCTAGAGGAACCAGCTTGGAGTCAAAACTGTGTGCACCAACCTTGTAGCCTGGGGCGGGAATTCGAGCAGTTATCATTATGTAGTACATCCACATTGCGTGGAGTTCCGGGTCGGTCGGCCCCATGACTGGCGACCGCTTAAAATGCCAGATTCGCATGTCACGGAGTCGGTGCGGCGACGTAGGACTGACAGACAGTGGAGAGCTTGGGGCATGGAGTGGTGGGAGCGACTGGGAGGCTGGTGCGTCATTCGCCCGCCTCCCTCGGGACCCAGTTCCCCGGTGGAGCGACTCCGCCCCTTGGGAAGAAGGTTACCGTTGCGAGCGCTCCGTAACCATGTTTGGCTCAAGATCAGAGGAAGACGTACTTTCCTCCCTCCGCCAATGCCTGATTGTCGAAACCACCTGGGCGGTAGGAGTGCCGGCTCTCGGGATAGGTTCTGGGATGCTCGTTTGGTCTTGTCGATCGAACGTCTCTTGAGGGCCGTCTTGGGCCTCCCAGACAGGGTCCAAGTGAAACAGCCATTACCTCGAGAGGTGGTCGTGTTGGCCCGAGAAGACATCATCGAGTCGGACGTTCTTTCCGAGATCAGCGACGAGTAATCTATGAACCCACCCTGCGCACTTCCCAGTGGGCGCCCCGTCGGACCACGAGGCGCTCACAAGTCCCCCCCTCCTCCCCCCTGCATCCTTTCCCCTTCCCCCCCCCGTTCCCTCCCCGTCATCATGCCGCTTGGGCGGTTCCTCCTCCTCTCCTCCACCCCCCCGCCCTACCCCCACCCTTCCCTGTGGAGGCTTCTGGGGTTCTCCAGAGACGCCTCCTCCCTGGGCGACTCTCGCGGGCATTTTTTTGGTGTTTCTGGGCGCCCCCCCCGCGCACCCTGCGAAGGTCGAGGGTCGAGGGCTCTGGGCTCGCCCCTTTCGCGTGCTCGCTCCTCCCCTTGGATTTCTCGGGCGCTTCGCTCTCCTCCAGGCCGTCCAGATTGGGTCCGAGTAGATCGGGTCGGAGAGCTGGGCCGCATTGCCAATGCCTCGGTGATGCTGCTCGATGTGGAGCCCGAGTTTTCTCCAGGTCGCGCCGGTGCCTCGCCGACGCTGCCAGTGCATCGTCGATGCATCGGCGATGCATCCAACGATGCGGCGCGATCCTCCGACCCACTACGGGAGGCCTGTGTTTCCCTCCGCCGTCGCAGTCTCTTCGTGACGCGGGTCGGGCTCTGACCCATGGGCCCGCTTTTCGTCCATTCCCCCCCCCCCCTCTGCGGATTCGTGGCCAGGGAAAGCAACTTCCAGAGGCCGCATCTGTCCGAAAGCTGACCGCTGTGGTTGTGCGTCGCCTGGATCTGACGGTCCTCCCCTCCCTCTTCCCTTCGTGCCATTCGTGGCTCTCTCTTTTTTTTTTTTTTCTCTCTCTCTCTCTCTCTCCTTTTCCCTCGGACATTGCAAGGACAACACCATCTTGGCCGTGGGGGGTGCTTGCCAGACGAGGAGGAGGAAGAGGAGGAGGAGGCGGAGGAGGTGGAGGAGGAAGAGGAGGAGGAGGATAAGGCGGAGGAGGAGAAGGAGGAGGAGGATGAGACGGACGGCTGCTACTGCTGCTACTGACGATGCTTTAACTGATTCTGGCACTGCTGCTGGTGATTCCATGCTCATCATGTTGATGATGGACGTGGTGGTGGTGATGGTGGTGGTGATGATGTTGAGGATGATGATGATGATGATGATGATGATGATGATGATGATGATGATGATGATGAAGAAGCTGATGCTGATGATGATGATGATGATGATGCTGGTGATTCTGATGAAGATTCTCATGCCGATGATGAGGCTTATGATGCTGATGATGATGATGCTGATGCTGATGCTGCTGCTGCTTCTGCTGATGCTGATGGTTCTGCTGCTGATGATGATAATGCTGCTGCTGATGATAATGCTGCTGCTGATGATGCTGATGATGATTATGATGCTGATGATGATGCTGATGATGCGGTTGCTGATGATGATGACGCTGATGCTGCTGATGATGATGCTGCTGCCGATGATGGTGATGATGATGCTGCTGATGATGTTGCTGATGATGATGCTGATGATGCTGATGCCGATGATGCTGCTGATTATGATGATGATGATGTTGATGATGATGCTGCTGATGATGACGACGACGCTGTGATGATGCTGATGATGCTGATGATGACGATGGTGACGATGCTGATCATGATGATGATGATAATGATGCTGATGCTGATGATGATGCTGATGCTGATGCTGATGCTGATGCTGAGGCTACTGATGATGCTGATGGTGGTGATGATGATGATGATGAGGATGATGATGATGATGATGATGATGACGACGATGATGGCGATTCTGATTATGATGATGATGATTTATATGACGACTGTGATGATGTTGATGATGATGATCATGCTGATGCTGATGAAGATGATGCTGATGCTGATGAAGATGATGCTGATGCTGCTGCTGCTCATGACGATGATGAAGATGATGATGATGATGATGATGATGATGATGATGATGATGATGATGACGATGATGATGCTGATGATGATGCTGATGATGCGGTTGCTGATGATGATGACGCTGATGCTGCTGATGATGATGCTGCTGCCGATGATGGTGATGATGATGCTGATGCTGATGCTGATGCTGCTGCTGCTGCTGATGATGATGATGATGATGGTGGTGGTGGTGGTGGTGGTTGTGGTTGTGGTAGGATGAGGAGGAGGAGGAGGAGGAGGAGGGGGAGGAGGCGGGGGTGGGAGAATGGGAGGAGGATGAGGAACCCAAGGGGGATGTTCTGGGGAAGGGGGAAGGGGAGGAGGATGGGTGAGGGGGGCAGGGGGAGGGGGGGGGGCAGGAGGGCGGACGCCGCTGTGAGGGAATTGAGATACCAGCCATGCTTTTGTTCAGCTCCTGTGTCGGTTCTCGCTCACTTGTCTTGTGCAT
This sequence comes from Prorocentrum cordatum, assembly GCA_963575745.1. Taxonomy (NCBI): domain Eukaryota; class Dinophyceae; order Prorocentrales; family Prorocentraceae; genus Prorocentrum; species Prorocentrum cordatum. Next base: position 191,590 of record CAUYUJ010017712.1, on the reverse strand, counting down.
CTGCAAATGTGCAATATGGTCGTGGCATCTACCGACAGGCCATCTCGCACGATGCTACGGACCACGTGTTCTTCTCGAATAGGCCCCCGTTGTGGCTATCTTCTGCTCTGGCAGCGACGCTTCATGGTGGAGTAAGCGGTGCTCGATGCCACCTTTCGTGAACCAGCATTCCTCCGCTCATGATTACCATGTTGCTCCTTCTTCTTCCCTCCATCTTTCGCGGACCTCCTCCTCCTCTCCTGCCGCCTCTAGTCTGTCTCCCCCCTCCCTCGCACTCCACGACGGTGCGTATGGACCTTTCCAGGACCAGGCCACTGCCAGGACATCAACACCCATGTGAAAGCAAGAGGACCTGCGCGCGGCTCCTTCTTCCAGGACCCTACCAGGACCTCACCAGCCGCGTGCCTGCTCCAGGACCCTGCGTCTGGCACTCTCTGGGGCCCAGGACTCCTCCCATGGCTCTTCCAGGGCGCCGCCATCCGTGCGGCCGCTCGAGAATGGTGTGTTCTGCCCCTCGAAGACGGTTCGAGGCATGGATATTGCCGCCAGTCGCCCCTTGCTCCTCCTCGTCCTCTTCCAGGTACACTTAAGAAAGATGAGGATACCTTGCCCCAGAGCGATCTGGAACGCTTTCTGAGGCGCTCGAGAACGGTCTCGGAGCGCTCCAGAACGCTCGGGAACGGCCGCCAGGGGCTTCTTTTCTTTTTGTTTTTCCCTCTTGTCTTTTGTGCCCCCTCCTCCAACAATGGACTGAGTAGATCGCGCCGCATCGCCGATGCATCGATGGCCCCGCGCGAACCAGAATTCGTTTTTTTCCATGCCGACGCAGCAGACGCCTCGCCGACGCGCGGATCGGCGCTGCATTTTGGAGGCACCCATTGTCTTCTAACGGCGGCGAGCGAGGGGGGGAAGTGAGGAGGAGAAGTCCTCGTCAGAAGGCGGCGGGGCTTCGGGGCTTCTCAGAAGAAGACTTCTCAGAAGGCTGGGGGACTTCCGAGCCTACTGAGAAGGTTCGCCCCCTCTCGCTCGCCGCCGATTGGAGGGCCTGGAGCCTTCCACGACAGCTTCTTAGAGGCCCGGAGGGCCTCCAGGAGGCCGCCCGCCTCCTCCGCAGGCCTCCGGCGTCGTGATTTTTTTTCGCAGCATGGGGCGCTCGGAGGTCTGGGCCTCCTCCACGGGGCTTTTGTCCTTGCCCCAGAGCCGCTCTTTGGCGGCTCCTCGGGCCCAGCAGGGGCCCCTGGACCCCGAAACCATGCTAAGGCCTCCCATCGTGCATGTCATCTCCGCGGCGGATCAGAGGAGGGAAGGTTCCCATACCCATACCCTTGCCTCGTTTTCGCCTTTTGGGCCTCCTGGGAGGCTCTCGTCGCCGCTGCTGGATTCCTCGGGACTCGTCCTTCCCCCGGAGCCGCTTTTTGACGGTTCCATCGGGCCCAGCAAGGGCCCCCGAACCCCGAGAACATGCCAAAGTTTATCATGTTCCAACCTGCTTCAGCCTTGATCACCAGAAAGAATTTCGAGCACCAAGAAAGCATCGGCACTGGATGGTCTTCACGTGTCGGGCCCTGGGAGCCGACACTCGTTCGGCATTTCGCCAGCGTGTCGGGCAGACAGTGTTACGATACTCCTCGGGATGCTCGGAATTATTTCTGGGATGTGGTCCTCAAGTACGACGGGAACAAGACAAGCCAGGGTCTCAGGGTGCGTTGGAGATCGTCGTCATCGTCGTCGTCGTCGTCGTCGTCGGAGTCGTCGTCGTCCCCTGGCGCGTTCCGCGCCGTGCAATGGAGGCGCTGCCGGGATCTCAGGGTGCCAAAGCCTCCCATCGTGCTTTCCTTTTCCGCTGCGAACGGAGGCCCAGGCACCCGCCTCCCCAGAAGGCCTCCCCCCCTTGCGAGTAGTTGCCCCGCCGTGCGCGTCGCCGTGGTTTGGACCCCAGGACCTGGTGGTCAGTGCGATTGTGGCTGCGTTTGGCGTTGGCAGGGCTGCGTTCGATGCGGAGCCACCTGCCCGCTCACTGCTCGCCATCCCATACCTTGGGCAAAGCGTACACCGAAGAAGCCCTGTCAGAGGGATAGCCCCACAGGCATAGCGTGCCTTCTGGAGATCCGATCTTGCACGCAATTTTTCCAACGCCAACCGTAAATATTGCTATCTGCCTGCGCAGTCACACGCTACCCAAACATGCCGAACCACCTCTTCGGAATCTGCGTGGTGGTTGGCCGTTTCCTCAGACGGTCCACGCGTGATCGCAGCTTGGCTAACCAACAGTCGGGATCGTGAAATGGTGGCTCGGAATCACAGGCAAATATCTTGGTGTCTCGATCCAGCTGGTTTTGCACACCGGCTCAGCCACCAACGCACCAGCCGTCGGTGGCGTCCAACAGAGGGGTGATGACCAGCGGGAGGTGTGTATCGTGGCCGGGACCATGATATCTCACCAGATTCCATGGCCCCCCTTCTAATTTCAACGCGTCCATTGGCCCACCCTGGGCGATTTGCGAGCCCCCCTCTTGGACGCCCTTTTTTCTGTCGGGTCGGACGAAAGGGGAAAACAAGGGTAGCGGGGGTGTACGCAATCTGCTGCTTGAAGTCGGGTTCGGCCCCGCTGCTGGACGCTCTCCTCCATACACTGGCGCGAGGCGCCAGAAGCATCAAGCACGTGAGTCGATTCGCTCACCCCTTCCCAGACATCCGATTTCTTGAGTTTCTCAATGCGCGGTCCCCAGAGGCCTCGACCTTTTCCCCAGGACCAGCTCTTCATCCCTAGTCGCTCTTTGACGCTCCTGGGGCCCGGCGAGGGCCCCCAGAGGTCGAACAGTGAGAAAGAACAGCGCCTCGAGTTTTCGAGACGGTGGAGGTCTGGGATTACGACCCCCCCCCTTCCCTCTGGTCAGATCTTGGACGCCCCCGAAATCGGCAAACTTCAGGCATCCAAGCACGGGGCCGGGCCGTGCCGGCCCGCGCCGCCTCGTCTGCCGCGGCCGCGCAGGTCGGCGTGCTACTCCTCGCTGGAGAAGTACGAGAAGGCCCTGGAGGCGGCCTCTGCGGGTCGTTAGGCACAGTGCAGCCCCGAGCCCCAAGAACAAAATCGAGTCGTGGCCTGACTTGGGTCCTTGGTTTGGTTGCGTCCCCTCCCAAAGGATTAGGGTACTTTTGTTGCTTATCAGCTGGGGGGGTGGGCCTTCCTTGGAGCCGGCTGGGGTCTGAGGTGGCCCTGCTCTGGTTCCCTCCAGCCGGAAGGGCGGCGAGGTTCGAGGAGGTTATTTGTTATTTTCGGCCTTGCGGAGCCGTGTTCGGACAGATTTTCTGGGGCCCTAACAAGTGCAGACCCCTCGGCTGCCTCCAAGTTGGGCCAGCCAGCGCTAGCTTGCTTTTCGGACCTTTTGGTACGATCGAAATGGATACGGAAAGAATGAGCACGAAGACGAAGACTGGCAGCAGTTCCTGTTCATTTTCAACAGGGTTTGCTATTGGCGTCGCTGCGGTCGTTGCCCAGAGGCCGCTGTTGGTGTTGGACAGCATTTGTTGTTGGGCATCGTGCCTTTCCGTACCAATTTCGGGCGTCCAACTTCGAGTAGAGAAGAGATCAGGGGCAACGATGGGGGGAATGGGCTCAGGGGGGGTGCATCGACCCCCGATCGCCTTGCAATCAGGCGCCTATCGCGGTTCTATCGGTGATGTATCGCCGATTCCAGATCTATCCCTCCGCCCCTGAGCCAGGAGAGGGCCGAGGAGGCGGAGGTAGGCGCAGGGAGCCCCCCCTTCCCTTTCCCAGGGCCTCCGAGTTCCATCAGTGGTTGTCTTTGTGGTAGTCCTTGTGGTTACCTCCCTGTGTTTGTCCTTGTGTTTCGCCAATCCTGTGGGGCGCTGCCGTTACTGCCGTTCACCGCGTATGCAGTGATCCCCCGCTGCCGCCTCCCATGCCCGTGGTTCGGAAGCCGTTCGGAGTTCTTGCTGGCTTATGGCGAGTTCTGGCCACAAAGCCAGGCCTCCGCGTGTCGTGAGCAAGTCCCGACGTGTGTTTTTTGCGGTATTGTTCGGCCTCTGGCGGCCCTCGCCGGATGAGAAGCTGGTCTCGGGGAAGGGGTCCAGACATGTGTTGGCCAAGGCTGAGGCCAAGGATGTCTCGGGGGCCCTTCGTTCCAGAAGTCCAGGAACCGTGCGGTGACCACAGCGTCGGGCGAGTCAGTTCAGGGGCACCGACAGAGGTGAGTGTTATATATCTGTATATATATATATATATACATATATATATATATATATATACATACATATATATATATATATACATATATATATATATATATATAACGGGAAGGGATTGGCGAGGATGAGGACGAGGAGGAGAAGGAGGAGATGGAATTGGAGGAGGAGGAGGAGGAAGAGGAGGGGGAGGATGGGGAGGTGGAGGGGGAGCAGGAGGAGGAGGAGGAGGAGGCGGAGGAGGGGGAGGAGGCGGAGGAGGAGGAGGAGGCGGAGTCGGAGTCGTAGGAGGAGGAGGGGGAGCAGGAGGAGGGGGAGGGGGAGGATGAGGATAAGGTTGAGGATGAGGATGTGGTTGAGGATGAAGATGAGGCTGAGGATGATGATGATGATGATGATGATGATGATGATGATGATGATGATGATGATGATGATGATGATGATGATGATGATGATGATGATGTGTATTCGATGATGATGACGATGACGATGACGACGATGATGATGCTGATGATGCTGATGTTGATGCGGATGATGATGACGAAGGATGAGGATGATGCTGTAGTTGTTGATGATGATGATACTGATGATGATGATGCTGGGTATGATGATGATGATGATGGTGGTGGTGATGATGATGATGATGATGATGATGATGATGATGGATGGTGATGGTGGTGGTGGTGATGATGATTGTGGTGGTGGTGATGCTGATGACGATGATGCTGCTGCTGACGACGATGATGATGATGCTGATGATGATGATGATGATGATGATGATGATGCTGTCGACGATGATGATGCTGATGATGATGATGATGATGATGATGATGATGATGATGATGATAATGATGTTGATGATGCTGATGCTGATGATGATGATGATGGGGGTGGTGGTTGTGATGATGATGGTGACGATGCTGCTGCTGACGACGACGATGATGATGCTGAATCAGATGATGATGATGCTTATTATGCTGATGCTGCTGCTGATGCTGATGCTGATGATGGTGACGATTACGATGATGATGAGTTTGAGGATGATGATGATGATGATGATGATGATGCTGATGATGATGCTGATGATGATCACGATGACGATCACGATGACGATGACGATGAAGATGCTGATGATGATGATGCTGATGCTGCTGCTGCTGATGCTGATGATGCTGATGAAGATAATGATGATGACGCTGATGATGATGATGCTGATGATGATGATGATGCTGATGATGGTGCTGGGTATGATGATGCTGGGTATGAGGATGCTGATGATGATGCTGCTGCTGATGCTGATGCTGATGCTGCTGCTGCTGATGATGATGCTGCCGATGATGATGGTGGTGGTGGTGGTGGTGGTGCTGTTGATGATGATGATGCTGCTGCTGATGATGATGATGCTGATGATGATGATGATGCTGATGATTCTGCTGCTGATGATGATGGTGATGATGATGATGATGATGATGATGATGATGATGATGATGATGATGATGATGATGATGATGATGATGATGATGATGATGATGATGATGCTGATGATGATGATGATGATGATGATGATGATGATGATGATGATGATGATGATGATGATGATGATGATGATGATG
>CAUYUJ010017712.1:182405-185671 GCA_963575745.1 Prorocentrum cordatum | reverse complement strand
GGAGGAGGAACAGTTGGAGGAGGAGGAGGAGGAGGAGGAGGAGGAGGAGGATGAGGAGGAGAAGCAGGAGGCGGAGCTTCTGCTTGGGCAGCTGCGCAGCCGGCGGCGGCCGCCCCACTGGGGATGGAGAGCGACGTGAGCGTGGGCTGGTTGGCTTGCGACCACGGGTCCATGAGCGACCTGAAGGAGGAAGACGACGACGACGGGATGGGCGACGTCGGGAGGGGGGAAGGACGAGGTGATGACGGACCTCGCCAGGGACGTGGAGAACTTGCAAGGAGCGGCCGGAGCCGCGCCTTCGGAGCAGCCCATCTTGGCGGCGCCCTCGGCGCCGCTGCCGCTTCGGGGAGCGCCGCAGGCCCCGCCGCTGCGCCGCCTCCTGCCGCTGCCGCCCGCGCGCCGCGCGCCGCGCGCCAGCCCAGGGTGGCCGCGTGGACGGCGACGCCGCAGCCCGTCCGAAAGCACGTCGCTATGTGTTACGTTTGTTGTCAAGGTTTCAGTCACAAGGAGGTGCGGCTGGCGAGCCGCGCGAACTCAGACCGATACTTCGGCAACCAGCCTGCATCCCAGGAGGCATCCCACCAGGCACAGTAGACGGTCTGGCCGCGTTGCCTGAGGAAGCTCGCTCGGAGGTCCCCGCGTGCACGGTGGACGGCGCGGCGGCGCAGCCGTGCTCAACTGACGCACCCTCGGGGGACCCCAAACCCCGGCACGTGGCCGCCGCCGAAGCTGGCAACCTTCGGGGCCTGGCGTGGTGGGATACGTTCGAGCTCCAAGGCGCCTTCCGCGAGCCTGTGCCCACTTGGACGGCTGTCCCAGACAGTCTTGCAGTGGCCGTCGGCGAGCTGCTGGGCGCGGCGCTGAGGGCGGTGGCCGCAGAACCGGCCCGACAGGCTGCCTGGGCGTGCTTGCTGCTCCTGCCTCGCGTGCTCTTCGCCATCCCCCCTGCCGGCGACGACTGGCGTGCGGACTGGCCTCCGGCCCCGGGGGTGATCGGCGCCAGGATCCGGCAGGCATGGGCGGGGGACTGGGCGGGCCTTTGGGTAGCCACAGCGCGCTCTGGCGACAATGGCGCTTGCGGCAGCCGGCGGCTGCCAGACGCAGCGACCCAGACCGAGCGGGTGCACGAATTCATCATGCTTGGTGAGGTGTCCCGGGCCGCTGCGGCCGCGAGCGGCCCAGGGAAGCTCGCCGTTGGGGCGGAGGCGCGCGCCCGCCTGGCCAGCCTTTTCCCAGGGGCCGGAGCCCCGCGACTGCCGCCGCCACCACGGCGCCCCCCAGAAGCGTGGGAGGCCGACGCTGCAGAGGAGGCCGCCGGGCATGTGAGCAAGTTCCCGCGGAACTCCGAGCGGGCCTCGCGAGGGCCCACGCTGGGCAATGCTCCATGGGGGCGCAGACGGGAAGGAGTAAGCTGGTGCAGGTGCTCGCGCCGTCATCCTGCGTGGCGAGGCGCCGCCGGCCGCCTCGAAATCGCTGCTGGGTGGCCGTCTGATCCCGCTCCAGAAACCATGCGGCGGGGTGCGACCCCTCGGCTGCGGAGAGACATTCCGCCGCGTGGCGGCGAAAACAGCAACGACCAAACACAGGGAGCTCATCGCCCAGGCGGTGGGTCGTGCCAGTACGGGGTCGGTCGGCGCAACGGCGTGGAGGTCATGCACAAGGCCCAAAACAGTGCAATGCTGTCACTCGATGTGGCGAACGCCTTCAACGAGCTCGACCGGGACGTCGTGCTCCGGGAAGTCGCCCAGCGCCTTCCGCTCCTCGCGCGCCTCGCCTTGGCGTGATGGTGCGGCGGGGGCACCGCGCGCGGCGCCCGGAACTACAGCTGAGGTGACGGCGAAGCGCGGCCTTGACCAGGGCTGCCCCCTGTCGTCGGCCTTTCACGAGACAGCCACGGCGAGGCTCTACGAGGAGCTGCCGGCGACCGCCCTCTGGCGCGACCCGAACGCCTGGGTAGTGGCCTACCTCGACAACGTGTTCGTCGTCGGCACGGCGGCGGCGCTCGCTGCGGCCCTCGCCGGCGCCCCGGCCCTCCTGGTAGCGCGCGGCCTCTGCTTGAACTCCGACAAGACCGAGGTGTGGAACCCGCGCGGGCTGCCGTTCCCGCCGAGCCTCGCGGCCGCCGCGGTGCCCGACCTCGCGAGCGTGGGCAGCCGCCTCCCGTTCGTCTGCGGCGGGGCGGCGGCGGGCGACCTCGGCCAGGACCCCGCGGGAACGAGCCTCGGCGCGGCGGCCGCGCCCGAGTCGGCGACCCGCCACTTGCGCGGATTCTTGGCGAGATTGGGGCACCTGCGCGAGCACGGCCTCCGGCTCCAGGACGAGCTCGTGGTCCTGGGCACGTTTGTCAACGGAGCCGCCCTCCACCGCGCACGCACCGCGCGCCTGCTCGACGAGGCCTGGCCCCGCGCCTCCGACGACCTGTTCTTGCGACGCGCGGAGGGCGCGCTGGGGCAGCCGTTCGCCGCGACCGCGCGCGAGACGGCGGCCTTGGCTGGCACAGCTTGGAGCAACGGCGTCTGCCTGCGCGCGTGGGCTCCTGGCAGGCGTGCATGGCAGATGTGCGCCGTGAGCTGGGCAGGCCTAGCCTCGAGGCCTTCGCTGCCGCTTGCCCTCGGACGTGGGCGGCGGCTGAGCAGGCGGGGCGGCTGGCTGGCGCGAGCGCTACTAGCTGGGTCTGCGCCGCAGCGGAGCGCCTGGAGAAGGCGCAGAAGCGCCTGGCGCAGCCGGCGCAGGAGCAGCGGCGCGCTCGCCTGCTGGCCCCCCTGCCCGCGAGCCAGGCCGCCGGCCTCCGCTCCGCGGGCGGCAGAGGCGCGAGCGCTTTCCTCCTGCTCCTGGCTCGGCGGGGCCACCTCCTCGCCGACGAGCACCTGCGGCCTGCGCTCGCCCTCTGGCTTTGCTTGCCGCTGCCCGAGGGAGCCAGCCCTGCGTGCTTGCGGCGGAGGCGCGGCGGCGCGGTTTGCAGCTGCGACCTGCGGGCGAACCCCGGCCGCGCGGCGGGCTGCCCGGCAGGCGGGCTGGCCATCGACGAGCGCGATGGCGTGCGCGATTGGCTGGCCAGCTGGCTGGCTGAGCGGGGCGCCGCTAGCGTGTCCATTGAGCAGGACGTGCCCGCTCGGGGCCGCGCCCGCCCGGATGGCGGCGTGGAAGCCCCGCGCCTCGACGTGGCGTTCGTCGACCCTGTGGCAGGGCGGTGCTTCGTCGACGTCGCAGTCACCGACGCCGCGCTCGGGGCTGGCACGGGCGCCGGCCGCGGCCGCGCGACCTGG
>CAUYUJ010017712.1:167405-179905 GCA_963575745.1 Prorocentrum cordatum | reverse complement strand
TGATGATGATGATGAAGAAGAAAAACGAAACATACTAATGATAATAAGACGAGTCAGAATAATCAGACGAATAATAACAATAATATGAAGAATACGGGGCACTAATGATAATTGTAATGATAAGAAGAAGAACATGAATAATACAAATATGAAGGCTAATACGACTAATCAGAAGAACAATAATAATAGTATGGCGATTAGTAAGACGAATAATGATAATAATAATAGTAATAATACTATGAAAAAGAAGAGTACTGCTACTACTACTACTACTACTCATACGAATAATAATCCTACGACCAAGAAGAATCATACTAATCCGCCGGCCCCCTTGTGATATCATACTCTTACTAATACATTAATAATACGGAGAATAAGAAGATAGCAATAAGACTCAAAACAAGACTACTACTAATAATAATAATACGAATACTACTGATAAGGATAATAGGAGTACGGCTAATAGTATTAATAACAAGAATAATCATTCTGCTCAGCATATGCATACCATAAGAATGCAGCCAATAATAATACGAATTATATTAAGAAGCAGGGCACGAATAATACAACTAGTATCAATAGTAATACTACTAATGTTAATACGAACATTGGGAATTATATTAATAGTTCGAGAATTAAGAATCGTAAAACTAATAGTGTTAAGAATAATAATAATGTTATTTAGAATGCGAATATTCATACGACCAATAACAACAATAATATTCACAAGAAGAAGACGACGAATAATAATACTAACACTAATGGTACTCCTAAGACTACTAACACTAATAGGAGCAATCGTAGTAATAAGCATAATCGTATGCTGATGATGTTGCTGATGAGGCTGATGTTGATGCTGATAATGATGATGATGATGATGGTGATGGTGGTTGTTATGATGCTGCTGCTGATGATGATGATGCTGCTGCTGATGATGATGTTGACGGTGATAATGATGAAGGAAAAAGAGAATACGAATGATAATAATAGTAATGATCTTAGTACTAGTAATAGTAATACCAATCATCATACTAACAATACTGCTACTACTACTAATAACAATACGAGCACTAATAAACATAATAATATTAGTAGTACTCATAAGAATAATTCCCATACTAATACTAATATTAATCATACTAATACTAATAATAATAAGCACGCGACTACTACTACTACTACTACTACTACTACTAATAATACTCACAAAACTAATACTAGTAGTAATACTGATAATAATACAAATAATAATAATACTACTATTAATAATAATAAAACTACTAGTGATACTAGTACTACTACTACTACTACTAATACTACTACTACTAATACTAATAATAATATTAATAATAATAGTACTACTACTACGACTACTAATACTAATATTAATAATAATAACAATAATAATACTAATACTAATGCTGATATCAATAAAAATAATCACAATAAACAATAATAATATTACTAGTAATAATACTAATACTAATATTATTATTAATACTACTACTACTACTACTACTACTAATAATACTAATACTAATAATAATGATAATAATAATACGAATAACAATACTGATAATACTAATACTGATAATGATAATAATAATAATCATAATAATATCAATAATAATAATAAGCATAAAATAATATAAATAAAATAATAATAATAAGAATAATACTAATAATAATAATAATCATAATAATAATACTACTCATACTAATACTAATAACAATAATACTATACTAAGAAAACATAAGTAATCATACTACTAATAATGATGCTTTGGATGATGATGATGATGAGGAGGAGGAGGAGGTGGAGGGGGAGGAGGCGGAGGATGAGGAGGAGGACGACGACGAGGAGGATGACGAACAGGTGGAGGAGGAGGAGGAGGAGGAGGAGGATGAGGAGGAGGATGATGAGGAGGATCAGGATGAGGAGGAGGAGGAGGAGAAGGAGGAGGAGGATGAGGAGGAACAGGAGGAGACGAGGAGGATGGGCAGGAGGAGGAGGAGGAGGAGGAGGAGGAGAGGAGGAGGAGGAGGGAGGAGGAGGGAGAGGAGGAGGAGGAGGAGGAGGAGGAGGAGGAGGAGGAGGAGGAGGAGGAGGAGGAGGAGGAGGGAGGAGGAGGAGGAGGAGGAAGAGGAGGAGGAGGAGGAGGAGGCGGAGGTGGCGGAGGCGGAGGCGGAGGCGGAGGTGGGTACGGGTGCGGAGGCGGAGGCGGAGGCGGAGGAGGCGGAGGAGGCGGAAGCGGTGGAGGAGGAGGAGGAGGAGGAGGAAGGAAGACGAGGAGGAGGCGGGGGCGGAGGCGGAGGCGGAGGCGGAAATGAGGAGGAGGAGGTGGAGGAGGAGGAGGATGAGGAGGAGGAAGAGGAGGAGGAGGAGGAGGAGGAGGAGGAGGACGAGGAGGAGGAAGAGGAAGAGGAACCATAGGAGAAAGAAGAGGGAGTAGAAGAGGAATCCAGTCGATCTAGCAGAATACGAATAATACGACGAACAATAAGAAACATATTAGTAATAAGAATATGAACAATCATCAAAAGTATAGTCATACTATCAGTAGTAAGAGGAAGAAGGTAATGACCACTAACACGAACACTAAGAAGATGACGAGGAGGAGGAGGAAGAGGAAAACGACTACTCATATACATAATGATAATCGTATTAATGATATTACTAATACTAATAACCTTTTTACTACCCATAATCACACTAAGGTTGATAAACAACGACAAATAAAACTAATAGTGAGAAGAATAATATTCATAACAGTAATAAAAAGAATGATACCATCAAAAATAGTAATAAGAAAAGTGCTAGCATGACGGATAATACTAACACTTCATAATCGTAATACTATGACGAATAATAGTATTACTAGTAAGCATAATAATACTACTAATAAGACTAAGACGAATACGAATAACAATGCGAATGCTAATAATAATAAATGAAGGATTTGGAGACCAATAAGAACATGAATACAGTAAGAAGAGTACTATTAATAATAATACGAATGACAAGAATAATACCAATAATAAGGCGCATAAGGATGTTAGTAATAGAACGAATCAGAAGAAATACAATACTAACAACACTATGAATACTATTACGAATAACAATACAATGGGGACGCATACTAGTAACACTAAGAATAAGCATACTAATAATTTGCGGAGGCGGAATAGTAATAACAATAATGGTATTACGAAGAATACGAATACTAATGATAATACTAATGATAATAAGAAGCATATGTCGAATATGAATAATAATAACCGCAGTAATTCGAATACGTATATTAATCGCAAGAAGAAGAATACGAACCATAATATAATAAGCATATTACGAATAATAATAAGAAAACTAATACGATTTAGAAGAATAATCGTACGAAACAGCTATGACGAATACGAATAACAAGACTAATGATAGTAACGCGAATATTAGCAAGAAAAATACGAGGAATAATAAGACTATGAAGACGAAGAAGAAGAATAATAAGAAGCCTAGTACGAATAATAGTCATACGAATAATCATAAGAAGAGGGAACATAATAATAGTAATAAGAAGATTAGTACTGATAATAAGAAGAATCAGACACATACTAATAAACATAATAGTCACAACAAGAACAATACTAGTAATAGTACTATTCATAATAATAGTATTAATAATAGCCACACGGATAATCATAATAATAATTTCCATAATAATACTATTATTAATAACATTACTAGTATTAGATAATAATATTAGTAAAAATAGTGATGACCATAATCATAAGAAGACGAATAGTAAGACGGATAAGAGGAATCAACACAATGATAATAATAATGATGATGATGATGATGATAATAAAAATAATAATATTAATAATAATAGTTATAATAATAATAATGATATTAACAATAATAATCGTAGTAGTAATATCAATAATACTAATAATACTATTATTAATAATAATCATCGTAATAATGTTATTATTAATAATAATAATAATAATAATAATAATAATAATAATAATAATGATAATAATAATAATAGTAGTCATAACAAGAATATACTATGAATACTAATACTAAGAAACATAATAATAAGAAACTAAGAAGAGGAGGATGAGGAAATGGAGGAAGAGGAGGAGAGCCGTCTGTCTTTTCTTGGGTGGGGCGGGCTGGGGCTGGGGCTGCGTTTGGGGCCAGAGCTGGGGCTCGGGCCTGGGCCAGGGCAGAGGCTGGGGCCAGGGCTGGGGCCCAGACCAGGGTGGGGGCTGGATCTGGAGCCCGGGTGGGGGCCGGTGCCCGGGCCCGAGGCCGGGGCTGCGGCTGGGGCTGGGACCGGGGCCGGGGCCGGGGCCGGGGCTGGGGCTGGGGGCTGGGGCTGGAGCCAGGGCCGGAGGCCTGGGGAGCTCTCTTGCCAGCTGGAGACCACCTGCCTCCTTCTCCACAGGGGGGACCGCCCGGGCAAGGGGTCACGACCCCCGGGACCCCTCCCGGGACCCCCCCTGGGACCTCTCCCCGGGACCCCCCCTGGGACCCCCCCCCCGACGACGACGACGACGCCGACTCCGACGCCGACGACGACGACGAACGGAAGAGCGTCTCACACATGCCGACAGGGTCGGCGGATTCAGCATCGATGTAGCGTCGATGAGCGTCAATTCGTGTTTATTCGCAAGAGCCAGCAAGATAGTATATGAGGCTCTCATGAGTTGCCACCAGATGACCTGAGGACGCTGCACTGAGTGCTTATTGCATGGCGGCGGATAACACAAGCGGCACCGGGCAGGGTCTCGCGGAGTTCTTCCTCAGGAAGTACGATGAGTCCGCGGAGACTTACAAGGCGGCCCTGCCAATCACGCGCGCCGACGAGCGTCGTCAGATCGAGGTTCGAGGATTGTTTTTTTGGTGATCTGCAGTGTCGGTTCGACTTGCAACAGCTGCAACATTTGCAAAATGGTTGCAACAACTGCTCCAAGACTGAGTAAGTCGCGGATCCAATTTGGAGCAGCTGGGCGGGCTTGCAATCCACGTGCAAGTGCCTTGCAGGTGGCATGCAACCACCTTGCAACTGTCTCAAGTCGCAGCGATCACTGCACTTGTTATTGTTGTCGCTTTTGGGCCTCCCCGAGGGTCCTTGTCATGAACATTGTCATATGTGAGTCCTTTACGTATGTGATATCCCATCATATTTTCTTCACTGTTGCAGCGCGTTTGACGGACTGCTTTGACTGCATAAGGGGCGCGTTCAGCGCACCACCATAACTTTGTAAGTGCTCTTCTGCCTGCGCGTCCACAGGATGCACGGCGCACTGACGTGACCTGAGGACCCTTGTCGCAACGGCTGCGCCCGCCTCGAGATCCTGGCCGGAGCGCACCCACCGGAGAGCTGTGGACTCGGGCAGACCTCCGTGGGCCCACGCCGCCACCCTTCTGCTCCGTCCCTCTCTCCCGCGCAGGGCCCACTTCGATCCGATCTCTCCGACTCGATACTCACCGCCCCAACCCAACCCACCCCAACCCAACCCGAAGGCCCCGATCTGCTCTCCATTTTCAGTGTGTGTGTGTGTGTGTGAGTGGGGAGTCGGGTGAAGCCCGTACCCCCCCAACCCGAAATTCGGGTCTTCGGGTTGGGCTGGGGTGATCCGGTAGGTACTCAGACACCGTCGGACCGAGGTATAAGATCGAGGTTGATCTGGGGAGGGTACCCCCATTTTCTTCGTGCTCGGTGGATATTCTGATGCATCCTGGGCATGGTACCCTTGGAATATTCTGCCTGTTTTGGCCAGCGGAGGGTCTCATGTTCTTGAAGGAGGTTCTTCTATCTTTGGTCCGGCTGTACCGATTCTAGCCGGCCCGATTCGGTTCCGATGGTCGCTCGGTCCGAATCGGCCCGACGCCTGCATGGCGCTGTTGAGCGTCCTGGCGCGGCCGATCGGATGCGGTTCCGGCCTCCTTCTACCAAGAAGCCTTCCCCCCTCCCCATACCCCGTTGTGCGCGCCGCCAAAACATGATGCGGCTTCGCTGCGTACGCGCGACGGCCTCGCTGGTCACTTCTGCGGCCGAAGAGCAGACAGCGGCACGGGCAGAGCAGCTCTCGGAGGTCTGGGCGGATTGCCTGGCCCACGAAGCCTTCTTTCCACAGCACGGCTCCGCTCTATGCCGCCACCTCACCTCGCTGCAAGTCTAGGTTGGCGGGGGGGGGGGCGTTCCGTTCTAGCCCCCCCCTTCCCCCCTTCGCGCCTGGCATGGCCACGGGTAAAAGTGCTCGCCCGACATCGTGGAACGAGCTACACTGCTGCAAAGCGGTCCACGTGCTGTGCTTGACGCTCTCGGCAGCGGCCATCGCTGCATGTTTTCTGGGATAGAGGACCTCTCGGATCGCGCTTTGGTCTACCCTGTCTGCAGCGTCGGCGTCCCCGCGCCAACGTTGGGCCTCTGGGAGACGTGGCGCCGCCAGGCTGTCCCAGACTGGAGGGAGGAAACATGCTGACCATGACCAGGATGTCGTGGGATCTTGTCGACGCCGATCTTGGTCATGGTCCATGCCGGCCGTCGCCGAATCGCGAGGATGGTCCACGAGTTACCGCTGACCAAGATGGACGGTGACCAAGATCGGTACGATGTTTCCACGTTCAGTCTTGGTCATGGTCCCCGTTTTCGTCTCCTCCAAAGGCTGGAGCTCTTCCGGCGACCCAGCCTGCCAGGGACGCCGGCAGGAGCGTGCGGCGCGTCCATTCATCGGGCCTTCTCGCAGCCAGGGGCCTATCGGCGATGTGTTTGCGACGTGTCGTCGCTGCCAGGCCGAGGGTCCCCCAGACGAGCCAGGCCTCCCGCTCGGCTCCCATCACGAGCACCTCCCTGCTGGAGGGAGGCGTCCGAAAGCCACCGGAGGCCCCCGAAAGCGCCCGAGAGTCGGCCCGAGAGATCCACAGAAAGCCCCTCGAAGGCCTACGAGAACCTCCCCGTGCTCGCCTGGTGCCTTGCACCAGGGCGCGCGCCCTTCCTTGCTTTCACTTTTGGATAGATGTGTATTTGCATGTATGCATATATCTACATGTATATGTATCTTTATATGTGTGTGCACATCATTTTGTGTGTGGGTGTGTGTGTGAGTGTGTGTTGCTTTTTGTTTTTGTCTTGCTTTTGCTGCCGTCGTCGTCGTTGTCGTCGTCGTCGTGGTATTCGTCGTCGTCGTCGTCCTCGTCGTCCTCGTCGTCCTCGTCCTCGATGTTCGTCGTCTTCGTTGCCGTAGTCGCCGTCGCCGCCGTCGCCGCCGTCGCCGTCGTCGACGTTAACGTTGCCGCTGTCGTCGACGTCCCTCCCCGCTGCCCTGGCCGAGGCGGGTCTCAAGCTAGCGCCAGAGGACCCCGCCATGAAGGAGGGCCTCTCGAAGGCCCCCGCCCCCTCGAGGATGAGTAGGTGGAGGAGGAGGAGGAGGAGCAGGTGGATTATGATTATGATGATGATGATGATGATGATGATGATGATGATGATGATGATGATGCTGATGATGCTGATGATGCTGACGATGATGTTGATCGTGATGGTGATGGTAGCGGTGAAGATGCTAAACGTGGAGATGATGATTATGATGACGATGACGATGGTGGTGGCGATGATGATGATGATGATGATGATGATGATGATGATGATGATGATGATGATGATGATTATGCTGATGATGATGATGATGATGATGATGCTGATGGTCATCGTGGTGGTGGTGGTGAGAATAATGAGGATGTTGCGGTTGATGATGCGGATGACGATGATGATGGTGATGATGGTGGTGCTGACGGTGATGGTGATGGTGATGATGAGTATTGTGATGATGCTGATGATGATGATGATGATGGTGGTGATGATGAGGATGACGACGATGAGGATGATGATGATGATGCTGATTATGGTGCTGATGCTGATGCTGATGATGATGCTGCTGATGATGATGCTATGGTGATGGTGATGGTGATGGTGATGCTGCTGCTGATGATGATGATGATGATGATACTGATGCTGATACTGATGCTGATGAGGATGATGATGATGATGATGATGATGATGATGGTGGTGGTGGTGGTGGTGATGATGCTGCTGCTGATGATGATGATGATGATGGTGGTGGTGGTGGTGGTGGTGATGATGATGATGATGATGTTGAAGATGATGAAGATGATGATGATGATGATGATGATGATGATGATGATGATGATGATGATGATGATGATGATGATGATGATGATGATGATGATGATGATGATGGGGCGACGATATCTTGTTATTGCAAGTCATAGGTCGACGCCCCCAGGCGGGAGTGTCCCGCCGTTGGCGCACTGCGCGATGGCGGGCGCCCGCATTACCAACCGTCGCGCGCTGCCGCTCCGTCGGGCGGGCCAGGCCCTGCGCAGGCATGCTGGCGTGCCGCGCGGCCGTGCGTCGGTGTCCTTTCTCCCTCTGTTCCTCCGAGGACGGTCGAAATGTCTCCTTCCTGCCGCCTGGCCGCGGGGCGGGATACCAAGTACCCGGTCATGTCTGCAGCGCCCCACCTGCCTAGTGTGCACTCTGAGGTGGGGAGGCTGGCCAGGGTGTTGTCCACTGCCTGCCACAGCGCCGCTTCGGACCACCCCTGGGGCGACGCGCGGCGCGTCCGTTCGCCAGTGTGCGACCGCGGTCGCTGCTCGTTTTCCGGCCCAGTGTGGCCCTTTTCGCTGGGGATTCAGGGACTTACCCGCGGGTCCAGTGTGCCCCAGGTTTCATCGGAGCCTCTTCCGCGGGTCCAGTGTGGCCTTCGCGACGTCGTCCCTGTCCTGTAGAGGAATTTGGGATCGGCCCTGAGGGGTCTTGGCCTTGTTACCGTGCCCAGAGTGGTCTCCTACGCTGGTCCAGTGTGACCTGTGTGCCCATCGGGGCTTTTTCCGCGGGTCGAGAGTGACTTACGCGCGGTTGTTCAAGTCCCATAGAGGATTTTGTGATCGGCCCTGAGGGGTCTTGGCGTTGCTGCCGTGCCCAGAGTGGCTTCCTGTGCTGGTCCAGTGTGACCAAAGTGCCCTTCGGGGCTTCTTCCGCGGGTCCATGGTGACTGACGCGGGGTCTCTCAGCCCCGTTGAGGATTTTTGGGGTCGGCCTTCAGGGGTCTTGGCGTTCATGCCGCGCCCAGAGCGGCCAGTGTGACCTTGGCGCTTCCGTCGGAGCCCCGCAGAGGACGAGGGGCGCGGCCCCGCAGGGTCATTAGTCGTGGAGACTTCGGAGAAGTCTCAGTGGGGACGTGGGAGACAGTCATGAGGAAATATGGTGATAGTATAATGCCCAGATGGGGCACTCCCCGATGGTCCTGCCTGAGCGACCTGCGCGCCGTTGCGTCAATCCAATTGAGAAGGGAGGGCCGGACCAAAGGGGTCTCGGCGTTCTCGAGGGTGCCTATTATGGCCGGCCGCGGGGCTCCACGGGTGCCCGCGTCGGGAGCTCGCTTGCGCTCTTTTGGTCCTATGCGGACTTTGGAGTTGCGTCTGTGGCCTCGGTGGCCTCTTTCGCTATAGGGTGCTCGGGGGGTCAGCGCGCCTGGTAAGAGGTTGCACGCGGCAGGCGGTCTGCAGTGCTGCGCTCCAGTTGCTGCGCGTGCGGGTGGCTGCGGCGCCGGCTTTCTCCCGAGTGAGACTTGCGATTCTTCGCCATCGATTCTTTGTTATCTTGGCCGACAGCGCGATGCCGTGCGTCCTGCGACAGGGCCTCGAGTTCGGGGCGGACTGGGGGGATGTCGAATATATGCCCGCCGCGGATTGCTTCGGGGCGAATAAATTGAAGACGCCGGCGCAGATGGCGAACATTCGCATCGATGAGCTGACTGGCTCAGGGAACCTGTCGGCGGCTCTGAGGGGTGTACTTCGTCGCGCCTTGGAGCGCGCCGCGACGGCGGGCAAACAGGTGGTCGCGCGTGCGCGCCCGGTGCGTCCCAGTGCCCGCATGTTCGTGTTGGGGCTGAGGCTGGCGTGGAAATGGCCGCCCCCGTGCGCCGCGTCGATGCGGGCGCAGTGCTTGCGACGGTTTTGCTGAACGGGCTCGGCCAGACGATCTGCCCGATGCGCGGCTCTCGCGCGCGCGCGCCAGCGGCGGTGGCCGCGAATGTTGCAGAGCGACAGGAGCGAGAAATGCGACTGGCTGGCGGCCGAAATCGCGAAGGCCAAGTCCGCGTGGGCGTTTGCGGCGCGATGCGATTGATCACTTGTGCGCGCTCTGCAAACTGTTGACTGGCGAGGTGGCCGCTGCGCCGCGAGTGCGCAAGAGGCGCGCGCGCCGGGGTTGCAGGCATCATCGACGGCCCCTTCCGGTGGATCCCGTTGCGACTGGAGCATCGGGATTTGATTCGTGTCATCTTCCGATGCGAGGATGAGGTTACGGCGCGTGCTCACTGCGCGTGCCCATTCGAGGCAGGCGCGCCGACCGCTCCTGGCACGCGCTGTGCCCCGCCTAACTCCTGCGCAGTCGCAAGCGTGCATGGTTGGGAACGCATTGGCGCCCTCATCTGCGCGATGCTCCGCAGTGTACTCCACGTGGAGTTACTTCGTGGCGTGGGCGATGTGTTCGGCCTCGAGGGATAGGCTGAGGCGAAAGGCGGCCCGCGGGCCAGATGATCGGCTGCATATATTTGCCGCGAGGTAGGTCGAACACCTTGGATTGCATCACGCGCGCCCTGAGATGTTTATCGGGCCAGTCCGCCGGGCTGGCTGACGAAAAGGTTTCCTGCGGAGTCCCGCTCGGTATCCTGGGACTTCGCGCCGACCTCTCATCGGAGGGGATGGCGCGCGTGCCGCTGCCTGAGAGGATCGCCAAGCGGACGGCCCGCATCCAGGCGGCGCTCGACTCGGGCACTCTGCGCGCAGGCGTGGGCCTCGGCCCCCCCCCCGTCGCGCGACGTCGTGGCGCGCGCGGCCAGGTGATCCCGGCGAGCTGGCGGGCGCGCTGGCCTGGGCCCCAGGAGATAGGTTCAATCGCGCGGTGCGAGCCATGCTCGGGCGTGCGTTCAATATCGCGTTCCGCTGACGCACCCGCTCGCCGCGTTCCCGCCTCCCGCCGCGGCAGGCCGATCTTCGCTTAGGCGCATCGTAGTTTCCCCGACATGCGGCAAGAGCTGCGACTCGCGTTGCGGTGGTGGCTGACCGCGCTCGGCGGCGAGTTGGCGCAGTCGCGAAAATGGCGCGGTGAAGCGGCGGGCCCCGTGGCGCACCTCTTCTGCGACGCGGCTGGTCGCCCGCCCATGGCGGCCGCCGTATTTTTCATTGGCGATAAATGCTACTGGACGTGCGTGCCACCAGCCGCCAGGAACGGCGGGGCAGGACAGCGACAGTTTGCTCGCGCAGCGCGCATAAGCGTTCGCCAGGATCTGAGCGGCTTTCCAGCCCAGAGGGGATAACCATATCATGGGCCGCGAGATGCTGAGCATCGCTCTGGGCCCGTGCTCGTTCGAACACCTGCTTCGCCGTCGGCGCTTCGCCGTCGGCGCGTTGTGTTTGTGATGATGACGAGGATGCTGATGATCATGATGTTGAGGATGGTGTTGTTGTTGCTGCTGTTGTTGTTGTGGTTGATGCTGTTGCGGCTGCTGTTGTTGCCACTGCTGCTATCGTTTGTATTGTTGCTGATGTTGTTGTTGTGGTTATGGTTGTTGATGGTGCTTTTTGTTGTTGATGTTGCTTTTGTTGCCACTGCTGCTATCGTTTGTGTTGCTGCTGGTGCTGCTGCGGTTGTTGCTGCTCCTCGTCGTCGTCGTCGTCGTTGTTGTTGTGGTTGTGGTTGTGGTTGTTGTTGAACATTATTTATTCTAAAGAATAATTATTGTTGGGCCCCCTGGTGCGCGCCCCCCCTGCGCCGCCTAGGCCGCAGCTACATTTTCATCATTTTCGTGAGGAAGCCTCAGAAAAGAGGGTGTGTACAGGATCCGGTTGTTTTGTTGTAATCCGCTTTCCCTTGCAAAAAACAATAGAAAATGACATTTCTTGTTCTAATATAATCAAATTTCAAGAATCCCTTGCAAAAAATAAGGTAAAGTGGACATTCGCGCGCGCAAGACGAAATCCTTCCAAAACCTTAGTGTTCGCAGCGATTTTAACATAAAAACATCAAAAAACCAATGGTTTTTCAACAAAAAAATGTCAAAATCTCATCCCGCGCGCTCTTGCGGATTCGTAGGAAACCCAACACTTTTTAAACATTTCTGTCAAACGGGCTTTTGCGAGCAACTTTTTCGAACTTCTGCGACAACGGTTGCGCACCTGCCAGGGCCATCATCCCTGTCAAATAATACCATGCGGGACACATTCGTTTTTTCTTCGCGCGCGCACGCCGAAATCTCCAAAAACCATTGGGCTTCTTAAGAATTTTAGCACCGCGCATCATAAAATCACACGAATCGCACCGTAGGTCCTCGAAAAACACCTGCACGACTTTTCAAAATTTCTACCCGCGCGCGCTGTCCGAATCCTAAAAGGACAACCATCAGGA